>CM035421.1:32686843-33286843 GCA_020310875.1 Ceratopteris richardii
TACAAGGACTTTATGAAGTTTCATTGTTCGAAATTACATACAAGGACAGTACAAACTTTTGTTCATATGGTCCTTGAGGTTGGACATGCAATAAAAATGAGATTGATCTTAAATCGGGTTACCATATGATACATATGACACATAGCGATATTTACAAGACTGCTTTTAGGACTCAAGCTAGCCATTGTGAGTTTATGGCAATGCCCTTTGGAATTACCAATGCTTCTGCTACATTTGCACATATGATGAATACAACGTTTTCCTTGATTATCAAGCTTTCGTTCTAGTTTTCTTTGATGATATACTTGTTTATAGTAAAAATGAAAGTGAGCATGAGAAGCATTTAAACGTAGTTTTTAGTCTGTTACGACAAAACACACTTTAAGCTAATCCTAAAAAGATTTATTTTTTCCAAAGTAAACTAGAATATTTAGGGCATATTATTTTTATTGAGGGAGTGCATATAGATCCGAAGAAGATTAAAGTCATTGTAGAATGACATATACCTTAATCAGTCAATGATATACATTCTTTTCTTGGGTTGGTTAGTTTCTATAGGAAATTGGTTCAAAGTTTTTCTTATTTAGCATTGCACCTTGCTTTATTATTGAAAAATAAAATAAAATTTGCATGGGGGTTAGCACAATAGTCGTTTGAGAAACTTAAAGATGCACTTTCACATGCACCTATTTTGTAGCTACCTCATTCGAGAGTAGGAAGCTTAAGCCCTCATAAAAGAATTATATTACGTATAATAAGGAATTATTAGCAATTGTTGGAGTTAAACATTTGCGGAAGCACGTGAGCATCCCAAGGAAGAAGAAGAAGCTTGGAGCACAACACACAATACTGAATGTATTACTAGAGAATGTACAAAGATAAATAGCCCATTAGGGCAATAGGCGTATATACAAGCCGGGGGGAAAAAAACCTCCTAAAGATGGAAAAAAGTGCCACGACGATCCTAGAGTGTTCACACACATCACTACCTAAATATATCAACAAATCCCTCTTGGGAGTGATGCAGTGAACAAGTAACTGGCACTCAGGTATAAGGAAGTGCCAAGCTATGTGGAAATCACTCTACAAAAGGAAGTAAGCCCAAAGCTTTGCGGAAAGCTTCAAACTTCTCCCTATGTAGAGCCTTCGTGAAAAGGTCTGCAATGTTCTCCTACGTGGGCACATATGCCAAGATATCTCCCTAGTAGAGAACCTCTCCCTGACATAATGATAATGCACCTCAATGTGCTTAGTGCGAGCATGGAACACGGGGTTCCTTGCAACTTCCAATGCGCTCTGAATCTCAGTGAAGATGATGGTGGCAGAAGGCTAACCAACACCCAAATCAGCCATAAGGCATCTGAGCCACACACACTCAACAGTCGTTGTGAAAGCTTCCCTATACTCAGCTTCACAACTAGAAGTGGCCACAGTAGGCTTCTTCTTGCTCAACCAAGATATACATGAGCTACCAAGCATGAAGCAAAAGCCACTAGTGGACACACAAGTGTCATAGCAACCAGCCCAATCAGAGTCAGAAAAAGCATGCAATAGTGATCCCCCCTTGGGATAAAACAACCCAAGTAGCCGAGTACCACTCAAGTAGCGAAAGATGCGCTTAACCGCCTATCAATGCTTGACTCCTGGTCAATGCATAAACATGTTCATTTGTGAGACAGCAAACTGAATATCTGGCCGAGTATTGCATAAGTAAATCAAGCATCCAACAGCCTGCTGATAGAGAACATCATCAAATGCATCTCCAGCATCATGAATACTCAATCGTAAACCTGTCTCCATAGGAGTGGCAATAGGCTTAGAGTCTTCAAGGCCAAAATGCTGCAATAATGTGTCAATATATTTTGTTTGACACAAAGCCATTCCACCATCAACTTGCATAAATTGAATGCAGTGATGCAAATGCCCCAAATCAGACATCTCAAATGAGGCATGCAAATCAGCCTTAAAATCAGCAATATGCTTCTCAATAGGACCAGTGAGCAGCATGTCATCAACATAGACAACAATGATCAGAAGCACATCATTAGCATGCTTAACATATAAGGTGCTTTTAGATGGACTGTTCTCAAAACCATGTGCAATCAAATATGCATGTATCTTCTCATACCAAGCACGTGGTGCTTGCTTTAAACCATATAATGCCTTCTTAAACCTGCACACTTGGTTTTCATGCCCTTTGTGCACAAAGCCACGGGGCTGAAAAACATACACTTCTTCATGCAACTCACCATTCAAAAATGCAGTTTTAATGTCCAACTGATGTACATTCCAACCATGATGAGCTGCAAGTGCACAGATGCTCCAAACAGTAGTCATACGACATGTAGATGCAAAGGTTTCATCAAAATCAATGCCTCTTTCCTACGCATAACGCTTTGCAACAAGCCTAGCCTTATGCTTGTCAACTGTACCATCAGGTTTACGCTTCAGCTTGTATACCCACTTAGTGCCAATGGCATTCTTGCCATGAGGCAAGTCACATAAAGCCCAAGTACCATTCTTCATTATAGCATCATATTCAGATTGCATAGCAGCCATCCAATTTTCTGAATTCTGTGCTTCATCAAACGAAACAGGTTGAGTCTCATCACAGAGACTAGATGCAGCCATAACATAGCAATCTGATGCAAAAGAGGCACTATGAGAGCCTGAACGAGTACGATATGACAGAGGGGCATCTAATTTGTTGTCACACAAAGTCTTCACTAGCCATTTTGGCATAGTTTTTGCCTGATCAATATCAGCTCTCTCATCAACTAGTGCATCATGTAAATCTGCATCAGAAATGGAATGATCTGCATCATCACATGAAACTTGCAAAGGCTGAGAAGTTGCCTCATTAGGACCAACACTAGACTGTCCACCTGTAAAAAGAGGAAGCAAAGTATCATACATGTCTTTGGAGCTAATAGATGTCTCCTTAGTACATGAAAGCAATGGCTGAATAACATCTTCCACAAAAACAACATCACGGCTAACCAGAATGCGTTTAGTCTGTGGATGATATAGACGATAGCCTTTACTTTCAGAATTGTACCCAACAAAAATACATCTTACTGCTTTATCATCCAATTTTTTACGATGTTGTTCGAGCACTACTGCATATGCCAAACAACCAAAAACACGCAGATGAGCAACAGATGGCTTGCGGTCATGCCAAGCCTCATATGGAGTGATAGATTGCAACGCTTTAGTGGGACACCTGTTAAGTACATATGCTGCACACATGACAACCTCAAGCTAGAAACTATGTGGTAAAGTCTGACTCTTGACCATAAACCTTGCCATCTCCATGAGTGACCTGTTCTTTCGTTCAGCAACTCCATTCGATTGAGGTGTATACGGCACTGTACACTAGTGTTTTATCCCACATTTAGCTAGAAATGCATTGAAATCAGAAGACATATATTCCCCCCCCTCGATCAGAACGGAGGGTGCCCATTTTACATGCTGACAGATTTTCAGCCAAAACCAAAAATTGTTTAAAGCACATGAACACTTCAAACTTTGCCTTCAATGGATATACCCATGCATGCTTGGAAAATCATCGATGAAATTCACGAAGTAAAGATAATTTCCAAAAGAAGGTGTCTGCATAGGACCACAGACATCACTATGTACAAGCTGCAATTTTTGAGTAGCCCGAACTGAACCATCTTTTAGAAAGGATGAACGTTGCATTTTGCCCAAAATACAGCCTTCACAAACATGTTTTCTAGGTGCCTCAAGTTTGGGCAAAGAGGACACCATTTCAGATTTCTGCAAGCGTAGCAAACTAGCAAAATTCAGATGACCAAAGCGTGCATGCCAAAGCTTTGCATCTGACATAGCCTGAGAATCATGTACTGCACATGCCGAATCATTTACAGATCTTTCATAGTCTATGAGCTTATACAGCCCATGACATAAAATGCCAGAAGCAATAATCACGTTGCCATGTGATAGATCATGAACTATACACCTGTCATCAACAAATTTCACAACCAAGCCAATCTTGGCTAATGCAGAAACTGATAACAGATTTTTCTTGATCCTTGGCACAAACAAAGCATCTAACAAGGTGAAAGAACTACCATCAGCAGTAGTCAAAATGATCTTACCAACTCCCATAACAAGATAAGAGGAGTTGTTGGCGCATGTAACAGTATTCCCTGTAGGGGCATGCTAGAGTGAAGAGAAGAAACTGTGCTGCAAGGTCATATGTTTGGTCGCCCCACTGTCAAAGTACCAAACATCTGAGTCTACTACAGACATGCACTGCTCATGAGAAGATGGGTCAAAACTACAAATAGTAGTAAACACCCATTCTTCTTCCTGCAGAAGATTAGCAAACTCTATTTTTGGAGTAGAGGCCTCTGTAACAACCATTCCTGCCTCTTTTTTCTTTGCCTCTTTTGCAGCCAGTTTAGGACAGTTCTTTATGATATGATCATTTCCTTTACAGTACTTGCAAAACAACTTCTGCTTTTCTGATTTCTTTTCATCTTTGTCTTCCCTCTTCCATTGTGCAGAATTAGCAGATTTCTACTAACTAGTTGAAGAGCTCCATTTTTTTTTTGCCCTTCTGACTAGCTAGGAAAGCTTGATCTGCAACTCGCATAATGGACCTGTTCTGTCTTGACTGATCTTCCTGCAATAGAACATAGACTAACTCCCCAAATGACAAGGCAGTTGGATTGCCTTTCATCATCAACCGAAGAGTAGAAGCAAAACTCTGATATGAATCAGGAAGAACATTCAGAACGGTCTGCACAAGTGAGCTATCTGGTATAACCTCATCAGCAGAAATCAATCGTTCTTTCAAGTATTTGATCTTTGTTAGGAAATTGTCCATAGAATCACCTTCATTCATGTGCTCACTCTCCAACTATTTTCGGAGGTAAGCAACACAAGCCTCATTCCTAGCTTGAGACAATGTGGTAAGTGTATCCCAAGCATCCTTAGCTGTTCTGCAAGAGGGAATGTGAGGAATAATGGCACGTTTGATAGACAAAGCTATCAATGCATGTGCCTGGGCATCTATGCCATCCCAACGAATCTGCTCTGCAATAGGTGCAGTAGAAACCGTAGCACGAACAGGAATATGCAGAATATCATCATCTTCAACACCTTCTACATCATCTTCAGTACCTGCAGTTGTAATAGTTGCAAGTGTGATAGGACGTTTTTCAACACCTTGCACAATGTTCCAGAGTCCTTTTGCAACCAACACATGTCGCATCATATAAGCCCACAATGGGTAGTTGGTACCATCCAACTTATCCTCAACAACCAACATACGAAATAAATCACTGCTTTCAGCCATGGCCGGTGACTAAAATACCTTGATGCAGAAAATTGATTGTATCTCAAAAAGTTGAACAAAATTGCCGACACGAATTTTGCTAGCCATGTAGCAGACTTCGAGACGCTTATACTAGCGAACCGAAAACTGGTATATACCTTTGGCACAAAAAGATGAAATAGCTTGCACAAGCACTGTGATAGTGCATTCAAAGGCCGAAACAAGCTCAGATCGTGATTTTGGCACCATAGAGCGAAGATGCTTTGATCTCGGAAACACGCTGAGTATGCTCACCAAAATTCGTCCGATTTTGAGACTGCAACCAGAGGAGTGTCGACGGCACCCTAGATGAAATGACGACCTGCTCTAATACCAATTGTTGGAGTTAGACGTCTGTGGAAGCACATGAACAACACAAGGAAGAAGAAGAAGCTTGGAGCACAACACACAATACTGAATGTATTACTAGAGAATGTACAAAGATAAGTAGCCCATTAGGGAAATAGGCGTATATTCAAGCTGGGGAAAAAAAACCTCCTAAAGAGGGAAAAAAGTGCCCCAGCGATCCTAGAGTGTTCACACACATCACTACCTAAATATATCAACAGCAATTGTGCATGCTTTAAAAATTTGGAAACACTATCTTATGGGATTAGAGATATTAATCAAAATTGATCAACAAGCTATTAGGCACTTAATAAATCAAGCATTAATCTTTTATCGATATCTTAAATGGGCTTCATTCATTCAAAATTTTCAGCCTATGATCTAGTATCAACCTAGAAAAGATAATGTTGTAGTAGATTCTCTTATTCATTTTCCTTCATTGCAATTACCTTTTGTTTTTCTCCATAATATTTTTTCCATTCAAATTCATTCATTTCAAGAAATGATTCCCACTTATGCTTTTGATTTGTATTTCTCATGTGCATGGCATTTGCATCTTCAACTAATGAACATTATACATTTCATAATGATTTCCTTTATTTTCAACACAAATTATGGATTATGCAGGCATTTAAAGATTTTGTAATGAAAGAAATACATGAACCATCTTACATGGGACATAGGGGCATACAAAGCACAATAATTGCTTGCAAATATCTCTTCTTTTGGGCCCATATGGAAAATGATATTGCACATTATGTGTCCCAATGCATTGTATGTCAACATGTAAAATGGCATTATGGTAAAATATTTGGATTGTTAATGCCACTTACCATTCCAAACAAACCATGGGAACAACTTTCTATGGTTTCCATCACTGGTCTTCCTATGACTTCATCCCATAACGACATGATTTGGACGATACTTGATAGGTTTAGTAAATATACATATTTCATTCCATGTAAAAAGACCTTATTTGCACCTTAGGTTGCTAAGTTGTTCATTAAATGTATTTTCGCACATGATGGTTTTCCAAAATTCATGATGCTCATTTTTGCAATCATTTTTGGGTTGCATTATTTCAACATTTTGGTTCTAAAATAGCTTTTAGTTTTGCATTTCGTCCAAAGAGTAATGGGAAAGTCAAGCTACAAATAGCACTATTATTGATCTATTGCATTTTTATTCATTAGATAGTTCCACTGACTCGGATGAGAAATCACCATTGCTTCAATTTGATTACAATAACACAACACATACAACTATTGTTCGTGCACCTTTTGAAATTATTTATGGTAAAAAACTTCCCATTCCCTTTTCACTCACTCAAATTGATATTCCTGTGGCTGATTCTATCACTCAAGTTCACATTTCTATATGTGACGAAGTTCACTAGTACATTAGGAAAAGTCAAGAACGTTATACTCATAATGTTAATAAGAAATGTGTTGATATATTTAGGTAGTGATGTGTGTGAACACACTAGGACCGCCGGGGCACTTTTTTCCCTCTTTAGGAGGTTTTTTTTCCTCGGCTTGTATATACACCTATTGCCCTAATGGGCTACTTATCTTTGTACATTCTCTAGTAATACATTCAGTCTTGTGTGTTGTGCTCCAAGCTTCTTCTTCTTCCTTGTGCTGTTCACGTGCTTCCGCAGACATCTATCTCCAACAATTAGTATCAGAGCAGGTCGTCGCTTCATCTAGGGCGGCGTCGACACTCCTCCGTTTGCAGTCTCAGAATCGTACAAATTTTGGTGAGCATACTCAGGGTGTTTCCGAGATCAAAACATCTTCGCTCTGTGGTGCCGAAATCGCGATCTGAGCTCGTTTTGGCCTTTGAACGCACTATCACAGCGCTTGTGCAGGCTATTTCATCTTTTTGTGCCAAAGGTATATACCAGTTTCTATTCGCCAGTATAAGCGTCTCGAAGTCTGCTACAGGTTTAGCAGAACTCGTCTGGGAAGTTCCGTTCAACTTTTTGAGATACAGTCAATTTTCTGCATCAAGGTATTTTAGTCACTGGCCATGGCTGAAAGCAGTGATGTATTCCGTATGTTGGTTGTTGAGGATAAGTTGGATGGTACCAACTACCCATTATAGGCTTATATGATGCGACATGTATTAGTTGCAAAAGGATTGTGGAACATTGTGCAGGGTGTTGAAAGACATCCTGTTACACTTGTAACAACAGGTACTACGAATACAGGTGCTGGAGCTGATGAAGATGGTGTCGAAGATGATATTGTGTAGATTCCTGTTCGTGTTGTTGTTTCTGCTACACCTACTATAGAGTAGATTCATTGGGATGGCAGAGATGCCCAGACACATGCATTGATAGCTTTGTCTGTCAAACGTGCCATTATTCCTCATATTCACTCTTGCAAAATAGCTAGGGATGCTTGGGTACACTTACCACATTGTACCAAGCTAGGAATGAGGCTCGTGTTACTTACCTCCAAAAACAGTTGGAGAGTGAGCACATGAATGAAGGTGATTCTATGGACAATTTCCTAATGAAGATCAAAGATTTGAAGGAACAGTTGATTTCTGCTCATGAGGTTATACCAGATAGCTCACTTGTGCAGACCGTTTTGAATGGTCTTCCTGATTCATATCAGAGTTTTGCTTCTACTCTTCGGTTGATGATGAAAGGCAATCCGAATGCCTTATCATTTGAGGAGTTAGTCTCTGTTCTGTTGCAAGAAGATCAGTCCAGGCAGAACAAGTCCATTATGCATGTTGCAGATCAAGCTTTCCTGGCTAGTCAGAAGGGCAAAGGAAAATGGAGCTCTTCTACTAGTAAGCAGAAATCTGCAAATGCTGCACATTTGAAGAACCAGGATAAAGATGATAAGAAATCAAAAAAGCAGAAATTGTTTGCAAGTATGTAAAGGGAATGATCATATCATAAAGAACTGTCCAAAATTGGCTGCAAAAGAGGCAAAGAAAAAGGAGGCTGGAATGGTTGTTGCAGAAGCCTCTACACCAAAAACAGAGTCTGCTAATCTTGTGCAGGAAGAAGAATGGGCATTTACTACTATTTGCAGTTTTGACCCATCTTCTCATGAGCAGTGCATATCTGCAGTGGACTCAGATGTTTGGTACTTTGACAGTGGGGCGACCAAACATATTATCTCGCAGCGCAGTTTCTTCTCTTCATTCGAGCCTGCCCCTATAGGGAATACTGTCACATGCGCCAACAACTCCTCTTATCCTGTTATGGGAGTTAGTAAGATCATTCTGACTACTGCTGATGGTAGTTCTTTCACTTTGTCAGATGCTTTATTTGTGCCAGGGATCAAGAAGAATCTGTTATCAGTTTCTGCATTAGCCAAGATTGGCTTGGTTGTGAAATTTGTTGATGACAGATGTACAATTCATGATCTGTCAAATGGCGATGTTATTATTGCTTCTAGCATTTTATGTCGTGGGTTGTATAAGCTCATAGACTATGAAAGATCTGTGAATGATTCGGCATGTGCAGTTCATGATTCTCAGGCTATGTCAGATGCAAAGCTTTGGCACGCACGCTTTGGTCATCCGAATATTGCTAGTTTGCTACGCCTGCAGAAATCTGATATGGTGTCTTCTTTGCCCAAGCTTGAGGCACCTGGAAAACATGTTTGTGAAGGCTGTATTTTGGGCAAAATGCAGTGTTCCTCCTTTCCAAAAGATGGTTTAGTTCGGGCTACACAGAAATTGCAGCTTGTACATAGTGATGTCTGTGGTCCTATGCAGACACCCTCTTTTGGAAATTACCTTTACTTCGTGACTTTCATTGATGATTTTTCCAGGCATGCATGGGTATATCCACCCAAAGCAAAGTCAGAAGTGTTCATGTGCTTTAAACAGTTTTTGGTTTTGGCTGAAAATCTGTCAACAAGTAAAATGGGCACCCTCCATTCTGATCGAGGGGGGGAATATATGTCTTCTACTTTTAATGCATTTTTGGTTGAACATGGGATAAAACACCAGTGTACAATGTCGTATACACCTCAATAGAATGGAGTTGCTGAACGGAAGAATAGGTCACTCATGGAGATGGTGAGGTGTATGGTCAAGAGTCAGGCTTTACCACATAGTTTCTCGATTGAGGTTGTCATGTGTGCAACATATGTACTTAACAGGTGTCCCACTAAAGCACTGCAGTCTATCACTCCATATGAGGCTTGGCATGATAGCAAGCCATCTGTTGCTCATCTGCATGTTTTTGGTTGTTTGGCATATGCATTAGTGCCTGAACAACATCGCAAAAAATTGGATGATAAAGCAGTAAAATGTATTTTTGTTGGGCACAGTTCTGAAAGTAAAGGCTATCGTCTGTATCATCCACAGACTAAACGCATTCTGGTTAGCCGTGATGTTGTCTTTGTGGAAGATGCTATTCAGCCATTGCTTTCATGTACTAAGGAGACATTTATTAGCTCCAAAGACATGTATGATACTTTGATGCCTCTTTTTACAGGTGGACAGTCTAGTGCTGGTCCTAATGAGGCAACTTCTCTGCCTTTGCAGGTTTCATGTGATGATGCAAATAATTCTATTTCTGATGCAGATGTACATGATGCACTTATTGATGAGAGAGCTGATATTGAGCAGGCAAGAACTATGCCAAAATGGTTGGTGCAGACTTTGCGTGACAGCAAATTAGATGCACCTCTGTCATATCGTACTCGTTCATGCTCTCATAGTGCCTCTTTTGCATCAGATTGCTATGCTATGGCTGCGTCTAGTCTCTGTGATGAGAATGAGCCTGTTTCTTTTGATGAAGCACAGAATCTAGAAAATTGGATAAAGAATGGTACTTGGTCTTTATGTGACTTGCCTCCTGGCAAGAAGGCCATTGGCACTAAGTGGGTATACAAGCTGAAGCGTAAACCTGATGGTACAGTGGACAGGTATAAGGCTAGGCTTGTTGCAAAGGTTTATGCGTAGGAAAGAGGCATTGATTTTGATGAGACCTTTGCACCTACATGCCGTATGACTACTGTTCGGAGCATTTGTGCACTTGCAGCCCATCATGGTTGGAATGTACATCAGTTGGACATTAAAACACCATTTCTGAATGGTGACTTGCATGAAGAAGTGTATGTTTTTCAGCCCCGTGGCTTTGTGCAGAAAGGGCATGAAAACCAGGTGTGCAGGTTAAAGAAGGCATTATATGGTTTAAAGCAAGCACCACGTGCTTGGTATGAGAAAATACATGCCTATCTGGTTGCACATGGTTTTGAGAACAGTCCAACTGAAAGCACCTTATATGTTAAGCGTGCTAATGATGTGTTTCTGATCATTGTTGTCTATGTTGATGACATGCTGCTCACTGGTCCTATGGAGAAGCATATTGCTGATTTCAAGGTTGATTTGCATGCCTCATTTGAGATGTCTGATTTGGGGCATTTGCATCACTATTTGGGCATTCAATTTATGCAAGCTGATGGTGGAATGGCTTTGTGTCAAACGAAATATATTGACACATTATTGCAGCATTTTGGCCTTGAAGACTGTAAGCCTATTGCCACTCCTATGGAGACAGGTTTACGATTGAGTCTTCATGATGCTGGAGATGCATTTGATGTTGTTTTCTATCAGCATGCTGTTGGATGCTTGATTTACTTATGCATTACTCGGCCAGATATTCAGTTTGCTGTCTCACAGATGAGCAGGTTTATGCATTGCCTAGGAGTCACGCATTGGAAGGCGGTTAAGCGCATCTTTCGCTACTTGAGTGGTACTCGGCTACTTGGGTTGTTTTATCCCAAGGGGGGATCACTACCGCCAGATTTGCATGCTTTTTCTGACTCAGATTGGGCTGGTTGCTATGACACTCGTGTGTCCACCAGTGGTTTTTGCTTCATGCTTGGTAGCTCATGTATATCTTGGTTGAGCAAGAAGCAGCCTACTATGGCGACTTCCAGTTGTGAGGCTGAGTATAGGGCAGCTTTCACAGCGGTTGTTGAGTGTGTGTGGCTCAGACGCCTTATGGCTGATTTGGGTGTTGGCCAGTCTTCTGCCACCACCATCTTCACTGACAGTCAGAGCGCATTGGCAGTTGCGAGGAACCATGTGCTCCATGCTCGCACTAAGCTCATTGAGGTGCATTATCACTATGTCAGGGAGAGGTTCTCTGCTGGGGAGATCAGCTTGGCATATGTGCCCACGTAGGAGAACATTGCAGACCTTTTCACGAAGGCTCTGCCTAGGGAGAAGTTTGAAGCTTTCCACAAAGCTTTGGGCTTACTTCCTTTTGTGGAGTGATTTCCACATAGCTTGGCACTTCCTTATACATGAGTGCCAGCTCCTTGTTCACCGCATCACTCCCAGGGGTGATTTGTTGATATATTTAGGTAGTGATGCGTGTGAACACACTAGGACTGCCGGGGGACTTTTTTCCCTCTTTAGGAGGTTTTTTTCCCTCGGCTTGTATATACGCCTATTGCCCTAATGGGCTACTTATCTTTGTACATTCTCTAGTAATACATTCAGTCTTGTGTGTTGTGCTCCAAGCTTCTTCTTCCTCCTTGTGTTGTTCACGTGCTTTCGCAGACATCTATCTCCAACAAAATGATTAGCAAAAGAATTTACGGGAAATGATTTAGTATGGTTCTGTATCCTTAAATAGTGTTTAAGAAATATTATATGACATCCTAAAGTTAAGCTTGCAGCACGTTATTATGGACCATTTCACATTATTCAAAAAGATTAATGACAATTCATTTAGATTAGATATACCATCTAACTAGAACATACATATTTTTTTTCATATTAGTTTATTAAAACCATTCAAAGGCACTTTACCAATTAGTCTTATTCTTGATGATCCTCCTTTGCTTGAAGAAGAATTTGAAAACTTAATTACTAAGAAAATAATTGATCATGATGTAACTACTACATGTACAGGTACTCAATATCATAGATGTTTAGTTAAGTATAAAAATTATTCTATCAAAGAATGTTAGTGGATTAAATAATGATACAAATGCCCCAAATATTACATCTCAAATGAGGCATGCAAATCAGCCTTAAAATCAGCAATATTCTTCTCAAGAGGACCAGTGAGTAGCATGTCATCAACATAGAAATCAATGATCAGAAGCACATCATTTGCATTCTTAACATATAAGGTGCTCTTAGTTGGACTGTTCTCAAAACCATGTGCAATCAAGTAGGCATGTATCTTTTCATTCCAAGCATGTGGTGCTTGCTCCAAACCATATTATGCCTTTTTCAACCTGCACACTTTGTTTTCATGCCCTTTCTACACAAAACCATGGGGGTTAAAAAACATACACTTCTTCATGTAAGTTTCCATTCAAAAATGCAGTTTTAATGTCCAATTGATGTACATTTCAACCATGATGAGCTACAAGTGCACAGATGCTATGAACAATAGTCATTCGGCATGTAGGAGCAAATGTCTCATCAAAATCAATGTCTCTTTCTTAAGCATAACCTTTTGCAACAAGGATAGCCTTATACTTTTCAAATGTTCCATCAAATTTAAGCTTCAACTTGTATACCCACTTAGTGCCAATGGCCTTGTTGCCAGGAGTCAAGTCACATAAAACCAGGTACCATTCTTCATAATAGCATCATATTTCCATTGCATAACAACATCCAACTTTTTGATTTCTTTGCTTCATCAAACAAAATAGGATCATTCTCATCACAAAGACTAAAGGAAGCCATAGCATAACAATCTGATGCAAAAGAAGCACTATGAGAACCTGGACGAGTACGATATGATAGAGATGCATCTAATTTGCTATTTCGCAAAGTTTTGCACCAACCACTTAGGCATAGTTTTTGCCTCCTCTGTATCAGACCTCTCATCAACAAGTGCATCATGTAAATGTGCATCAGAAAAGGAACGTTTTGCATCATCATGTGGAACCTACAAAGGTTGCAAAATTGCCTCATTCGAACTAGCACTAGACCATCCACTTGTAAAAAGAGGAAGCAAAAGTATCATACATATCTTTGGAGCTAACTGATGTCTCCTTAGTATATGAAAGTAATGGTTGAATTACATCTTCCATGAAAACAACATCAGGGCTAACCAAAATGTGTTTAGTCTATTGATGATAGAGATGGTAGCCTTTGCTTTCAGAATTGTACCCAACTAAAATACATTTCACTACTTTATCATCCAATTTCCTGCATTGTTGTTAAGGCACTAATGCATATGCCAGATAATCAAAGACACATAGATGAGAAACAGATGGCTTGTGACCATGCCAAGCCTCATATGGATTGATAGACTACAATGATTTAGTGGTACACATGTTAAGTACATATGTTGCACACATAACAACCTCAAGATAGAAACTATGTGGTAAAGCTTGACTCTTGACCATACACCTCGCCATCTCCATGAGTGACATGTTCTTCTTTTCTGCAACTCCATTTTGTTGAGGTGTATACAACATTGTATATTGATGTTTTATCCCACGTTCAACCAAAAATGCATTAAAATAAGAAGAAATATATTCCCCCCTCAATTAAAACAGAAGGTGCCCATTTTACATGTTGACATATTTTCAACCAAAACTAGAAATTATTTGAAGCATATAAACACTTCGGACTTTGCTTTCAATGGATATAACCATACATGCCTGGAAAAATAATCAATGAAAGCCACAAAGTGAAGGTAGTTCCCAAAAGAAGGTGTTTGCATAGGGAGTTACCTTCTTTCATATTATTTTTGGCCTCTTGATTGAAGAGTTGTCCAAGGAATATGCTGAAATTTAGGGTTTTTACATCCATGATGAGATCATAAGCCATGGTGAAGGATTTCCATAGCTTATCACTTCTAATTCCATTTAGAATCTGCTTCATGATGGAATCTTCTTCAATCATCTCTCTAATGGATGCTAACTGATCTGCACATTTGGTTGAACTCATTCTAAAGATGATTCTTTCTCGCTTCGGTACTAGTAGAAAAGAAAGTCTCTAAGGCACCCCTAGTCTCTCGAGATGTCTTGCATCCTTTAATATATGGTACTAGAAAATTAGAGATAGATTTTAGTATGTATGAACTTGCTTGAGCATCCATTGCACACCAAAGTGTGAGGTTATCTATCTCCTCTTGTGTAGGTCCTCCTTTGGATCTTGGAGTCGGCATAGCTTCATCACCTGCTACAATTCCATAAAGATTTGTACCTTGCAAATAGGCCTCCATTATGATTTGCCAAGCCGAATAGTTGTGTCTATCAAGCTTCTATTGAGGGAAAGCCATCAGCCATCTTGATCTAGCTCTGATACCATTGAGAGAACTTGGAGAAGCTTGTAGGAGGTGGAAAAGTAAGTTGCAAAGTGAAGAAGTTTGGTCCAACCAACTAGCACAAGACCAACCCTTGCACTTATGGAGAGTAAAATAGACCTCATATGCATGTTATTAGTGTAGTTAAATCTACTGTAATGTACTTTGGAGCATCAAGGAGAAAGAGTTGAAACAAAACGGATAGGTTTGCTCATTGACTAGCTCAAAAAACTTGCTATCTTTGGATGAAATGATAAACTTCAAATGCTCATAGTAGCCTGCATGATTACAATTGATAACTTTCCTTTTGGAGGAATGATACAAATATGGTTGAGTGTCTAAAATACACAAGAATACAAGTAATAAGCAAGATATGCTTATGGAATGACTTAACACTCAATAGAGGTACCTCCTCTTCATAGAGATAGACCACGAGACAAAAAAATTGACGTTGATCCAAATTTACTTAACTAAATGATGTGAAATTTTGTAGAAATAAATTAGAAAATAATATCTTTCCATTGAATGCTTACTCACCCAATTTGGAGCTTTGTAGACAAAGCATCAGCCTATACAAGTTCACTATTGTTGAAGAAGATGGTGTAGAGAAATGAAGGAGCAACACAATGATGACCCAAAGTGTATGTATATTTCTTCAATGCATTTTACAATGGTTTTTAAGTCTTTATATAGAATATTGAAGTGTTCCACGACTTCTACAAGTGGATTTTGAATTCAAATCAAGGCGGGATATTTTGTTGAAGAGATCAATTCACTTCCCTACGACCTAATATGATCTACTTTTTGGTGATTGATTGATTGATTGAATGTCAAGATCAACTACCTAAAATTTGTGGAATGTGAGCTCTATTTTTCTCCTTTTACATGTGTAAAACTCTAGGCTTCTACATTGGTTAATAATCCATAAAAATCCTTATGAGAAATACCAAAAATGAGCACAAATAAAAATCTCTTCAATGGGAAACTTTGACACAATTCAAATGATGAATTTTTAATGTAGAGTTGATCCATCCCAAGCATAGTGTAAGCTTGATGTTTCAACACCATGTAGGGAAAATAATACAAGAATATGTAGCTGATACAAGAAATCCCATAGCCGGGGACTGATAGGTATGGATAACTCAACTAGAGATGATGTAAGAGATACCACAACCTGAGATCGTAGGTACGAAGCAAGATATCTTGATTACAAGAACTCCCTTCAAGGAGATGAATTGGATACAAAAAATAACTTGATAAGATCTTGTACTATGAGATTACAACAACACATGATAGGCCCAAGATACTAGACTAGACAAGACTAGAACAAGGCACAAGACTAGAATTGGAATAGGAACTTGGAAAGTACTTACTTGGAGATCACAACTCCTTGAGCTCCCAAGATTGGCATTGGCAAGGCTGAGTATGTATGTGGCCAACCCCTCCTTATATAGGTTTTCAAGGGTGATTCATCAATTGCAGTTATGAATTGATGATGTGATCATTTTAAAATGTGACCTCTAGATATCAGTAATGAAGCAAATAGATAGTTGATCTTAGGGTTTTTGCACGTTCAAACACAACATAAGCATTAGTTTTTCTGAATTCTAAACCAATCATGAGATATAGAAAATCATATGGAATCTGAGATTCAAGATGGTTTCTTTTGTCCAAGACAATAGTAGGTCTCTATATATTTCTAGAGAAAGTGTTGTACTCTCGTGTGAAAGGACCAAAATTAGGGAACTTGTATATAAGTCACTTAGTGACACAATTGTAGAGATGTTTTGCCATAATATAGAGACGAGCTTATGAAATTCATGTATCTTTCTTATTATTTGTGTATTTGCTTCTTTTTGAGTTTGTATGTGTGTTTGAGGCATGCAAGTGTATGCTTGGAGGTGTTCTCTACCCCTTTCCCACCTTTTTGCCACTATTATCGTGTGTGTGTGTGTGTGAAGTGTAGGGAGTTGTTAGGTGTAGGTAGGTGATTCCTAACACTTCATTTTTTGAGTGTAGCTTGGAGTAGAGTATTCTGATTGACCTAAACATAATACCATTAGATGTGTCTCACTGAGACTTTGAAAGGAACCCTGTATTGACCATATCTTAGTATTGGAGCCATGAGAAATCATCATTTTTGTGTCTATTGCTACCCCAAGGATTAGAATAAACAACCATATCTAGAAGGTGTTGTGTGAAGGGGAAACCCACTTGTGCATACATTACTTGACCCTTTCCCACATCTACAATCACTAAAGCACACATTTTCATGCACTTGACCAAATCATACTCTCGGTTTGATAATTTAATGTGTGTGTATCAAAACAACACTATGTGCATGTTGGATGTGTAAGGGCTCGCTAATCTCACTTGGCATGAGTGCATAGGAGCTTGTGAGTTCAACACACACATTTTTGAATCCATTGTTGGGGACGAGGGGCTAAGTCAAGGTGTGTGCTTGAGCCACGAAGACTCAAGGACTTGTGCCAATGAGACTATACCTCAATTGCCACACAAGTGCGTATAGTGGGTTCTTTAACACACATTTAAATGTCAATCCTAAGGAGTGACTCGCCAAGTGTATGAAGACGTGTGCACACGTGATAGAAAATGAAGTGGTTCAGCTATTCACACATGAGAAAAGACCAATACCACTCACTCCTACTGAAATACTGAAAGTGTTGCCGCAAGCCTCTTTTCAGCAGTTTTGGTATTTTGAGGTTTTCTCCCAGCCCAGAACTCCGAACGTAGGCAATAGGGTACTCGTTTCGAAGCTCTCGACGAGACGAATCCAACGGGTGGTTTCACTCAATTCTGACCACTCTGCTTCAAGTTATGGCAGAAACAGTGAATTACGGGAGTCACAAACACTCGCGCCTCAGCTTCTCCTAGCTTACGCACGCACTACAGCAGCTCAAAACAAAGGGGAAGGGGTAGATAACAGTCCTACACATGCATTTCAAGCATCATGCACACATACAAGAACAAAATGAGGATCAAAATCAGCAAGAAAGAGGCATAACTCGAAAATTCAGAAGTGCTCCTTCTTCACAATGACAAGAAGTCCTTTACAATGAGTCACTTTTGGCTTATATACTAGTGCCCTAAGTTTGGTCCTTTCACACAAGAGACCAGCACTTTATTCACTAAAGACTAACTTCCTACTATTGTACATGGGTAAATCACTAATCTTCTGTGGGGATGCATCTAGAGGACTCCTCTAGTGCATTTACAACGGAAAATATATACAAGAGTGGTTATGATACAAAAGTTGTGTGTCCAAATCGGAAAAATTTTGGGGCCCGTCCTTTTCTCTGCTTTGTGCGCTCTTTAGCTCTGCAACACTCTCCCCCTCTTCGTCTCTGTCGTCCCTTGACAGACTTTGCTTCGCGCACGCGTCCGTTGGTCAGTGTTGCCTGAATCTTGATCTTGCATTACGTTTTAGAGGCGCTCAGCTTTTCTCCGCACGCTCCCCTTGGTCAGTATTGTCTGCAGTTAAACAGACATGCAGATTCGATGGCCTTCTTGATTCAAGCTCTACAACTCGAGAGCCTGATGTAGTTGTCTTGCCTGTTGACTTGGGTTGCCACGCACACTACCAGTGACTAGGAATGTGCTGTTCTTAGTCACCCTCTTAAACTTTTCAACCTCTACCCCTTTGTAACTTTTGGTCCTCTGATTTGTCCTGGTTGTACACATCTGACCCTGTTGTATTGCTTTGAGGCTGTTTACTTCTTTTCCACTGTGCATGACCTGGATGATTTCTCTTTTTGCCTGATGCGTGCCCCTGCGGGGCTCTGTGCAGAGATGGGTAATGCGCCCCTGCGGGGCTTCCTGCAGAGATATATTCTTTTTCCTTTCTTAATGAATTGTTCTGGACTTTGATTTTCTTCTTCTTTTCTTTTTGCTTGATTGTCCCTCTACACGTCCCTCCTCCTGAACTCTGTCGTCCTCGACAGGCTTTCTGTGGCGACGTGTGTATGTTTGAATGGCTGTTTGCTCTCGTTGGTTCAGCAGATTTGCATGACATAACATAAATTCCTTCCATTGCTTTGACTTTACTCCATCTTCTGGCGCCTGTCTATGATCAGCAAAGAAACTTGTTTCGTAGGCCACCAGCCGTGCATTTAGATTGGACGTCATTTTCACGAAAATTTCTGAATCTATTTCAAAAAAGCCGGTAAAGAATGCTTCTTCGAAAGTTTGCATATATGTCGATGGCAAAAACATAAGGCGAGAATAATACGCCGTAATTGTGAGTCGGCTTGGAATGGTTGATAGATCAAAAATAAGAGCCTCCGACCCTTGCGTAATGCCGATAAAATTCAAAAATGTATATTTAGCATGCTGGAACACCTTCAACACTGTAATGAGCATGCTAAATATTTTGTTGGTCATTTTGACGGCTAAGTCCGGAACTGTAGCATACCTTGCAATCCAAAATTCCATTGTCTTCACCATATATTCTTCTGTAGGTAAGTAATTATGGGGCAGACTAGGTAGTAACGGATAGTTAAGCCACTGATTATTGATATTGCCTTGACGCTGTCCTTCCCAAAATTGCGTCCAAGAGCGTCGGCGGGGTACAGGACAAAAAGAGGGATTTACTTGAAGTGCATATGGTGATGCTTCCCACTGTACCCGCAATGTCGGATTCTTCTCCAAAATTTTTCTTCGCCATATCGGATCCGCCTTCTCAAATTCCTCTTGAGTATACTTGAAAGTGTCATGCTGGAATTGAAGGTTGTGGTCCGAATCTTTGTTCGTTGCAGACTTTATGTACATTCGTGTCTGTTCTTTAAGTAGACCATATGGTACATTGAATGGCTTCAAAATTTGATCTAATTGTTTGTTTTCTATTCGAGCTTCTTTCATTATTTGGATTATTTGATCTTCAAAATCAGCAGTGAGCTGGGACACCAGTAGTGCCCTTTCTGGTCTGCTCAGTTCTGCAATTTCTCGTGTGTTAGGTTCTAATGGAACCTCCTTTTCCGCCCTTATTGGTGAATGATACAAGGGGGGAGAGAGAGGACGTACCTCTTCCTCCACAGTAGCCGTGGTTTCTGGTGGAACTACTGGTGTCCCCTGCTTTCCTGTTAGCTCTATCTGCTCTTGAAGCCGTTTGATGATTTCATCCTTATTCTTAAGTTCTTCTTCAGCCGTTGTAAGCTTTTCCTGATGTTTGATTAATTCCTATGCGACTATGTGCATGTGATCTGTGTCTTCTTTGCACTGCCGGAAATAATCTTTCTCTGCTTTTTTCCATTTTTTGCGTAGAGCTGCAGTGTCATTCATATATCTTTGTTCCCATTCTGCAATTGTCTCTTGCTCCTGTTTGAGCTGATCTGCCATCTTGGTCAACTTTTCTTCCATGTCTTTTATATCCTCATTTGATTTGTCAGTATCTGTCGGTGGTTGATCACTGAGGAGAGCTGTCATGAGCTCCTTGTTCCTGTCCCTTAAGTGGTCTGCTTCTTCCATGCTCACCTTGAGCTGTGATTCGAGTACCTTGCTACGTGCATGGATCCTCGTTTTCTCTTTTTCTGTCATGTCTAGTTTCTTTGTGAGCTCCAAAACTTGCTCTTTTAGTTGGGCATTTTCCGTTTCTAATATTTTGCACTGTGTTTTTGTCGTTTTTATCTCCTCGTTTTTCTTCAAAACTAGAGCTTCTGCTTTGGATAATTTCTTAGCCAGATTCATACCTTCTTTTCAAAGCTCCTGCTTTTCGAGCATGGCTTGGTCGTAATCTTCATCAGCATCAAGCATCAACTGTTGAGTGTCTAGTGCAGTGCGAATCATATCCTGCACCACAGGCTTGAGCTGAGCTATATCCACATTCAGCCATGTCTTTGGTATGTCTGGGGTTTCTCCTGTATGTACATCTTGTCCCTCCGCGACGTGGATCATTTCATTATGTGGTTGTCGGACCTGTAGTTGTACTTGCAATTCTGCTTCATCTTCTACCACCTTACGAACCTTCGTGGCACTCCCTTGAAATGTGACATCCATTGGGGACGGTTCTGCCACAACCCTTAGTGGGGTGAAGGGTTCTTCGTCTTCTTGTCCTTCTTCCTGAGGCTTATCCTCTGATATCATTACATGCTCCTCATCATCAGATTTGCCCTCCTTGTTGTGGGTGGTGGAGGCATCTTTCGGTTGAATGGGGTGTTGCCCTTCTTCTTCTGCCTGCTTTTTGGTGGTACTTTGGTCTACCAGTGGTGATTGAGCTTTTTCCTTGTGGCCTGCTTGGTCTTCACCATAGTCTACTTCATTTAATTCGGCCCACTGGCCATCATCCTTTGATTCACTTTGAATATCTACATCCAATAATGATGTATTTTGCTTCTCTTGGTCGTCGGATCCAGAACTAGAGTTGTCTAGCCCAATTTCCCGATATCTATGTACCTTAGTAAGTTTGCCTTTTGGTTCCTGAGCTTTTGCGGACTGTTGATAATGATGACCCTGCACTGGTAGATTAATTTGTCCTTCTGTATATTTGTGAGTCTCCTCCAGTGCTTGGGTTAATTCTTTTTCCGTGATCTTTCTGGTTCCTTGAGTAGTGGTTGTAGGCAGTACATGTACTCTCTTTGTTTTTGGTACTTCCTCTTCTGCTTGTTGGACTTCTCGAGGTCGTTTTGTGCCTCGCATTGTGCCTCTCATTCGGGGTTGCGAACTTATTTCTGCTTCTTCTACTTGTTTGCTTCCTTTCTTCTGTTTCGGTACAGTAGCTGCTTTGACAAAATGAGCCAACTCCATTGAAGATGGCATCTCCTGTAAGTACTCGCGCATGCCCAATGCGTGGTAAATCATAATTGTGAGGGCAGTGGTCCCATTGAGGAATTTTTTATTTTCCCATTTCTTCTTTGCCTCGAACAATCTTTCTTGCACATATGGTGTAAGGTTTACCTGGTTGCCGATCTGTTTTATGGCATGAGACAATAATTGAACAATGATCTTTTGAGGAGCCGTGTATCTGTTCATACTCGGGAAGCAGAAGTGTTGGTGAATCAATCTGACTTCTTCTTCGATGTCCACCCTATTGATGTCGACGAAAGTTCTTGTTTTGGCTCCACGACTCTCTTCCTTGACCGTGTTGACACCATCCTTTTCCCATCCAAATGCTTCTTTGATTAAGTCGTGGGAAAATTGAATGACTACCCATTCTCCATTCTTATCCATCACATTGGCTTCTGGTACCAATGGATCATGTAGTGCTGGTCGTAGAGTGTTCATGACCTGTGTACAGCGTTGGAAGTCCGGTTTATAGATAGGTAGCTCAAAATACTTATGAATTCCTGCTTTCTTCATGATATCGATTGTGGATGGCAGTCCATGTAACACTTTGAAATCCTGGGACATGATCGGAAAATGATGCTCTGTGTCCATGATCTTTATGTTGGTCAAGAAAAGATACTCCTCCACTGGCTGCTCATCTCTGAACCAATGGCCTTTTGCTTTCGTAAGACATTGGGGAGGAAATTCTTGGACCTCCTCTTGGATTGTAGCTTCAAAGTCTTCAGAAGCCATCTGCACTTACAAGGAAAAGTGCATTAGCTTGGAAGACTTTCATGAGACCATACAGTGTATTGTTTTGATTATGGTAGCTCGTCACTCCGTTCCCCATTATTGCAAGAGTGGGATTTCTTACCGCCTGTTTTTTTTATATATTTTTTTTCTGAAAGAAGACAATCGTTAGTATAGCCGAAGCATAGTTTATGTACATAGTATGTCCATTCCTATCAGTTTAAAGCTAAGATCTAGTCTCACTTGGAGATCGTGCACCACTAGTTTGATAATGTACATCCTGTGCCGAATGCTTGGCCTTGTATTGCGGCCCTATCATGCTTACTTGAGGTGCATCAGACACTACATGAGTGCAATCGGGTGTTTTATCTCCTCGATCATCCGCTCCTTGTGGTAGCTTTGGTTTCCATATCCATTTTGAGAACACTGAGAGAGGTTGCTGGGTTTTCTCGATTCGTGCCGCTGCTCGTGTTCCATTTGCTTTATCCATTGTCCGAGTGAATTTGGCATTGCTTTGCGATTTTCTCTGATGATTCTTATGTGTTGATGATTTTTGCCTTGTCTGATGTGGTATTTCCTCCTTTGTCCTTACATTCTGTTTAGCTGCTTGTATGACCTTTTTGGGAATCCATATCTGATGTCGAGATCTTTGAGCTTCAAGCAAGGGCTTGGCAATCCATACTTGCACTGGTTCTTTTTGTCTGTAGTTCTTTGTAGCGGGTTTGGTGATGCCTGTTTCCTTCTTCAGAGTGGGTGTGGACGTTTCTTGACTCTGTAACTGATCCTTGCGTACCCACTTGTATTTGGGTGGTTCTCGATTCGAGTATCTGCTTATTGGTTTCCAATAGTACGATCTTTGGATGTTTTGAGCCTGTTTAGGAGAGCGCGTCTCCTCATTGGTTGGCTTTTCCATAATTGCATCGGATAACTGCGACTCTATGGTGGACGTCGCTAGGATTGAAGTTTCAGCTTCGATGCATTTGCTTTCTGAGGGGTGAGCATAGTTGATACTTTCTTCTGTCGTTTTTTGAACTTCCTCCGATCTTGGCATTAACATGGTTTGGTTACATGGTTTCTCTTCAAGCAAGCTGAAAATCTCTTTATGCCCTATCGTAGCCGAAATATATCCTTGAGCTAGATGAATACACGCTTCTGTCTCAATGATCCAGTCGTGTCCTAGAATGAAGTCTTCTATCAAATCGTCATCCTCACATACTAGGACTCTTTGTTCCATGGAGGAATTTCCTAGGTGGAGGGATACATTCGTGGTTCCAATGCATTCTATGGTGTGACCTCCAATTCCTATTAAGTGGGCTTTTGTGGGATTCAATTCTAATTGCAGCTCATCTGCTATTCTCTTTCGCATGCAGCTAAGGCCTACTCCTGAGTCGATCAATGCATCTATCAATTTATACTCTGTCTTGCCAATCCCTAGGTTTAGGTAAGGTTGCATTTTACACATACCCGTTGTATCATTATTTTTGACCTGATAGTTTGCCATAGGGATGGGCTCTTCTCCTTGGAGATAGCGTTCATCTCTTTGCCTGATCCACTCTTTCCGTTTCCTAATGCGTTCTAGTGCTTCCTGTCGGGCTTCCTCTCGAATTCGTTCTTCTTCCTTTTTCCTATTTTGAGCTCCTAACAGCCGTGCTAGCATTCGATCAGTCAAGGGCTCCATGAATCGTCTTACTCTGCATCCACTGATGTAGTTGGGAAGAATGTCTCCGTCTAGTGTAGCGAGGTTGACTGCACCACTAGTAGAGATTCGATTTATAATCAAGGGTCCATATCCACGTTTTTGTAGCTTCTTTGCATGTTGTTTGAGGGTGTATACTAGGACTAAGTCGCCTTCTTTAAGTCCTTTGTCTTTTATATGTGCATCATAATATGCCTTCTGTCTCCGTTTAGCGGCATAAATGCCTGCTACAGCTTGCAATCTACTCTCGTGCAACTTTTCAATTTGATCTAGGTGTTGAGACAATTCATGACCGTTCCACTCATATTGCTGGGCCACTTTTAATGTAGGTACCAAGAAGTCAATTGGCAAAATTGCATTCTGCCCATACACTAGATTGAAAGGTGTGGTTCCAATGGCCGTTTTATATGCCGTTCGGAAGGCCCAAATTGCGTGATGCAATTGTTTGTCCCAGTCTGACCTTCCATTATTGACAATCTTTGTCAATACAGTGCATAGTACCTTGTTGGAACTTTCAGCTTGTCCGTTAGCTTGAGGATGGTATGGGGCTGATTTTTTATGAATCACTAAAAAGTCATTCATTAGCGACTCAATGACTTCATTTAGGAAATGCGTTCCTCGATCACTCACTATCTCGATTGGTAGTCCAAAGCGTGTGAAAATGTGCTCAAAGAGAAATTTTGCCGTGGTTTGAGCATCATTCTTTCTAGTGGCTTTTGCTTCTACCCACTTGGTTAAGTAGTCGGTGGCTACTATGATATACTCCGCATGTGATCCTTTAGCCGGTGGATTGATAGGTCCTATGAAATCAATACCCCACTTGGTAAATGCTCTCGCACAAACCATGGGTCTTAAAGGCATGTCGTCTCTTCGAATGGGATATTTCGCTCTCTGGCATGTTTCGCAGCTTCTCACATATGTCTCCGCATCCATATGTAGAGTTGGCCACCACAAGCCTGCAAAGAGGATCATCTTGACAGTTCTGTCTGCTGAAAAATGTCCTCCAGCCGCTCCTGCGTGTGCCATCTCCAATATGGGAAGATATTCTCCTTCATGCACGCACAATCTGAGTTGATTGTCTTTTCCTCTTCTAAACAATTGTTTCCCCATTATCACATAATCCTTGCTCATTTCTTCTAGGGATCGCTTTCTTGCTAAGCTAGCTCCTATTTCGTGTTCTTTCGTTTTGAGGAATTGAACTAATGCCTTACTCCAATTAGGCGCTATGGTCGAAAAAGGTAAGGACACGTGATCCTCTGGGCTAGTTTCTTGGCATTCCACACAATTACTCACATAATCGTGAACGTCTTTTGACATGTCAGGCCAATAGACGCCTAACCTTTTTAATTCTCGAATAGTTCCATGCATCCCTTGATGGGTTTTCCACTTGTTTACGTGTGCCTGCTGGATTAGTTGCTTCCGTTCGTCCTCCTCAACGCATCTTAATAAGACACCGTTGGGTTCCTTATAATACATGCTTCCAGCAACAATGTGTAAATTTCTTGTTTGAAGAATCTCTTTTTTGCTATCTCTATTCATTGGGTCTTGAGGGCCATGAGTGAGTATGGGAATTAATCGTTCCGCCCACTTCGGACATACTTCAAGATTAAACAAATATGTATCTGGTAAATCATCCGGTACTCCGCTAGGTGGTTCTCCATGCGTTAGCCTTGAAAGGTGATCTGCTCTTACATGTGTGTTTCCTTTTTTGACTATTACCTCAAAGTCGAATTCCATTAATAACAAGAACCATCGTACCAATCTTCCCGTGTTGCAAGGTTTATTGACTAAATACAATAAAGCCTGATGGTCAATGAAGAACTTGAATTTGTTGGCTAAGAGGTAGTGTCTAAACTTCTTCACTGCATAAACCATTCCTAAGCCTTCCCTTTCAGTAGTCGTATAATTTCTTTCTGCTTGGTTTAATTGTCTACTCGCATAAGCGATTGGATGGTCAAGCTTCCCTTCATCAGCCGGTTGAGCTAGGATACATCCAATGGCATAATTCGAAGCATCAACATGAATATGAAAAGGCTTGCTCCAGTTGGGTGATTTTAGAATTGGGGCTGTACTCAGCCGCTTCTTAAGCTCGTTGAAGGCCTTCTCACACTCGTCTGTCCATGTGAACTGAGTCAATAGACCATATAAAGGCTTAGCTATTATGGCATACATGTGAATAAACCTACGGTAATATCCACAGTGTCCCATAAAGGCTTGTACTTCCTTCGCATTCTTGGGTCTTGGTAGCTCTAAGATAACTTTAATCTTTTCTTCGTCCGTGGATATTCCATTCTTTGAAACGATGTGTCCTAGGATTTTTCCTTGTCGCACCATGAAGACACATTTCTCAGGGTTCAAACAGACTCTATACTGTCTACATTTATTGAATATTTTTCTCAGTTCCGGTATATGGTCTGGTCGTTGATTTGAGTATGTACACAAATCATCTACGTATACTTCCATACTTTTTCTCAAAAATTCTTTGAATACATGACACATCAGTCGTTGGAAGGTGGCTGGCGCATTAGTGAGCCCGAAAGGCATCACTCTAAATGCATAGATTCCCCATTCAGTCGCGAATGCGGTTTTATGCTGGTCCTCAGTTGCAATAGCTACTTGGTTGTAACCAGAGAATCCATCCAAGAAGCTATAGACCTCCTTGCCGGCAACTCTTTCCAAAAGATGGTCTGTGATGGGTAAAGGGAAACTATCACGTATAGTTGCTGCATTTACTTTTTTCAAGTTGATACACACCCTTAGTTTTCCGTTTTTCTTGGGCACTACTACTAGTGGAGATACCCATTCTGTGTGTTCAATCTCATAAATGAATCCTGCCGCTAGTAATTTGTCAATTTCTTCCTTTATTTTTGCTGCATAAACTTCATTATACGTATAAGGGCGTTGTTTAGAAGGTTTTGCATCTGATGTCATAGGGATTCGATGAGCGCATATGCTGGGTTCTACGCCCTTGAGGTCTTTGTACGTCCAAGCAAACACGTCTCGATATTCTCGGATGAGTCGTATGAGATCTTCTTCTTCCTCTTCCGATACATCTTTCCCAATATATGTACACCTCTCTTCTCCGTCTTCTATCGTTACAACAACTTTCTTGGTTTGTTCTTTGTTGTCATAGGCTTCTCCATCCCGGGCCTCTCGTTTAGGCATTTGAGTGGCTATCTTTCTTTCTTCCACTTCGTATCTTTTAAAATGTTCTGGAACTTCGAAATGGTCTGGTTCCGGTTCCACTTTACTCATGTCCTCTCTATGCTCATGTATTATTGGGATGGTTTCGATTGCTAAGACTTTTGTTGATCTTTCTTTTGATTCTTTTTGCATGGTTTCTAAATATTGTTCCTCAGAGTCAAACTCTGGTTCCATTTCTATGCTTTCGTACTCTTCTTTCCACTCTTCCTCTACAATCTCCCCTGCTTCTACTTCTTGGAGGACAACCATGTAGAGGTTCACATCATATCCTTCCTCGTCTATACAATCGTTCATCGTCAATACTTCCTCATTCACACACACATCTAAAGTGGCTAGGATTTCCATCCAGCCATGTGGTTCGAAGAGTTCATCTGAAAAGATTTTAGGCATGTAATCGGGGTCTTCTATCGATCGATAGTTAGGGTGCCCTATTGGCCACATTTGTTTTTTACACTCCTCCTTCTTTGCTTCTTTGCACATCCACAACTGGGCATCCTCGTGCATCCAAGATTGGTCACTTGATCCAGCACTGTGAATGGATAGGTCATCTTCTTCTTTGTGGACTGGATTCCATTGTAATGGCGGGACATCCCGATAAGCAAATGTGTGCAAGTTTATCTTGGTAGTGTTCCCTTGATGTTGGAGATATAATGAATCTCTGCCCCAATCTTGTACAACTCGCATCTGTCTCATGAAGGGTCGTCCTAATATCATCTCATAATTGTTTGCTTTTTCGAACTTACATATGGCCAGTGTGTGTTCAAATTCTACTCCGCACGTGGTTAACTTAATTCCTTCCAATATTCCTAGGGGTCTCTCCACATGACCATCTGCTAACTGGAGTTTCATGCGAGTGGGTCGTAAGGCTGGTCTTCCCCACTTTTCCCAAATCTCCTTCGTTGCAATTCCTACCCCAGCTCCTGTGTCTAAGATAGCTTTGGTCATGTACCCATTGTAGATGACAGGTAAACAGGTATTCCCTTCATCTCCTTCACTGAACTCTCCTACTTTATCGACTGGAACCTGTATTGTGGACTTATTTTCCAGTTCCTTTTCTTTTGATCCTCCATTCTTTGGCAGTGGTTTCAATTGCTCTGCCATTTGCTTCCACAATTGGGGTTTAAGTCGGAGCAAATCTTCTACCGTTAATTGGCATTGTACTTTTGTTTTCTTTAACTCTGTTAAGTTGTGCGAACTCTCCTTCCCTTTTCCTGTTCCATGCACCGTGGGTGCTCGTATTACCACTGACTCCCTTTCGTACTCTCCCATATAGTTAGGCAATGTTGAAATGCTTATGGTCTCCTCTCTACCTCTGTCGAGTCTTGAGATCTCCTCGTAGGCCTCCTCGAGGTTAGGATGGGGTTGACAGTCTTCCACATCTATTTCATCAAAGGGTGGTGGATCAACACCATTCTTCTTCCATTGTTCTTCCCTGATTCTATCCCACAAGTCCTTGGGCCATTCTGCTTCTAAGTCTGGTATGGCTGACACAGGGCCATCTTGTGCTGTCTCTTGTTCACCTTGGGAATCTTCTTTCCTTAATTCTTTATCCTTTGGTTTGATGTATTCTTCGTAGGGTTCCTGTGCAATCCTTGTTTCTGGTAGAGTTGGGATAGTCTTCTCTAGGGTTGTTTGTGCTACTTCTATGAGTTTTCTGCATATAGCTAGTCTTTCCTTTTCTAATTCCCCTCTAGGGTAGATTTTTTCATGTTGCTCTATGTTCGGTCCCATTTTGATTCTAGCTTGGTACGCTTTTAGCCACATATCCAAGTCGTCTGGCTTTGGGTCTGCTAGAATTGATCCGGGTTTCTCCCTATCTGAGCTAGGTTCGATTAGCTCAGGAGTCTCCTTAGACTTCCCTTGTTCTGAGTGTTTACTTGATTTTTCAATTTGCTTTTTACTGTTTGTACTCTTGTTCTTTGCCCATTTATCCTTGAGTTTCTCTCGTCGTTCTTTCCATTTCTGAGCTTTTATGTTGCGGGAATTTTCACATGGGTCCTCGGAATCTTCCACTATCTGAGTTGACGAGCTTATTTTCGTGTTGTTTTTTTGTTCCTCCTCTGATTGCTGTTCTTTTTGTTGTTTTGTTTGGGCTCTAGTGATGGCTTTTAGTGGCACTGTGTACTCCTTATCACTTCCCGATTCTTCTATGACCTCTATTACATTGATTGGTGCAGAACCTTGGTTTTTTACCGGATTCTTAGGGCAATCCCTAAAAAGATGTTCCTTTCCGCAATCACTGCAATATCCTTCCCAGATTCTAGGTGGTGGAGGGTTGTATGGTCGAGGGCATTCTCTAATGAAATGGTCTCCTCCACATCTAAAGCATGGTCCTCTCTGTACTGGTGGTCTACTGGGTGGTCTCATGGGTTGTGGTGCTTTAGGAGCTGTATACATTAGAGTGGAAGTCTCTGCTCCATAAGTCTGATCATAGCCTTCATACCCATAGTATGTAGTCTCGTATGCCGGTTCGTATTCCATTATGTAGGCTTCACAAGGATAGTACTCAGGTGGTAGGGTTTCGTATCCAAGGTTTGTTGATTCTATCTGGGTCATTGCCGTGGCTGGTACTATAGTTCTTTCTAGATTTTCTTCTGGTTGTGCATATTTTACTGGCACTACTTGTTGAGGTTGCGATGGTTGGGGTCCTAGCACTGGTTGTGGTGGTGGGTATGGTGTCTGTTCAATTGGTCTAGGTACTCCCGTCTGTGTTGGATAAGGGTTGTATCTTGGGATCTCTCTGTTCGGGTCTCTAGGTGGATATCCATACGATCGATACTGAGGTGGTTGGAAAGGGCGTGTTTGCCTATTAAATGGACAGTTCTCAGTAGTGTGATTAGTGTATTTCTGTTCTATGTGACAATACCAAGAAGACCCTTGTTGTTGCTGCCTGTTGTATGGATAAGCTGGTTGTGCACCGCCCCCTCCTCGAACACACAAGTGAGTGGGGTGATCTCCTCCACATAAGCTACATCTCCGTAGCATAGGCAATCTTTGAACTGGGGGTTGATAAGCTCTTTGCCCCTGTGCTCCTAATTTGTTGGCTAATAGCTCTGCTAATTCTTCCACGTGACTGGAGTTGGAAGAAATAGCACTCCTTGAGTCGTCCGATTTAGCGTGGCTGGACTTGCTGTTGAGGTCCTCAGCTAAGTTATCTTCCAAATCAATACACTCCTGAAGACACTCACTCAAAGTTTGTAATCTTTTCACGTACACTAGCGTCCTCAAGGTTCCGTTAGTGAGCCCATCCAAAAATAATGAAATCATTTTTTGTTGCGTCGGTCTCTCTGTTACTGGGCATCTATCCACATACTGGTTGAATCTTCTGGCGGCATTCTTCACCGTTTCATTAGGATTTTGTTTGAAGCTGTGAATTAGCGAAGCTGAATTGTGTTTAATTCCCCTCTTAGTGAATTCTCCTATGAACTCTTGAAAAAATTGTTCCATGTTTCCAAACTGATTGGGATCTAAGGGTTGGAACCAGGTCAGAGCTGTTCCTATGAGGGTGAGTCCAAACGCCTCATACTGTACAAAGAAGTCGTCCACTTGTTCCGCTCTTAGGACTTGTTTGAATTCAGCAATGTGATCATATGGTTCTCCTGATCCATCATAAGGGTTTCTTACACACTTAGCCACTTGAATAGGTCTCAGCCTTCTAACCGGTTCAGGTGGTCTGGGCATCACAGGAAGAATAGGGACAGCTGGTCGTATTGGTGGCATTCCAGGCTGTCTTCCTATAGGTGGTTGTGGTCTTACTGGTGGTCTGTATTGGTTTCCTATCCCTGGTTGGGTCTGATAGTGTGCTTGTACTCCTGGCGTGGCAAATTGTACATGAGCATGATTAGATACGCTCCTATGGCTGGTCTGTCCTGATGCAGTATTTTCTGTTTCTTCTTGATTTCCAAATGGATTTTGTGAGGTTGTTGCTTGCTCTCTCTGGGGAAACACAGGTGTACCCATATATCTTAATTGAGACCTGTCTAAAATACTCACAGGCCAATATCTTCTTTGATCTTTATCTAGGTATGTGAGTCTAGTCTCATCCTTCGGGTCTTTCAATTCATAGAATGTCATGGGGTTCTCTTCTCTCCCTGGAACAGGTGAATCGGTTTGCAACAGTAAGTTTGATCCGTGAATCATATAGACTTCTAACAAATAGTCGTCTTGAGGTATCAAGTCACCTCTCAAGACACGTGACACTCGGGATCTGCCTCTAGGGGTGGTCACCAACTCTTCTGGTTGTGTCCTTCCTAGGTTTTCAGGGTCTGAGAGTTCCCCTCTTTCATTGATCCTTTCCGGGAATTCCGTTACAATGTAGATGTGGCCAACTTTGTCAACATATGCACCTCCTTCGTATTTGACAGCTGGTCGGGGTACTATTGTGGCATTCTGGGAAGTTACCATCCTGGCCACAGACCTATTTAAGCCATCCAGGTAGATTGGAATCTCCTGGGCATTGGTGGACACGTACTGCAAGGAAGTACGGTAGTCCCCCTCCACAGTAGTCATGAAGCTTCTCGTTGGTGTGGGACCTTGCATGTCTTCCGAAGCCATGTGTAAATCCTCTTCTGAGTCACTAGAGGTTTCTAAGTAAACAGAGTGATGACTAGCCTGGGCAGTACTTCCTATTGAAGATATGATACTCCTTCGACTACTTAGAACTCTTCCTGACCTCAAGTTCATTCACTCTCCCAAGCCTCTCTTTATGCTTCTTAGATTCCCCTTGGGTAACTCTCCCAATGATTCAATTTGTCTGCCAAAAGAAGGGTTTAATCTGGGCGATACCACTTCCTGACGATACTACTCTCGGCGATACTGCACTGACCGCGATACGATACCAGACACCCAGACGATACGATATCAATCTGGTGTCGCGATACTATCCTGGAAGACAAACGATACGACACCTCGACTATGCACGACACGATACCTGAAAGGCTCGGCGATACGACACTAATGACAGTGTCGCGATACTGCCCTGATGAACAGACGATACGATACCACAGTGGTGTCGCGATGTCAGAATTCTTGAGACACGATACGATCTCAAAAAGACCGACGATACGATACCAGATATAGTGTCGCGATACTCCACTGGGAAATATGGCGATACGATACTGACAAGGATCGACGATACGATACCAGAGGTCTCAGGCAATACGATCTCACCGTGATGAGTGCGATCGCGACACCAATCTTGGCGACACGATACCACTACGGTGTCGCGATACCAAGAAATGTAACCAACGATACGACACTTGGGGAGGGCACGATCGCGATACCAAAGTAGTGTCGCGATACCAAAGTATCAAGCGATACGATACCACCCGTAAAGTGAGGTTGCGATACTAAACCTTAGGCGATACGACACCACAATGGTGTCGCGATACCAAGTGTTAGTACCAGACGATACGATACCAGAGATCGAGCACGATCGCGATACCGACTCAGTGTCGCGATACCGAAATAGTGTCGCGATACCAAGACAGGTATCCAACGATACGACACCTCTGGCGAGTGTCGCGATACAAGGGAATTTTGGTATCACGATACCAAAACTCAACCGATCGCGATACTCAAGCCAAAAGGTCTCCAAACTTGAAAATTTTTGCACCCCCTTGCACCTCTCACCCTTCTCCTCACTCCTAAGCCTCTGTCTCTCACAAAATATGCAATTACTCAAAAAATTTTCCCCCCGCGATACTGCGCATTCCTTTTAATCATTTGTTTGTGCAAGTTTAAAGAGTTTTTGGTATTGAATCTTAATGGGGACTCACCTTGGGTCTACCTAGTTTGCTTCTTGAGCTCTTGCACAAGCTTTGAGGCTCTATCCTGCACGATACCACTCTGACGATACCAGTCGCTGTCACAGACGATACCAGTGAGCAGTGAAGTGTCAAATGAAACAAATTTTTTGGTTTTTATACTTTTTGGACAGAACTTGAAATTTGGGAATTTTTTGGTGATTTTTTTGGGATTTTGGTCTACTCCTACTCCTCTTCTCCTTACTTCTCCTCTCCTTCTAACCTAACCCTAACTCCTTCTTCTCTTCCCTCCTCCTAAACCTAAACCTAAAACTTATCACACACACCTCGAAGATGAGAAGTGACAAGTGCTGAAATGGTGGACTACTTGCCAATGGACAAATTTGCGTCTACAAGTACGATTCGATCACACTCGCTCTATAACTATCACGAAGGCACCTTGGTAGAGTGACTCCCTGGCAACGGCGCCAAAAACGTGTGTGCTTGAGCCACGAAGACTCAAGGACTTGTGCCAATGAGACTATACCTCAATTGCCACACAAGTGCGTATAGTGGGTTCTTTAACACACATTTAAATGTCAATCCTAAGGAGTGACTCGCCAAGTGTATGAAGACGTGTGCACACGTGATAGAAAATGAAGTGGTTCAGCTATTCACACATGAGAAAAGACCAATACCACTCACTCCTACTGGAATACTGAAAGTGTTGCCGCAAGCCTCTTTTCAGCAGTTTTGGTATTTTGAGGTTTTCTCCCAGCCCAAAACTCCGAACGTAGGCAATAGGGTACTCGTTTCGAAGCTCTCGACGAGACGAATCCAACGGTGGTTCTGACCACTCTGCTTCAAGTTGTGGCAGAAACAGTGAATTACGGGAGTCACAAACACCCGTGCCTCAGCTTCTCCTAGCTTACGCACGCACTACAGCAGCTCAAAACAAAGGGGAAGGGGTAGATAACAGTCCTACACATGCATTTCAAGCATCATGCACACATACAAGAGCAAAATGAGGATCAAAATCAGCAAGAAAGAGGCATAACTCGAAAATTCAGAAGTGCTCCTTCTTCACAATGACAAGAAGTCCTTTACAATGAGTCACTTTTGGCTTATATACTAGTGCCCTAAGTTTGGTCCTTTCACACAAGAGACCGGCACTTTATTCACTAAAGACTAACTTCCTACTATTGTACATGGGTAAATCACTAATCTTCTGTGGGGATGCATCTAGAGGACTCCTCTAGTGCATTTACAACGGAAAATATATACAAGAGTGGTTATGATACAAAAGTTGTGTGTCCAAATCGGAAAAATTTTGGGGCCCGTCCTTTTCTCTGCTTTGTGCGCTCTTTAGCTCTGCAACACAAGGTGCCTACATGATGGTTAGAGTGTCGTTGTGAATATAGTGAACATGAAGAAGGAATTCAATATCATGGCAAATCATTGATCATTTGCACTTGTTTTCTCACAGACCTAGTGTGTATGTGTGTGTAATAGGTTTTTAGGATTAGGATAGAAAGTGGAGAAGTTAGTATTAGGAGTTAGAAGAAGTAGCATCGGAGTAGGTTAGGACACCTAAAAACCCCAAAATATAAAATTTGCATTTTTCAGAGGTCACTGATCTCGGTCAATGGTTAAAACCAAAGCCCACATCCAAAAAAGCCATTTGCAAAGTGAAGGTATCGTGGAGAGTGATAGCCAGCAACTGCTATTGCCAATTATTGTATCATCTAGAACTCGATCTAGAGAGGGAGTTGAGTGCTAAAAAGTGTTAGGGAAGCTCCTTGAGGTGAGCTCTATACTTGGTGGAAATCCTTTTTTCATCCATACAGACACACACGGGGAGAAATGACACATTTTGAGTGTCATGGTGAGTGTTTTTAAGGAAAGCTAAGGAGTTTTTATGATACAGACACATAGGAGAAGAGAGGAGAGCACAAGGAACACACATATCACTTATAAAACTTGAATTAGAATAAGAAAAGTCCAATTGTCATTATTGTTTGAGTTTGGTATCGTGGTACCAAATTCTCATGTGTGATCCACACCTAGAATGTGTCATGTATTACTGAAACCTCGCTCTTAGTCAAGTATCATGATACCTTGGTATTTTGTATTGTGGCTGGTTGAGTATTATCATGTGGGACTCTTTTATTGAGTATCGTGTGTCATTCTAGACGAGTATCGTGTATCACCATTACAAGCCAAGTATCATCAAGTAACATCCATCTTCTATTGTCTCAAAGTGTTGTATCACCTCAGTTAAGTGTCATGCATCATGATGAGCCTAAGTATACTATCATGAAGTCAAGTATCGTGTGTCCTCAATACCCTCAGGTATCATTGTTGGAACATCAAGCTTACACTATTCTTGAGGTGGATTTGATCTACATCAAAAGCTATGGCCTGGTTACGTCGAAGGAATATGCGTTGGAGAGTTCTTTTACTTATGTTCATTTATTCTATTTTTTTAAAAACATTTTTCATGGATCTTTTACCATTGTAAAAGCATTGAGCTTTACACATGTAAAAGTAGAAAGAGAGAGCCTAAATTCCATGAATTTGTGCAATCAATCAAGCAATCAATCAATCACCTAAAAGTAGATCAAACTAGATCTTCACTTTTCTTAGTCCATGCAAGAACCAAACACATAGAGGTTCATTACCACTTCATCAGGGAGAAGCTCATGCAAAGGAGATTGAGATTTTTTTTGTTCTAACTGAAAAGCAAGTAGCAGATATGATGATGAAGGCACTTGATGGAATAAAGGTTTGTAGATTCAAAGCTATGGCAGTTATTCAACCTATTAGAGAATGAAGACTCAAGCATACTTTAACTTGAGGGGGAGCTATTGGAACATCAAGATTACACTATTCTTGAGGTGGATTTGATCTACATCAAAAGCTATGGCCTGGTTACGTCGAAGGAATATTCCTTGGAGAGTTCTTTTACTTATGTTCATTTATTGTATTTTAAAAAAAAGATTTTTCATGGATCTTTTACCATTGTAAAAGCCTTGAGATCTACACATTTAAAAGTAGAAAGAGAGAGCCCAAATTCCATGAATTTTTTGTGGTTGAGTTGCAATCAATCAAGCAATCAATCACCTAAAAGTAGATCAAACTATATCTTCAAAATAGATTGTAAGAAAGTGAATTGATTCCCTCCAACAACTCTTACCGCCTTCATTTGAATTCAAAATCCACTTGTAGAAGTCGTGGATCACTTCTAGAGTCTATATAAAGATTTCAAAACACTTTTACAATAGACAGAAGCAATATACATACATTTGTGACCATCATTGTCTTGCTCCTTCATTTTTTTGCATCATCTTCTTCGACAATAGTAAGGTTGTAGAGGCTGCTGATCTATTTGCAGAGCTCCAAATTGGATGAGACATGGATCATTGGAAAGATATTAGTGTCTAGTTTATGTCTATAAATTTTAATAGAATTTGGTTTTAGCAGATTGGGAGAAAGCTCAATTTTTCTATCTCGGGGTCAATCTCTATGTATTCCTGAAAAATAGGAGGTACCACCGTCGAGTGTCTGGTTCATTCCAATAGCATATTTTGCTTATTCCTTATACTCTTGTGCATTCCATACACTCAACCATGTGTGAATCACTCCCGTAAAAGTATTTTTCTAATTGTAATCATGCTGGTCGTTATGAGCATTTGAAGTTCATTGTCTCTTCCAAAGATAATAAGTTTTTTGAGCTAGTCAATGTGCAAACCTATTTGTTTTGTATCAACTATTTCTCCTTCATGCTCCAAAGTACATAGTGCATTTTATTGCACTTATCGCATTCTTGTAAGTTCTATTTGAGTATCCATAAGCTCAAGGGCTGGTCTTGTGCCAGTTGGCTGGACCAAACTTCATCGCTTTGCAACTCACTTTTCTATCTCCTACAAGCTTCTCCAAGTTTTTTCAATCATGCATTGCCGATTCAAGGTTGTGTATCATGTATCATGATATGGAGTGGAATGTATTGTTTTCCAGTGTATCATGTGTCATCTAGCCAATTGTGTACTTAAGCTCACAATGCCTTAGGGATGTGTGATGAAAGAAACTAAATGTCAATCATCAGGCAAATGCATATAGTGATGGCATTGATACACACAATAAATTATCAATCCAAGAGCATAACACAATCAAGTGCATGGAAACAAGTGTTTAAATGATGTTTAATGTATCAAAGGCACAAGTAATGCATGAAAATAGGGAACATCAACCTCATGCGACACCTCTTACACAAAATGTGTATTGCAATACTTGGTGTAGTAGCATACACAAAGTGAGAAATATATCTAAGCCTTGATACCCAAATATGGTCAATAACAAGTTCATTTTGAAGCTCTCAATGAGATACATCTAATGGTAGCATTTTCAACATGATCAGACCTCTAGGCTTCAAGTTATGGCCAAAAAACAGAGTGGCGGGAAACACCTACTCTCACTTCTAGACTTTCTATGCTTCACACACACACACACCTCAACAACAAAATTAGATGGGGAAGGGTTAGACAACACATCTAGACAAAAATTCCATGCCTCAAACACACACAAGCTCATGAAGAAGAAGGTACATAGGCAAGAAGAAACAAATTTGAAAATTTTGCAAGTTAGCTCCTCAAAATGGTAAAAGTCTTTGCAAAAGAGTCACAAGTGACTTATATCCATGTGCCCTAATTTTGGTCCTTTCACATCTAAGACCAACACTTCCTTGAGAAATCACTAAGTTCCTACTATTGTACAAAGGTAATGTTACAATCTTAAGGAATTATGCATCTAGAGGACTCCTTTAGAGCATTTATAATGCTTCTCAATGTTTTACAAAGGATTTAGGGAAAAGGAAATGAGCCATTTCTTGAAAATTTTGGGAGGCCATTTTTCTTCTCCTTTCTTCTACTTTCTGCTCTTTCTTGACTTCACTCCTCTTCAATCCTCTGCAACACTCTCCCCCTCTTAGTCTATGTCATCCCTTGATCGGCTTCTACAAGTTTGCTTGACACATAATTGGAGGGCTTTCTAGATGCCCAACTAGTGGTTGGAGATGGACCTATTGTCTTAGCTCTTACCCACTTAGTCTTCTCTGACTTGATGCTATAATTTCCCTATGTATATTTCTTTTAACCACACCCTACCAATGGTAGAGGAAGTCTTCAAAACCAAGAGGCTATTTGTCATCTCTTCTCAGCCTCAACCCCATGCTTCCATTTCATCCTTGGTATTCCTTATATTCATACAGTGGGGTTGCTACATTATCATTGTGTCTTTTCTTTTTCTTCTATCTTGTTTTAGCTTGATGCATGCCCCTGTGGGCTTTGGGTAGAGAATAGGACTTTAATGAATTATTTTCTTTCTTGATTTTCTTCTTCTTTTCTTTTTGCTAATCTGTGCCTCCACATGTCCCTTCTCCTGAATTTTATTGTCCCCGACAAGCTTGTGATGGCGACACGTGTAGGTTTGGTATACTATGTGTTCTATTTGGTTAATTAGGTTGGCTTCTCTGATCATGAATTCTTTCCATTGTGCAAACTTGACTTCACTCTGTAGAGCTTGAGGATGATCCACAAAACAGTAAGATCATGCAATACAAGTCTACCATTTAAATTGGATGACATTTTCAAAAATATCTCTAAGTCGACTTCTAAAAAAACCTGTAAAAAATGCTTCTTGGAATGGTTGTAAATAAGGACTCAGCAAAAGCACGAGACGCAAATAATATGCCATAATTGTTAATCTTCTAGGTGTAACAAAAAGATAAAAAATGAGAGTGTTAGTGATTCCGATGAAGTTTAGAAATGTGTACTCAACATGCTTGAATACTTTTAATATGGCCAGAATCATACTGAGTAACTTATTTGTATTGTTCAGATACTCGTGAATGTTCAAAGCATGATATGTCAAAATTGTTAAAGTCATGCAACCATTCCAGAATTTTTCAATGCCCCATTCTTTCTTGGCTTCGAAAAGTTTCTTGGACATAAAAAGTGACGTTAATTTGATTGCCAATATGTTTCACTACATGAGATAATATCTGAACTACTATTTTTGGTGGTGTTGTATACCTATGCATGTGGCGAAGCACAAATGCTGGTGCACCAACGTACTTCTCCCTCAATGTCCATGCAATTGATGTATACAAAGGTACATATCTTATCTTCATGGTTTTCATCCTTTAGGTATGTAATGCCGTCTTTGACCCATCCAGATGCTTCTTTAATGAGTTCATGCATGAAGCGAATGATTTTCCAATTGCCTTGTAAGTCCATGACTTTTTCTTCCGGCATAGATGGTTACCTATTGCACGATGAAAATTATTCATTATCTATGTGCATCTTTCAAAATCTTGTTTGTAAATTGGAAGCGTCAAGTAAGCCTCTACTCTAGCTTTAGTCCACATGTCAATCATTCAAGGCAAAGTGTGGAGAATATGGAAATCCTGACTCATCATTGGAATTGATGGTCACTGCTCATAATTTGTATTTTAATTAGGAATAGGTTATCACTAGCAGGTTGGTCGTCCTTGAACCAGTGGTCACATGCTTTGACAACACATTCTAGGGGAAATTCTTGAACTTCCATTGGTTTTTTTGCCTCAGAATCTTTGGAAGTCATCTGCACTTAAGCTCAATATGTGATTAACATGAAAGAGTATAAAAAATTTTATTTCTCATTGTGCTCATGCATTCAACAATCGTCCTTAAGTGAGTCCCCTCTCACAATACGTGAGAGAATCATGATAACTAAAGATACATATTTTTTGATTTTTTTAATTTTTTGGAAAGAAACATAAAAGGTTGAGTCATAGACAAAGCAAAAAGTTAGCTGTAGTTAGTAGAAATCCTATACTACTATAGTACAAGTGAAGATCTATTTCCTTTGAAGGAAATGTGCACCAGTAAATAGTTTGAAGAAGCCATGTTCTGAATGCAAGGCCTTGTAGTGTGGCCCTATAGTGCATACTCTAGGTGCATTGAGCTCAGCATGAGTGCAGTCCTGATACTACTTCTTCATTTGTTTTGCTTGTGGTTCCTTTGGTCTCCATACTTGATGTGTCTTTTTAGCTTTATGTTGATCTTGCTCTCTACTCGCGGGATAATCATGCCTATTTGAGTGAAACTGATCTGCATTCTTGAGCATACATTATTCTCATTTCATGAAGGAGTAGTTCTCTACACTTTCCATGTATCATGTGTGTAATATAATATACATTTTGAAGCATTACATTGAGTGCGTTCTACTCTACATGCTACTGCAGTCACTCATGTACACAATGAACTTGTCTTGCCTATTTCTTTGTGTGTAATCATTCATTTGCTATACTTTCACCTTGGTTAGTTAGAAGACTTTTGAGCATCTACAAATCTAGTATCATAATCATTGATTTAGTAGATCTTGAGATATGAAGCTCTGAAGTTGACTATGTCTACACATCTTCGTGTTCTTGAAAAGTCAGGGTGACCCCCTAGACTTGTTAAATTCATTTCTCATTGTACGGTGCAGCTAAATTAATCTAATAAATTGCTTTATTTAGATATTACTTCAATTAGATATTTTTGAAAGTTCTCTGGTCAATTCATACTAGGTTATGAGCTCCGAGCATAATAGTGAGACCTTCTTATCCGAAAATAGAAGGTTTTTTCTTACTCCTTGCAAAATAGAAGTTATGTGTTTTGATGAAAACATTTGGAAATGATGTTCCAAAGGACTTGATGGTTTCTTTTAGATTTTTGGGGAGCTCAAGAAGTCTAGTAAGCATTCCTGGAGTCATCTTGGATGTTGCAGCACCAACTCATTTGTGGACTCATCCCATCACCTCTTCATAGTGGTATCAGAGTAAATAAGAATCATGGGTGATGGATTCCCGTCATCAATTGACAAATTGGATCGAGGTAATTACTCAACATGCTCATAAAAAATGGAATCATACCTACAAGGAAGGAAACTCTATGGTTATATATCTAGAGATGAGCTGATCCCAATCCTCATAAGCAAGGGCCAACCAACATAAGAAGAGCAAGAGAGGTTGAATGCATGGTGCTCAAAGGATGCTTTAACAAGGTCATACATTCTTAACTCTATCTCTGATTTTTTACTTCCACACATTAGGAATTGCAATAGATCACAAGAGACATGGAATGCTCTTGAAGCATTCTTCTCATCAAGCATCAAGGCAAGGAAGGATAAGTTATGGATGGAATTCACCACACTCAAGAAGATGCCCAAGCAAAGTGTAACTAATTTTGTCACCTTTCAAGATATAAAGTAAGTAACTTCCAAGATCTTCTTGAAACACTTCAAGATAAAGTGTTGTTAATTCGAAAATAAATTTATGAAAAAGTTAGACTTTGATTTTGAGTTGATCTTTTCAACCAAAGATTTGATTGACTAAGTCAAGCACCAAGTTCCTAGTGCAACTTGTTAAATTCACTCTTTTGACTCAAAAAAAATGCACAAGAAGTGCATTCCTAGGAAGGAGTCAGACAGACTGAATATGACCTGAACCTAGTCTCATGAGAAGCAATATTTGAATACAAAACTCATCAACAGAACCTCAGTGGGTCGACACACTGAAGTTGGTTATCACACTAGTATCTAGTGATTGGATGATGTTTTTGATTTGCTTTGAATATTTTTGAGAATCCGGCTTATTTCTCTTAAAGATAAAAAAAAATGCTTCAATACCTTGTTGAAACAGATATTTGAGAAGTTAAAGTCCTAAGTCATCTAGACTTTGACTCATAACAAGTTTACGTATCTTCAAAGTTTGAATTGGTTGAACAGAGTTTTAGTTCTTGCTTTCCGCTTTCTGAATCTTTTGGATTTGACTCAGATATGGTATCTGATTCTTTTCATAAAAGTCAAGGGTTAGCCGGATAGAACCAGGTAACCAAATTAAACATCCTAGATAGATGTTCTATACAAGAACCTTTTCAAACATCGAAAGATGACAAGTTCAAGATTGACTTATTCATTTGTGTTTGCTTCAAGTTATAGCATAAATGATTTCCTAGAGTCCAGTATACTCTAGGATAGAGAAGTTAGGAATTGCTCAGCAAATTGATAATTCCCAAGAACTTTTAGCTCGTCTTTGAGAAAAATGTCCTATGTTAGAAAATTTTCATTTTCAATTTGAAATGGTCAAGTTATAGTATGGTTGGCTCAAATAAAATAGTAAAATTTCTCCTATAGTTTACATAGGATTTTTAAACTCATTAGGGCAAAGTAGTCCTCTAGTTGGGTGAAAAAATCAAGTAACTATTGGATAGGAGTAAACCATTGCATAAACATCCAAGTTAGATGTTTGGGACAACCAGACTTCAGGTTCTCCAAACCAAATTCAAGTGAACCAAGAGTTCTCAAAGTCTTGCGAGGGAGAAGAATCCAACCCTAGTTGCTAAGTCCATGCACCAGTCATGCCCAGAAATGGACGAGTAATCCACCCAATTCACATGTTTGTGCCTAGATTGCACCTAGTAAAAAAATGGGCTAGGGTGTTTTTAGATCCACCCTTATTATTCATTCACTACTTTGTACTTTGACCAGTTTATCAAAGTACAAAGCGAGACAATATTTTGAATCATTTGGACAAGGAGGCCACCACAGAGATGAGACATGTTCTTCTAGTTTTAGAACATGACTATGTTCTTCTAGTTTTAGAGCATGAGGCTCGAGGGTTGCCTAAAAAGATCTCAAAGGTGTCACTCCCTCGATATCTTCTCATAGAACTCCTATGACACGTGATGCTAAACCATCTAAACAAAGGCCTTATACCTATAAAAATGTCTATGCAACCAAAATTAAAGAAGAATAGACAAACTATTGGCAGCTAGATTTATATATGAGATAGAACACACTGAATGGGTTTCTCCTTTGGTGGTTGTGGTTTTTTAACCTCAAGAAAATCAATGCTTCCACCATTCGAAATAGCTATCCATTACCCATTAAAGATCATCTTTTGGAAAGAGTACCGGACAAGGAATTCTACACCTTCTTGGATGGATTTTTTGGCGATAATGAAGTAGCAATCGCTATAGAAGATTAACACAAAAGTGCTTTTCTATAGAATGGGAGTGTATGCATTCAAGGTTATGCCTTTTGGTTTAACAAATACCCTAGCCACTTTCCAAAGATTGATGTGCCATGTTTTTAAAGAATTTTTGCCAAAAGTATGGAAGTCTATGTGGATGATTTATGTACATATTCATTTCAACATCTAGCCCATATACCCGAGCTTAGGAAAATCTTTGACAAATGCAAACAATATCAAGTATGCTTGAACCCTGAGAAATGTGTTTTCATGGTGAGACAAGGAAAAATATTGGGACATATAGTGTCCAAGAATGGTATCTCTACAGATGAAGACAAGATAAAAGTTATGCTCGAATTGTCTAGACCTAAGAATGTGAAAGAAATATAGGCTTTTATGGGCAATTGTGGATATTACCATGGATTTATTTACATGTATGCCATAATTGTAGAAGCTTTGTATGGACTTTTAACTCAATTCACTTGAACATACGAGTGTGAAAATGCATTAATAAGTGAAAACAAAGATTGAGCTCAACACTAATTCTAAAAGTGCCAATTTGGAATAAGCCATTCCACATACATGTTGATGAATCTAATTTTTTCATTGGATGCATATTAAAACAACTAACAGATGAAGAAAAACTAGACCACCCGATTGCCTATGCTGACAGACAATTAAACCAAGTTGAACAAATTTACACCACAACTGAGCAAGAAGGCTTAGGGATTGTCTATGCAGTGAAATATTTCAAACATTACATAATAGCCAACAAATTCAAGTTCTTTATTGATCACCAAGCTCTATTGTAGCTAGTCAATAAATGTTGTAATACCGGAAGGCTAGTTAGATGGTTTCTATTACTCATGGAGTTTGATTTTGAGGTAGAGGTCAAGAAAGGCAAAACACATGTTAGGGCTGACCACCTATCCACGATGACTCATGGAGAAGCACCAATAGGAGTATCAAATGAACTATTGGATACCTACTTATTCAACCTAGAACTATGTCCTAAATGGGCTGAAAGATTTGTACCTATACTCACCCATAAACCGAGTCATAGGATCAATGCAACTAGAAACCAAGAACTTTGGAAAATACAAAACCTACATACAGTAGCAAGAAGCTTATATTACAAAAGCTCTAACGGGATACTTTTAAGATGCATTGAAGATGAGGAACGAAGTAGTCTAATCAAACAATATCACAAGAGTAAATGGAGATCACAAAAGCTATAAGTGGAACGAATTAGGAGCTAAAGAGATTAGGAGTGTATTGGTTGAGCATACAAAAGGATGTACATGAATATGTAATGAATTGTCATGTGTGTCAAGTGTCGGTGTTAGACGAACAATCATCTTTATGCTATTCTACAATAGCACATGAGTCGAGTAGGCCACTAGTGGAATTTTTGAAATCACAAACATATCCAAAAGGAGCAAGCCTAGCTAGAAAAATTTCACCTAGGACATCTTTGTCACTTGTTGGGGGATTCTTTTGCAGAAAGGGACTTGATTATTTGTAGGAGAAGGAAGAAAAAGAAGTGAAACACAAGCACATAAGCTTTTGTATATTGATTACAAATAAAAAATACAATGATGATGTCTAGAACAAGACCAATTGTCCTTTGTGAAGAGTGCTTAATCCCAAAGAGTACACACAAAAGTTTACAAGATACCAAAATTCCTTATGCGACCAACCTTCTCTACATCAAACCGCCACCCTCTCCAATAGCTTGCTCTTGTGCACACCTTGCACTCAAGCTTCCAATAGGATAAGAGGAAAGGACACCTTCTGTCAATAGACACACCTCCTCAATTGTACCTTGTGCCTCCTTGATTGCCTTTCTCAATGGTCCTCTACTCACTTGATCACCTTCCTTGCACACTTGTCTCTCACTTTCTTCTTTGCATCACACTCGTTCAATGTCTCTTGCTCTTCTCTCCTAGACTAGACTATGCTCTCTCTTCTTAGTCTAACTCCAAGAATGCCCATCCTTGTGGTGAGTGTCCATTCCCTTACGCACGTTGCTCCTAACTGACAATATATCTTGGTGCTCACTATCCGCGGAATTACCAAAATGTGTATAGCCAACTACGCCCTATTTTGTCCTATAGGGACTTTAGGAGAAAAACAAAATTTTTGTTAGAGATAGATGTTTGCGAAAGAACGTGCACAACACAAGGAAGAAGAAGAAGCTTGGAGCACAAACACACAATACTGAATGTACTACTAGAGAATGTACAAACATAAGTAGCCCATTAGGGCAATAGGCATATATACAAGCCGGGGGAAAGAAACCTCCTAAAGAGGGAAAAAAGTGCCCCGACGGTCCTAGTGTGTTCACACACGTCACTACCTAAATATATCAACAAATCCCCCCTGGGTGTGATGCAGTGAACAAGGAGCTGGCAGTCATGTATAAGGAAGTGCCAAGCTATGTGGAAATCACTCCACAAAAGGAAGTAAGCCCAAAGATTTGCAAAAAGCTTCAAGCTTCTCCCTAGGCAGAGCCTTCATGAAAAGGTCTGCTATGTTCTCCTGCGTGGGCACATATGCCAAGCTGATCTCCCCAGCAGAGAACCTCTCCCTGACATAGTGATAATGCACCTCAATGTGCTTAGTGCGAGCATGGAACACATGGTTCTTCGCAACTGCTAATGCGCTCTGACTGTCAGTGAAGATGGTGGTGGCAAAAGACTGGCCAACACCCAAATCAACCATAAGGCGTCTGAGCCACACACACTCAACAGTCGCTGTGAACGCTTCCCTATGCTCAGCATCACAACTGGAAGTGGCCACAGTAGGCTGCTTCTTGCTCAACCAAGATATACATGAGCTACCAAGCATGACGAAAAAACCACTGGTGGACACATGAGTGTCATAGCAACCAGCCCAATCAGAGTCAGAAAAAGCATGCAAATCTGGTAGTAGTGATCCCCCCCTTGGGATAAAACAACCCAAGTAGCCGAGTACCACTCAAGTCGTGAAAGATGCGCTTAACCGCCTTCCAATGCGTGACTCCTGGGCAATGCATAAACTTGATCATCTGTGAGATAGCAAACTGAATATTTGGCCGAGTAATGCGTAAGTAAATCAAGCATCCAACAACCTGCTGATAGAGAATAGCATCAAATGCATCTCTAGCATCATGAAGGCTCAATCGTAAACCTGTCTCCATAGGAGTGGCGATAGGCTTACAGTCTTCAAGGCCAAAATGCTACAATAATGTGTCAATATATTTCGTTTGACACAAAGCCATTCCACCATCAGCTTGCATAAACTGAATGCCCAAATAGTGATGCAAATACCCCAAATCAGACATCTCAAATGAGGCATGTAAATCAGCCTTGAAATCAGCAATATGCTTCTCAATAGGACCAGTGAGCAGCATGTCCTCAACATAGACAACAATGATCAGAAGCACATCATTAGCACGCTTAACATATAAGGTGCTTTCAGTTGGACTGTTCTCAAAACCATGTGCAACAACTAGATAGGCATGTATCTTTGTTAGAGATAGACGTCTACGGAAGCACGCGAACAACACAAGGAAGAAGAAGAAGCTTGGAACACAACACACAATACTGAATGTATTGCTAGAGAATGTACAAAGATTAGTAGCCCATTAGGGCAATAGGCGTATATACAAGCTGGGGGAAAAAACCTCCTAAAGAGGGAAAAAAGTGCCCCGGCAGTCCTAGTGTGTTCACACACATCACTACCTAAAATATATCAACAAAGCTCCCCTGAGAGTGATGCGGTGAACAAGGAGCTGGCACTCATGTATAAAGAAGTGCCAAGCTATGTGGAAATCACTCCACAAAAGGAAGTAAGCCCAAAGCTTTGCAGAAAGCTTCAAACTTCTCCCTAGGCAGAGCCTTCGTGAAAAGGTCTGCAATGTTCTCCTGTGTGGGCACATATGCCAAGCTGATCTCCCCAGCAGAGAACCTCTCCCTGACAAAGTGATAATGCACCTCAATGTGCTTAGTGCGAGCATTGAACACAGGGTTCCTCGCAACTGCCAATGCGCTCTGATTGTCAGTGAAGATGGTGGTGGCAAAAGACTGGCCAACACCCAAATCAACCATAAGGTGTCTGAGCCACACACACTCAACAGTCCCTGTGAAAGCTGTCCTACTTAGCCTCACAACTGGAAGTGGCCACAGTAGGATGCTTCTTGCTCAACCAAGATATACATGAGCTACCAAGCATGAAGCAAAAGCCACTAGTGGACACACAAGTGTCATAGCAACCAGCCCAATCAGAGTCAGAAAAAGCATGCGATAGTGATCCCCCCTTGGGATCAAACAAGCCAAGTAGCCGAGTACCACTCAAGTAGCGAAAGATGCGCTTAACCGCCTGTCAATGCTTGACTCCTGGTCAATGCATAAACCTGCTCATTTGTGAGACAGCAAACTGAATATCTGGCCGAGTAATGCATAAGTAAATCAAGCATCCAACAGCCTGCTGATAGAGAACAGCATCAAATGCATCTCCAGCATCATGAATACTCAATCGTAAACCTGTCTCCATAGGAGTGGCAATAGGCTTAGAGTCTTCAAGGCCAAAACGCTGCAATAATGTGTCAATATATTTCGTTTGACACAAAGCCATTCCACCATCAACTTGCATAAATTGAATGCCCAAATAGTGATGCAAATGCCCCAAATCAGACATCTCAAATGAGGCATGCAAATCAGCCTTGAAATCAGCAATATGCTTCTCAATAGGACCAGTTAGTAGCATGTCGTCAACATAGACAACAATGAACAGAAGCACATCATTGGCACCCTTAACATATAAGGTGCTTTCAGTTGGACTTTTCTCAAAACCATGTGCAACCAAATAAGCATGTATCTTCTCATACCAAGCATGTGGTGGTTGCTTTAAACCATATAATGCCTTCTTTAACCTACACACCTGGTTTTCATGCCCTTTCTGCACAAAGCCACGGGGCTGAAAAACATACACTTCTTCATGCAAGTCACCATTCAGAAATGCTGTTTTAATGTCCAACTGATGTACATTCCAACCATGATGGGCTGCAAGTGCACAAATGCTCCGAACAGTAGTCATACGGCATGTAGGTGCAAAGGTCTCATCAAAATCAATGCCTCTTTCCTGCGCATAACCCTTTGCAACAAGCCTAGCCTTATACCTGTCAACTGTACCATCAGTTTTACACATCAGCTTGTATACCCACTTAGTGCCAATGGCCTCTTGCCAAGAGGCAAGTCACATAAAGACCATGTACCATTCTTCATTATAGCATCATATTCAGATTGCATAGTAGCCATCCAATTTTTTGAATTCTGTGCTTCATCAAAAGAAACAGGTTCATTCTCATCACAGAGACTAGACACAACCATAGCATAGAAATCTGATGCAAAGGAGGCACTATGAGAGCCTGAACAAGTACGATATGACAAAGGTGCATCTAATTTGATGTCACGCAAAGTCTGCACCAGCCATTTTGGCATAGTTTTTGCTTGCTCAATATCAGTTCTCTCATCAACAAGTGCATCATGTAAATCTCCATCACAAATGGAATGATCTACATCATCATATGAAACTTGCAAAGGCTGAGAAGTTGCCTCATTAGGACTAGCACTAGACTGCCCACCTATAAAAAGAGGCATCAAAGTATCATACATGTCTTTGGAGCTAACAGATGTCTCCTTAGTACATGAAAGCAATGGTTGAATAACATCTTCCATAAAGACAACATCACATCTAACCAGAATGTGTTTAGTCTGTGGATGATACAGTCAATAGCCTTTACTTTTAGAACTATACCCAACAAAAATACATTTTACTGCCTTATCATCCAATTTTTTGCGATGTTGTTCAGGCACTAGTGCATATGCCAAACAACCAGAAACATGCAGATGAGCAACTGATGGCTTGGGGTCATGTCAAGCCTCATATGGAGTGATAGACTGCAACACCTTAGTGGGACACCTGTTCAGTACATAGCTGCATACATGACAGCCTCAAGCTAGAAACTATGTGGTAAAGCCTGACTCTTGACCATGCACCTCGCCATCTCCATGAGTGACCTGTTCTTTCGTTCAGCAACTCCATTCTGTTGAGGTTTATACGGCACTGTACACTCGTGTTTTATCCCACGTGCAGCTAGAAATGCATTAAAATCAGAAGACATATATTCCCCCCCTCGATCAGAACGGAGGGTGCCCATTTTACATTCTGAAAGATTTTCAGCCAAAACCAAAAACTGTTTAAAGCACATGAACACTTCGGACTTTACTTTGAGTGGATATACCCATGCATGCCTGGAAAAATCATCAATGAAAGTCAAGAAGTAAAGGTAATTTCCAAAAGAGGGTGTCTACATAGGACCACAGACATCACTATGTACAAGCTGCAATTTCTGTGTAGCCCGAACTGAACCATCTTTTGGAAAGGGGGAATGCTGCATTTTGCCCAAAATACAGCCTTCACAAACATGTTTTCCAGGTGCCTCAAGTTTTGGCAAAGAGGACACCATTTCAGATTTTTACAGGCATAGCAAACTAGCGAAATTCAGATGACCAAAGCGTGCATGCCAAAGCTTTGCATCTGACATAGCCTGAGAATCATTTACTGCACATGCCAAATCATTTTCAGATTTTTCATAGTCTATGAGCTTATACAGCCCACGACATAAAATGCCAGAAGCAATAATAACATCGCCATTTGACAGATCATGAACTGTACATCTGTCATCAACAAATTTCACAACCAAGCCAATCTTGGCTAATGCAGAAACTGATAACCGATTCTTCTTGATCCCTGGCACAAATAAAGCATCTGACAAAGTGAAAGAACTACCATCAGAAGTAGTCAAAATGATCTTACCAACTCCCATAATAGGATAAGAGGAGTTGTTGGCACATGTAACAGTATTCCCTGTAGGGGTAGGCTCGAGTGAAGAGAAGAAACTGCGCTGCAAGGTAATATGTTTGGTTACCCCACTGTCAAAGTACCAAACATCTAAGTCTACTACAGACATGCATTGATCATGAGAAGATGGGTCAAAACTGCAGACAGTAGTAAATGCCCATTCTTCTTCTTGCACAAGGTTTGCAGACTCTGTTTTTGGTGTAGAGGCCTCTGCAACAACCATTCCAGCCTATTTCTTCTTTGCCTCTTTAGCAGCCAATTTTGGACAGTTCTTTATGATATGATCATTCCCTTTACAGTACTTACAAAATAATTTCTGCTTTTTTGATTTCTTGTCATCTTTATCTTCCTTCTTTGAATATGCAGAATTAGCAGATTTCTGCTTACTAGTTGAAGAGCTCCATTTTCCTTTGCCCTTCTGACTAGCAAGGAAAGGTTGATCTACAACTCGCATAATGGACCTGTTTTGCCTGGACTGATCTTCCTGCAACAGAACAGAGACTAACTCCTCAAATGACAAGGCATTTGGATTGCCTTTCATCATCAACCGAAGAATAGAAGCAAAACTCTGATATGAATCAGAAAGAACATTCAAAACGGTCTGCACAAGTGAGCTATCTGGTATAACCTCATCAGCAGAAATCAATTGTTCCTTCAAGTCTTTGATCTTTGTTAGGAAACTATCCATAGAATCACCTTCATTCATGTGCTCACTCTCCAACTGTTTTCGGAGGTAAGCAACACAAGCCTCATTCCTAGCTTGGTACAATGTTGTAAGTGCATCCCAAGCATCCTTAGCTATTTTGCAAGAGCGAATATGAGGAATAATGGCACGTTTGACAGACAAAGCTATCAATGCATGTGCCTGGGCATCTCTGCCATCCCAACGAATCTGCTCTGCAGTAGGTGCAGTAGAAACAATAGCACGAACATGAATATGTAGAATATCATCTTCGACACCATCTTCATCAACTTCAGCACCTGTATTTGCAGTACCTGTAGTCAGAGGTGTAACAGGATGTCTTTCAACAGCCTGCACAATGTTCCACAATCCTTTTGCAACCAATACATGTTACATCATATAAGCCCATAATGGGCAGTTGGTACCATCCAACTTATCCTCAACAACCAACATACAAAATACATCACTGCTTTCAGCCATGGCTGGTGACTAAAATACCTTGATGCTAAAAATTGATTGTATCTCAAAAAGGTAAACACAATTGCCCCAACGAATTCTGCTAGACCTGTAGCAGACTTCAAGACGCTTATACTGACGAACAGAAACTGGTATATACCTTTGGCACAAAAAGACAAAATAGCCTGCACAAGCACTGCAATAATGCATTCGAAGACACCCTGAGTATGCTCACCAAATTTTGTGCGAATCTGAGACTGCAAACGGAGGAGTGTCGATGGCGCCCTAGATGAAGTGACGACACGCTCTGATACCAATTGTTGGAGATAGACGTCTGCGGAAGCACGCGAACATCAGAAGGAAGAAGAAGAAGCTTGGAACAGAACACACAATACTGAATGTATTACTAGAGAATGTACAAAGATTGGTAGCGCATTAGGGCAATAGGCATATATACAAGCCGGGCGAAAAAAACCTCTTAAAGAGGGAAAAAAGTGCCCCAGCGGTCCTAGTGTGTTCACACACATCACTACGTAAAATATATCAACAATCTTCTCATACCAAGCACGTGGTGCTTGCTTTAAACCATATAATGCCTTCTTTAACATGCATACCTGGTTTTCATGCCCTTTTTGCACAAAGCCATGGGGCTGAAAAACATACACTTCTTCATGCAAGTCACCATTCAGAAATGCTGTTTTAATATCCAACTGATGTAGATTCCAACCATGATGGGCTGCAAGTGCACAAATGCTCCGAACAGTAGTCATACGGCATGTAGGTGCAAAGATCTCATCAAAATCAATGCCTCTTTCCTACACATAACCCTTTGCAACAAGCCTAGCCTTATACCTGTCAACTGTACCATCAGGTTTACGCTTTAGCTTGTATACCCACTTAGTGCCAATGGCCTTCTTGCCAGGAGGCAAGTCACATAAAGACCATGTACCATTCTTCATTATAGCATCATATTCAGATTGCATAGCAGCCATCCAATTTTTTGAATTCTGTGCTTCATCAAAAGAAACAGGCTCATTCTCATCACAGAGACTAGACGCAGCCATAGCATAGCAATCTGATGCAAAGGAGGCACTATGAGAGCCTGAATGAGTATGATATGACAAAGGTGCATCTAATTTGTTGTTACGCAAAGTCCGCACCAACCATTTTGGCATAGTTTTTGCCTGCTCAATATCAACTCTCTCATCAACAAGTGCATTATGTAAATCTGCATCAGAAATGGAATGATCTACATCATCATATGAAACCTACAAAGGTTGAGAAGTTGCCTCATTAGGACCAGCACTAGACTGTCCACCTGTAAAAAGAGGCATCAAAGTATCATACATGTCTTTGGAGCTAACAGATGTCTCCTTAGTACATGAAAGCAATGACTAAATAGCATCTTCCACAAAGACAACATCACGGCTAACCAGAATGCATTTAGTCTATGGATGATACAGAAGATAGCCTTTACTTTCAGAACTGTACAAATACATTTTACTGCCTTATCATCCAATTTTCTGTGATGTTGTTGAGGCACTAGTGCATATGCCAAAGAACCAAAAACACGCAGATGAGCAACAGATGGCTTGCGGTCATGCCAAGCCTCATATGGAGTGATAGACTGCAGCTCTTTAGTGGGACACCTATTCAGTACATATGCTGCACACATGACAGCTCAAGCCAGAAACTATGTGGTAAAGCCTGACTTTTGACCATGCACCTCGCCATCTCCATGAGTGACCTATTATTTCGTTCAACAACTCGATTCTATTGAGGTGTATAAGGCATTGGACACTGGTGTTTTATCCCACGTTCAGCCAGAAATGCATTAAAATCAGAAGACATAGATTCCCCCCTTCGATCAGAATGGAGGGTGCCCATTTTATATGCTGAAAGATTTTCAGCCAAATCCAAAAACTGTTTAAAGCACATGAACACTTCGAACTTTGCTCTGAGTGGATATACCCATGCATGCCTGGAAAAATCATCAATGAAAGTCATGAAGTAAATGTAATTTCCAAAAGAGGGTGTCTGCATAGGACCACAGACATCACTATGTACAAGCTGCAATTTCAATGTAGCCCGAACTGAACCATCTTTTGGAAAGGAGGAACACTGCATTTTGCCCAAAATACAGCCTTCACAAACATGTTTTCCAGGTGCCTCAAGTTTTGGCAAAGAGGACACCATTTCAGATTTCTGCAGGCGTAGCAAACTAGCAAAATTTAGATGACCAAAGCATGCATGCCAAAGCTTTGCATCTGACATAGCCTGAGAATCATTTACTGCACATGCCAAATCATTTTCAGATCTTTCAGAGTCTATGAGCTTATACAGCCCACGGCATAAAATGCCAGAAGCAATAATAACATCGCCATTTGACAGATCATGAACTGTACATCTGTCATCAACAAATTTCACAACCAAGCCAATCTTGGCTAATGCAAAAACTGATAACAGATTCTTCTTGATCCCTGGCACAAATAAAGCATCTGACAAAGTGAAAGAACTACCATCAGCAGTAGTCAAAATGATCTTACCAACTCCCATAACAAGATAAGAGGAGTTGTTGGCACATGTAAAAGTATTCCCTGTAGGGGCAGGCTCGAGTGAAGAGAAGAAATTGCGCTACGAGGTAATATGTTTGGTCGCCCCACTGTCAAAGTACCAAACATCTGAGTCTACTTCAGACATGTACTGCTCATGAGAAGATGGGTCAAAACTGCAAATAGTAGTGAATGCCCATTCTTCTTCCTGCACAAGATTAGCAAACTCCGTTTTTGGTGTAGAGGTTTCTGCAACAACCATTCTAGCCTCTTTCTTCTTTGCCTCTTTTGCAGCCAGTTTTGGATAGTTTTTTATGATATGATCATTCCCTTTGTAGCACTTACAAAACAATTTCTGCTTTTCTGATTTTTTCTCATTTTTGTCTTGGTTCTTTGAATGTGTAGCATTTGCAGATTTCTGCTTACTAGTAGAAGAACTCCATTTTCCTTTGCCCTTCTGACTAGCCAAGAAAGCTTGATCTGCAACACGCATAATGGACTTGTTCTGCCTGGATTGATCTTCCTGCAACAGAACAGAGACTAACTCCTCAAATGACAAGGCATTTGGATTGCCTTTCATCATCAACCGATAAGTAGAAGCAAAACTCTGATATGAATCAGGAAGACCATTCAGAACAGTCTGCACAAGTGAGCTATCTGGTATGACCTCATCAACAGAAATCAACTGTTCTTTTAAGTCTTTGATCTTTGTTAGGAAACTCTCCATAGAATCACCTTCATTCATGTGCTCACTCTCCAACTGTTTTCGGAGGTAAGCAACACGAGCCTCATTCCTAGCTTGGTACAATGTGGTAAGTGTATCACAAGCATCCTTAGCTATTCTGCAAGAGCGAATATGAGGAATAATGGCATGTTTGATAGACAAAGCTATCAATGCATGTGCCTGGGCATCTCTGCCATCCCAACAAATATGCTCTACAGTTGGTGCAGCAGAAATAGCAACACGAACAGGAATCTGCACAATATCATCTTCGACACCATCTTCATCAGCTCCAACACCTGTATTTGCAGTACCTGTTATTACAGGTGTAAGAGGACGTCTTTCAACACCCTGCACAATGTTCCATAATCCTTTTGGAACCAATACATGTTGCATCATATAAGCCTATAATGGGTAGTTGGTACCATCCAACTTATCCTCAATAGCCAACATACGGAATACATCACTGCTTTCAGCCATGGCCGGTGACTAAAATACCTTGATGCAGAAAATTGACTTTATCTCAAAAAGTTGAACGGAACTGCCCAGACGAGTTCTGCTAAACTTGTACCAGACTTCGAGACGCTTATACTGGCGAACAAAAACAGGTATATACCTTTGGCACAAAAAGACGACACCCTAGATGAAGCGACGACCTGCTTTGATACCAATTGTTGGAGATAGATGTCTGCGGAAGCACGTGAATAGCACAAGGAAGAAGAAGAAGCTTGGAGCACAAACACACAATACTGAATGTATTACTAGAGAATGTACAAAGATAAGTAGCCCATTAGGCCAATAGGCATATATACAAGCCGGGGGAACAAAACCTCCTAAAGAGGGAAAAAAGTGCCCCGGCGGTCCTAGTGTGTTCACACACATCACTACCTAAATATATCAACAATTTTAAATGGGGGGCATGCATACACTTTTGCGTACTGCTTCCTCTTCATATGACTTCACTTTTGACCTCCATTTCTTCAAATGCGTGCATCCAGGAGGGTTCAGCTCAACCTTACAAGCACTTTAAAATCCTTAAACACCTTACAGAAAGACAATATGCAACTTGCATTCTTCTAAAAAACCATAACCATTGTGAATTAATTGTTTGTGCACTACCTATGCACTTTTTTGCGGCCACTTGTGCACCACTTGTGCACCACTTGTGCACCATTTTGCACTTTTGCACTACCTGTGCATCACTTAGAAAGTCATCACTTTGACCTTTGACCAATTTTGCATTTGACTACTTTGACTTTGATCAAATTGACTTTGACCACTTTGGCTTTTACTGGCTTAACAGTTGCCCACCACCTAACGGGCTTTCCATCTTGGAGAGAAGCAAAACAATAATCCACTTGGAACCAAAAAAGAAGTCACCATCACATAAGAATATAAGATTATGCTCCAACTTTACTAGTATAACCTTAGGATGAGAAGGAAGTGTGTGAGGGGGATTAAGGGAATCGGAGGTGGAAAATGGGGAAGGGATGTAATGGCATACAAATTTTTATTCGTCAAAAATAGGTTGCAAGGAAATGGAGATGGTAAAGGTGGGGGGAAAATATGTGATTGTGGTGGGGTGGGAGGGCGGGGGAGGGGGGGAGCAGGGTGATTAAGGTGGTGGGGGAGGGAGAGTAGCACAAGATAAAAAATAAATGGATGTAGTGACAAAATAAAATGATATACACAACTAAAATATATCCCATAAATGAACAATCATACAAAGAAAAGTATATGCCGAGAGCAACAATCCAATCTACCCGAATAGAGCGATAAAAGTAGATGCTCATACAATAAGCCAACTACAAAGGAAGGCTAGATTCTACAAATAATGTAACTATAAAGGAAATATGCAATTGTTTGTGCTGTGCAATCAGGAGAAGAAATAACTTCACCCCACTTTGTTGCATAGTCCGTGGCAATCATCAAATACTTATCTGTTTTTGGAATGATGCAGGGTAGATGGGCCCTACAAAATCTAGCCCCCACTTCTCAAATGGTTGCCACAATTTGGAAACAAACAAAGGATTATGGTGCTTCTTTGGGGGCTTGGGGCCACACCTCTGATAGACATCGCATGCTTTCCCCCATTCATCTACATCCCTGAATAATCTGGGCCACCATAAGCAAACATCAAGAATTCTTTGACTCATAATGTGGCCCGGACGGTGCCTACCACCTTGTCCTTCATGTGATGTTAAGAGGATTTGCCTTGCCTCCTCTTCTTCCATGCACTTTCTAAGATGTTTATCCTTACAATATCTATATAATTTTCCTTCAATGCATGTAAAAGGTCTGCTCTTAATTAGTAGCCTCTTCTTTTGCAGAGAACTTGCATTAACTGGATATATACTAGTTGAAAAAAAATTCTTGATGTCGTCCTACCACCCTTGTGCCTTGATAGAGAACAATTCAGAATCTGGAAAGTCATCTTCTAGTCAAATTACTTGATCATTTGTGTTAATCCTAGACAGGTGATCAGCCATAAAATTTTCTCTTCTAGGTCTATGGACTATAGCAAAATCAAATTCTTGGAACAAAAGAAGCCACCTCCATACCCTGCTAGTTGCTTGTGGCTTATTTAATAAGTACCTAAGTGGTTGATGATCAATTATAATAACAAATTTCACCCCTACCAAGTAGTGGTGGAACTTTTGAACAACAAAAACCATTGCTAGGGCTTCCCTTTCTATGGTGCTATAGTTCTTTTTAGCTGTCAAAATTTGATTGGCGTACTGAATAGGTATGTCTAACTTGTATTCCTTACTATGCTAAGAGAGGATTGGTCTTACTGCATGTGCATTGGATATGATAATTTTTTGACTAGTCTCATGTAATAAGAATTGGAGCAGCTACTAGTTTGGATCTCAATGTCTGATAAGATACTTCCTCCTCTTCATCCGACTTGAAGGGGACTTCCTTACCTGTAAGCCTGGTGAAAAGCCTAGCTATATCTGCATACATTTTTATAAACCTCCTATGGTAATGAGTGCAACCCAAAAAACTCTAAATTTCCTTTGATGACTTGGGTCTAGATAACTTTAATATTGCTATAATTTTGTATGTTTCATGGGCCATACCTTTGGCAGATACTACATGTCCCAAGAGAGTACCTTCTGTTACTAGGAAGTGGCATTTATTAGGATTCAATTTTAACTTTGTCTCTTAACATCTTTTGAAAACCTTTTGTAATTGAACTAGGTGATCATTCAAACAATCCACAGGAGTACATGTATGAGTATATGAGAAAGTTGAAAAATCATCCATGAAAATTTGCAAGGCTTCTAGAAATAAGGGTCCAAAAATAAGGTTCACAGTCTTATTGAAGGTGGTTGGAGCATTTCTAAGTCCAAAAGGCATCTTAACATATACATATGTGCCCCATGGTGTAATAAAATCAATCTTCTCATGATCTTCTGGATGGATTGATATTTGATTGTATCCACTAAATCTGTCCATGAAGCTGTATAGTGTGTGTCTGACCACTTTCTCAATGTCTTGCTCTGCAAAACGCATAGGAAATCCATCCAGAATAGTTACCTTATTAAGTGCTATGAAGTCCATAGATATCCTGATTTTATTTGTATTTTTCATTGGCACAATAACCATTGGTGAAAACCTCTTACCGGTTTAGCTCCTTCTATAAGATGAATTCTATGTTCTCCAAAATTGGCAGGCACTCTTTCTAAATCTTTATAGTGCTAGGAAATACATCAGCATAAGATTTCAAAAAAGATGTTACCTTTGCTAGTATCTCTGGGCAACTCCACAACCAAGTATCCACTAATATAGGACGAGGATTTTGTTGGGTGCCTAACTGAGTTTTCTTGATAGGGCTTCTATCCATCAATGTATCTACAAATTCCTCTTTAACTTTGTGTTCTTCCAACACTTTTTTACACATAGACTGAGTGTCGTAAGCAGGTGTACTCTGGATTTCAATTTGCTCCTCTTTGTCTTGCATCCATCTTGCAAAAATTTCTTGAATAAGAAAAGAAATATCTTCACAAGTTTGTTTTACCTTGTCTTTAATCTTAGTGGTTTCCTTCCTTGTAGTTGTAATAGCTTCATCCAAATTGCATTTAAGAGGTGTGTTTCTTCCCCTTCCATGGTCTGTTACTGGTTCACCCAATCCAACAACTTGAATTTTCTCCTTCTTCCCTTCATAAGCTTCTTCAATACACGAATCATTTCCATAAAAAGAGAAAGAATTTCCTACTTGAAGCCAAGCTAGAATGTCTTCTTCCTCATCTAACTCGAACTACAGTTGGTTCATCGTTTCTTGCTCCATGTAGATGCCAATTGATTGCATCATACTAGTATGACCTTGGTGGTTTGGTCCCTCTTCCAAATATATTTTTTTAAGTTTGCATCCTCTCTATTGTACCCACATAGTGTCCTTGCCCCCTCATGGATGACACTTGCATGCCTTAGCCAAGTTCTTCCAATCAAGAGAGGAAAGCCTCCCTCTACCTGTGGCAATCTTAATACAACAAAATCTAATATAAAGAGGTTACCCTGTACTTCCATTGGAACTCTTGGAACCACTCCCATCAGCCTCACTTTGCTTTGATCTGCCAATGTTACAGTGAAGTTTGCAGGTCTGGATGGTTGAAGTCCAAGCTTCTCCATAGTGTGTTCGAGCACCAAATTAATGCGAAAATCGCCATCCACTATAACTCCTTGTAAGTGATGTCCTTTAATAGTTACTGTTAGACATAGACTCTTATAATCTGTAGGGCTTCCTCTATAATTTTATCTTTACTCATAGTAGTAGTGTTTGCCACTAAAGTGGTTGAGGAGGCCTCATGAATGATTTGCACGACATCTGATCTGAAGTTCACATCCATGTTTATTAGCTCAAAAATACTAGCCTCCATTTTGATAGATTTGAATAAACTTGAAGCCTCAGATTCTTTGAGTGCATGGGCTCTATTTGACTTTTCAAACTCCTATCTAGCCCTATCGATCGCATGCCCAATGAGATCACTAGTTTCTATAAGCTCTTCTCTTAGTCGTGTTTCTTCACAAGTAGTGGCCTTGTCCTCAGGTGTCATTCTACTTTTGTTCAATCCCCATTTAAGCATTGTTTTAATCCTATAATGGCCTTCCCAATGAGGAAGCCACTTTCCCATACTTGTACTTAGAGTTGAGGTTTATGTTAAAGGATCAACATGCCTTTTTGTAAGTTATTAGTTCATAAATTCCGATCATGAGCCTCTTTGCTCTTCATTTGAGACTCTTGCAATTGTTTTGCCACATGTAAGTGAATCTCTTCCACTTTGTTCAGTGCTTCAAGTCTAGCAGAGACACCAAAAATCTTTCTTTCCCTACATAGGTGCAGTTCTGAGTGAACCATGTAGAAATTCAAAGGGTTCGATTGGTATTACCCCATAAACCAACTAGAATGAGTACCCTATTGCTTCCTTGCAAGCCAACCTATAGGCCCATAAGGTACCTTGACAAGCCGTGCCCCAAGTAGTGGGCTGCAACATACATTCCTTCCTTAACAAAGCAATCAATACCTTATTAGTTGATTCTACCTGTCCATTAGCTCTTGGATAGTATGCATAAGAAGTCCTATGTAAAACCTTGTATCTATTAAAAATTTCATATTGAACCTTGTTCACAAAATGAGTTCCTTGATCTGTGTAAATTTCAAGAGGACACCCAAATCTACAAATAATGTAACTGTAAAGGAAATCTGCAACTGTTGTGCTGTGCAATCAAGAGAAGCAATGGAGTCAGCATACTTTGTTGCATAGTTTGTGGCAATCAATAGATACTTCTCTTTTTTTGGGAATGATGTAGGGTAGATGGGCCCTGCAAAATCCAGCCTCTACTTCTCAAATGGTTTTTGCAATGTAGAAACAACCAAAGGATTGTGGTGCTGCTTTCTGGGATTGGGGCCACACCTCTGACATACATCACATGCTCTCCCACATTCATCCATTGTTGGGTGTTTTGTGGACATCCATGAGATGATCTTCTTCCCTAGCATGATAACATATCCACTTGTGCTCCTCTTGTCATCTTTGGAACCTACCCAATCAACATCACAATAAGCTCGTACATTTAATCTATCATCAAATGGATAATATAGAACTTCATTCATTGATCCTTTGAGGTACCTAAGTACCCTTTTGGCTAAAACAAGATGAGATACTCTTGATTCTTGCAAAAATTGAGATAACACTCCAATTGCATGTGCAATATATGGTCTTGTCATAGTAGCATACAAGAGAGAGCCAATTATTGACCTATACATGGTGACATCCTTCACTTCTTCAACTTCATGAGAACTTAGTTTAACATTTACTTCTAATGGATTTGAAATGGGATTTAAATCACACAAGCCAAACTTCTTCAAAAGATCTAAAATGTATTTCCTTTGTATCAAGTATATACCTTAATCTTTATATAGTACTTCAATCCCAAGGAAGTTCCTTAAAACCCCTAAATCAGATATTTTAAACTCACATCCAAGCTTCCTCTTTATCTCCTTGATGTTGGCTTCATCATCCCCTATAATGATCAAATCACCAACATATATAGAAATGAGAACAATTTTGCTACCTTCCTTCTTCACAAAGAGTGATGGGTCTACATGACTCTGATTGTATCCACATTTTACCGATTAGTCCACAAGTCTTTTGTTCCAAGCCCTTGGGGCTGGCTTGAGTCCATAAAGAACCTTCTTAAGCCTACATAAATGATGTGGAAACCTCTCATCTTCAAAGCCTTGGGACTGCTCCATGAAGACTACCTCTTCAAGCTCTCCATTTAGGAAAGCATTCTTCACAACATCCAAATGGTACATCTTCCAACCTTTTGAGGATGAAATTGAAATTAAATTCTCATGGTGGACATCTTAGCTATTGGATTAAATGTATCATGAAAGCCTATGCCATAGATTTGAGCAAAACCTTTGGAAACCAACCTTGCTTTATACCTAGAGGTGCTCCCATCTGCATGCCTCTTTTCCTTGTACACCCATTTGTTGCCAATGACTTTCATGTCCTTTGTTCTTGGAACCAATGAACAAGTATCATTTTCTTGAAGTGCCTTGACTTCCTCCTCCATGGATTCAATCCATTCCCTATGCTTAGTTTCTTCTTCAAAAAAGTTAGGCTCTTCACAAGCTATAACTTGACTCATGTAGGCATAGTGTCTTGCAATGAATGAATCATAAGTTAACCTTTGAACAGGGTATTTAACCCTATTGCATGACCTTACCTCACCATTAGGTTGTAGGAATCTCCTCCTCCTTGGTTTAGATTCATTAATTCCTAGAGTTTCTAATTATTCCATATCTTCATCACTTGTAGATTCCATGTCTACCCATCGATGGTCTTTGTCATTTGCCTTTTCTTTCCTTTGCTACTTCCTTCATTGGAATGAGCTTCATTCCTTGTCCTTCCATGCCAAGTTGATGTATTACTCTCCTCTGATGGTGTGCTTGAAGTGGTCGGACCACTTATCTCCATGCTTTGTTGTTTCTCTTTGAACTTCTTCTCGGCTTCATATTCATCATCAACCTGTAACACATCTTTGCTACCATACCAAGGCAGCAACTCGACAAATATTACATACCTGTTGGAGCAAGTCTATGACCAGCCTAAGTATTGGCTTGAGTCCCACAAAGTCATAGAAGAAGCCTTAAAATGAAGACAATGTAAAGTTCACTTGTGAACTACCTCTTGTAACTTTTGAAGAGTTTACTTAATGTAAAAATGAAAGAATCTTAAGTGGTTAAGTCCACTTGATCAAAAGGGAAAGAGGAGCCACGAATTTGTGATTTGTGGTAGGTAGAGAATCAAATCAATCGCTAATTGATTGGAGAGTGATTGAGGGAAGTTAGCCTCCCAAACTCAACTATAAATAAATGGCAACTTTAGTTGTGGTTAGAGAGACCTATGTGAAGACCTCCAAGAGCTGAGCTTTATGCCATATCAAGGTGTGATTCCAAGGCACACATATGTATCCGTAAGTCCATTGTATTGTATAAGCAATATAATTTCATTTTCATGATGATTTGAGTTCATATTTCCATGTTCTTGTGAAGTGTACTACTCACTGCCATATCTCTCAGTTTTTTTAGTCAGATTGCAGAGATGGTTTCTCTAACCTTGGTGCATCATTTTCAGTGATTTAACTTAGTAAAGTTAGCTCTATACGTATAATATATTCTCAATAATTTTCATTTCATTTGGGTATTGCAATCTTCAGTTATGTTCAGTTGAAGGCAACCCTATCTGTCATTTTCACTTCTCTATTAGGTACCCGACTTTTTTACTCATCGTGTTAGAGCCTTTTCTCAATGTGTACTTATCCGAATTCAATGATTTAAAGCTTGTTGGATTTCACTTATTGTATAGTATAGGCATATAAATTTTCATAATCATTGAATTCTTAAATTGGGAGTTATGTTTATTTTTCTGCTCACTGGTCTCAAACTGTAGCAGCCCATGAAAATCGGGATGATGTCATCAGTTGCTAAACATCATTTTCAGTGTGTGGTTCATTATTCTTTATGAGATTAATCTTGAAAGTTAGCTCTATAAGTTAACTAGACTTAACCAAGAGGAATTAAGCTAATTGCTGCTGTGCTCAGAGAATTATGCAAAACACTAGATAGATGTATGAACCAAAATAGCAAGTTTTTGACCTCTGAGCTAACTCCAACTTATCTGTTTTGATCTATCTTTCTGTGAGTGATCTTCCAAGGTACATAGGGTGTCTAATACATCCATTGGCAAGCTAAAAGGGCCCACCACATACTCTTGGAGTTCATTTGGCTGGTGTAGATCAAGGATTTTGCAACACCTCTTCATCTTCAAGCACATACCTATCCATCTCTTCATAGTGGTATCATAGCAAGGTTGGACAACATGGCATATCGATTTCCTTCATCAATTGACAAATTGGACAGAGGTAACTACTGAGCTTGGTCATTAAGAATGGAAGCTTATCTCTAAGGTAGAAGTTGATATGGTTATGTGGCTGGAGATGAAGTTATGCCAAGTTTCAGGAACGAACGTCAACCAACACAAGAAGAGCAAGAAAGATTGAGCACATGGTGCTCCAAGGATGCACTTGCAAGGTCTTATCTCATCAAATCTATCTCAGATTTTTTGTTGCCTCACATTAGAAGTTGTAAGACATCTCAGGAAGTGTGGGATGCACTTGAAGCCTTCTTCTCTTCAAGTACCAAAGCTAGGAAGCATCAACTATGGCTGGATTTCACAACTCTCAAGAAGGCTCCCAAACAAAATGTGACTGATTTTGTCACAAAGCTCAAGGACATAGCGGATCAGTTGGGAAGCATTGGAGAGGTAATAGATGAAGAGCAAATTGTAAGGCAGGTCATCAATGGCTTGAAGGCAGATGACAAGTGGGAAGCATTCACCACAGCTATGGATTTGTACATGGACATGCATGTACCTGATTTCAATACACTCATTGGACAACTACTTACTCAAGAGGCAAAGCTTATCAAAAATGGAGAAATCTCTAAAGGTAATCAATCTTCAACTTTATACATTGATAAAAGCAAGTCGAAAGATTACAAAAGAAAGGCAAAGAAAGTGGATGATGAAGCAGGTACATATCAAGTTAACTATGCAGGTAGAGGAAGACATGGCAGAGGTAGAGGAAGAGGAGGTAGACAAGGCAGGGGGAGATCCCAAGTCTCCAACTCATGTTCTATTTGTGGATTAACTAATCATACAACTGAAAATTGCTTTAGGAATTCCAGGAATCAAAGAGGCAGAGGATACAATAGAGGAATCTATCGCTACTCAAGAGGAAGGTTCAACAATTATCATGGCAACTACAACAACCACAATCATTCAAACTATCAAGGAGGCTACAAAGGAAGGAGAGACTCCAATAACTACACAAAATACTCAAACAAAGAAGATTCATTATTGATCATGAACATGGCTATGCCACAAGATTTAGAAGATCCAAGGAATAAGCATGAGGTACAAACAGGAGATGATACAAGACATCTTGTGGAGAAAATAAGCAATGTCAAAGCACCTGATGGAAACATCAAACTACTCAGTAAGGTACTCTATGTCCCTACCATTACAAAGAATTTGATAAGTGTTTGGCAGATAGTAGAGAAAGGGTTGCAAGTCAGGTTCACAAAAGTAGGAGCATTTGTTGAAGATCCAAGTCAAGGATTCAGAAGAATTGCAAAAGGTGAAAAGGCAGGTAGATTGTTCACATTTGAAGTACAAGACACTAGAAACATTGCTCTCTTTAATTATGGTAGTCAGACACTCACAGAAATGGAAGTATGGCACAAAACATATTGTTGAAAGGTCATTAAAGCAGATTTGCAGGGACCAAAGTGTACTTGGACTCCCTAATTTGTCAAAACAACATATGATTTATAAGTGTAGTGCATGTCAATTTTGAAAGTCTCACTGGTTACCATTCATGAAGGAAGGTTATATGCATGGAGATCTCTTGGAGTTAGTTCATACAGATGTATGGGGATCTAGCAAGGAAGCTTCAATATCTGGATCAAGGAATTATGTCTCCTTTATTGATGATTGCAGCAGATGGACTATTCTATTCTTTATGAAACACAAAGATGAAGTTTTTTCATGTTTCAAAAGATATTTGGCTCTAGTGGAGAATCAAACAGTTAAATCACTAAAAAGGCTAAGGTCAGATGGAGGGGGAGAATACTTCTCCCATGAGTTTGATTCTTTTCTTCAAGAAAGAGGAATCAAAAGAGAGGTAACTACAAGGTACACTCCTGGGCAAAATGGAGTGGCAGAAAGGAGGAATAGGACAATTGTTGAAGCTGCAAGGTCCATGTTAAATGAAAAGCATTTACCTAATTATCTATGGGTTGAGGCTGTATCTACAACCACTTACTTGATTAACAGGTTGCCTTCAAAATCCCTTGATGGGATGACTCCATATGAGGCTTGGAATGGAAGAAGACCAAGCTTAGATCATTGTAAAATTTTTGGATGTATTACTTTTGCTCATGTTCCTTCACACGTTAGAGGCAAGATGGATCTCAAGGCAGAAAGGTGTGTATTTATTGGATATGACAACAATCAAAAGGGTTATAGAATGGAAACATCAACCTACTTAGTAAGGTACTCTATGTCCCTACCATTACAAAGACATTGATAAGTGTTGGGAGATAGTAGAGAAAGGGTTGCAAGTCAGGTTCACAAAAGTAGGAGCATTTGTTGAAGATCCAAGTCAAGGATTCAGAAGAATTGCAAAAGGTGAAAAGGCAAGTAGATTGTTCACATTTGAATTACAAGACACTAGAAACATTGCTCTCTTTAATTATGGTAGTCATACACTCACAGAAATGGAAGTATGGCACAAAAGGTTAGCACATATTGGTGAAAGGTCATTAAAGCAGATTTGCAGGGACCAAAGTGTACTTGGACTCCCTAATTTGTCAAAACAACATATGATTTATAAGTGTAGTGCATGTCAATTTGGAAAGTCTCACAGGTTACCATTCATGAAGAAAGGTTATATGCATGGAGATCTCTTGGAGTTAGTTCATACAGATGTATGGGGATCTAGCAAGGAAGCTTCAATATCTGGATCAAGGTATTATGTCTCCTTTATTGATGATTGCAGCTGATGGACTATCCTATTCTTTATGAAACACAAAGATGAAGTTTTTTCATGTTTCAAAAGATATTTGGCTCTAGTGGAGAATCAAACAGTTAAATCACTAAAAAGGCTAAGGTCAGATGGAGGGGGAGAATACTTCTCCCATGAGTTTGATTCTTTTCTTCAAGAAAGAGGAATCAAAAGAGAGGTAACTACAAGGTACACTCCTGAGCAAAATGGAGTGGCAGAAAGGAGGAATAGGACAATTTTTGAAGCTGCAAGGTCCATGTTAAATGAAAAGCATTTACCTAATTATCTATGGGCTGAGGCTGTATCTACAGCCACTTACTTGATTAACAGGTTGCCTTCAAAATCCCTTGATGGGATGACTCCATATGAGGCTTGGAATGCAAGAAGACCAAGCTTAGATCATTGTAAAATTTTTGGATGTATTACTTTTGCTCATGTTCCTTCACAGGTTAGAGGCAAGATGGATCCCAAGGCAGAAAGGTGTGTATTTTTTGGATATGACAACAATCAAAAGGGTTATAGGTTATATAACCCTACCAAAAAAGGATTCTTGGTAAGCAGAGATGTAGTTTTTGATGAAAACAATTCATGGTATGAAGATTCATGCAAGAAGGTCAATTTACCATATGATCTTGAAGAAGATTTTCCAAATCTTGGTAGAGAACAACCGAAGATTGAAGAACAAGACACCTCAGAGGATGATGAAGAATCTCAGATGGAAAAGGTCAAAGCATGGAAGTCTAAAGGTAAAGCAAAATTGCAGGAACTTGGACATGAGGCAGAATCATCACATCATGGCCTAAGAAGATCTATGAGGGAAAAGAAAAAACCAGAAAGGTATGGGTTTGACACCTCATTAGTAACTAAACATTCTATCTACATAGCACAGGACATAAACCAAGAGGAGCCATCATCATTTGAAGAGGCCAAAGCAAAATCAGAATGGAAGCATGCAATGAAGGAAGAGATTGAAGCACTTGAGGAAAACAACACTTGGGATTTGGTGCCCAAGACTTCATCCATGAAGGTAATAGGCTCAAGATGGGTCTATAAACTTAAGAAGAATTCTGATTGGTTCCATTAACAGGTATAAGGCAAGGCTTGTAGCAAAAGGCTTTGCACAAACTCAGGGAATTGATTATGAGGAGACCTTCTCTCTTGTGGCAAAGATGCCTACTATTAGGGTTTTGCTTAGTATTGCCTCTTCCAAGAATTGGAAGATACTTCAACTAGATGTAAAGAATGCATTCTTGAATGGTTGGATAACAGAAGAGGTATATATGGCACAACCACCTGGTTTTGAGAATCAATTTATCCTGATTATGTGTGTAAACTTAACAAAGCATTGTATGGTCTCAAGCAAGCTCCAAGAGCTTGGAATTTCAGACTTGTTTCATTCTTGCAGGACAAAGGCTTTCAACCAAGCAAGGTAGATCCTTCACTCTTTATTAAAAAGAGTAATTCTGAGATTATCTACCTATGTGTATATGTAGATGATATTATATTGACAGGAAATGATGCAGATGGTATGAAGAAGATCAAAAATCAGATGAGAGAAGAGTTCAAGATAAGTGATTTGGGTTCACTTACCTACTTCCTAGGTTTGGAAGTTGTCTACAAAGATCATGGTTTGTTCCTCACTCAAAGAAAGTATATTAAGGACATGTTGGCAAAATTCAAGATGAAAGATTGTAAGATTGCAGGTACTCCAGTGGAGGTCAATCACAAATTGAGCTCACATGAAGGTGAACTCATAGAGGACATCAAATCATATCAAAGTCTAGTGGGTAGTCTCAACTATGCCACATTGACAAGAGTAGATACATGTTACAGTGTGAGTGTGCTAAGTCAATTTATGCACACACCAAGGAAACCACATATGGATGCTGGCAAAAGGATTCTCAAGTATCTCAAAGGAACCATAAATGAAGGACTTTATTATCCTTATGTATTTGATTTAGGTTTGAAGCTATTTTCTGATGCAAATTGGGCTGGCTCCAAGGAAGATAGAAGAAACACTTCAGGTTATCTTACCTTTGCAGGTTCAAAGCTTATTTCATGGTCATCCAAGAAGCAACCCACAGTTGCTCTCTCTTCTACTGAAGCTGAATATAGAGGTCTTGCCATAGCTACACAAGAAGCTATGTGGATGAAGACATTGTTCAAAGATCTTGGATTGGAGTTTGGAACTCCAACTATTTTTGGTGACAATACGAGTTCTATTCATTTGGTTGCTAATCCTATTTTTGATGCAAGGACTAAACATATTGAAGTTCATTATCACTATGTAAGAGAGAAGGTTCTAAGCAAAGAGATTCAAATATCATATGTGTCCACTCATCAATAATGTGCAGATATTCTAACCAAAGCATTGGATGGTAGAAAGCTTTGCAAATTCAAGGCTATGATTGGTTTGCAGGTAATCTTGGAAGATTGAAGACCTCAAGGATACTTGGCTTGAGGGGGAGCTGTTGGAGAAAGTCTATGACAAGCCTAAGTATTGGCTTGAGTCCCACAAAGTCATAGAAGAAGCCTTAAAATGAAGACAATGTAAAGTTCACTTGTGAACTACCTATTGTAACTTTTGAAGAGTTTACTTAATGTAAAAGTGAAAGAATCTTAAGTGGTTAAGTCCACTTGATCAAAAAGGGAAAGAGGAGCCACGAATTTGTGATTTGTGGTAGGTAGAGAATCAAATCAATCACTAATTGATTGGAGAGTAATTGAGGGAAGTTAGCCTCCCAAACTCAACTATAAATAGATGGCAGCTTTAGTCGTGGTTAGAAAGACCTATGTGAAGACCTCCAAGAGCTGAGCTTTATGCCATATCAAGGTGTGATTCCAAGGCACACATATGTATCAGTAAGTCCATTGTATTGTATAAGCAATATACGTTCATTTTCATGATCATTTGAGTTCATATTTCCATGTTCTTGTGAAGTGTACTACTCACTGCCATATCTCTTAGTTCTTTAGTCAGATTGCAGAGATGGTTTCTTTGAGCTCTGTGCATCATTTTCAGTGATTTAACTTGGTAACGTTAGCTCTATAAGTCTAATATATGCTCCTCAATTTTCATTTCATTTGGGTATTGAAATCTTCAGTTATGTTCAGTTGAATTCAACCCTGTCTGTCATTTTCACTTCTCTGTCAGGTACTCGGCTTTTTTACTCATCTTGTCAGAGCTTTTTCTCAGTGTGTACTTATTCAAATACAATGATTTAAAGCTTGTTCGATTTATCTTATTTTCTAGTATAAACATACAAATTTTCATAATATCTTAAATCGGGAGTTATGTTCATTTTTCTGCTCACTGGTCTCAAACTGTAGCAGCCCATGAAAATCGGGATGATGTCATCAATTGCTAAACATCATTCTCAGTGTGAGGTTCATTATTTTTTATGAGATTACTCTTGAAAGTTAGCTCTTTAAATTAACTAGACTTCACCAAGAGGAATTAAGCTAATTGATGCTGTGCTCAGAGAATTATGCAAAACATTGGACAGGTGTATGAACCAAAATAGCAAGTTTTTCACCTCTGAGTTAACTCCAACTTATCTGTTTTGATCTATCTTTTTGTGAGTGATCTTCCAAGGTACATAGAGTGTCTAATACATCCATTGGCAAGATAAAAGGGCCCACCACATACTCCTGGAGTTCATTTGGTTGGTGTAGATCAAGGATTTTGCAACACCTCTTCATCTTCAAGCACATACCTATCCATCTCTTCACACCTCTGATGGTGTGCTTGAAGTGGTCGGACCACTTATCTCCATGCTTTGTTGTTTCTCTTTGAGCTTCTTCTCAGCTTCATATTCATCATCAACCTGTAACACATCTTTGCTACCATACCAAGGCAGCAACTCGACAAATATTACATACCTAGACACCTAAAGCTCTTTGGTGCAAGGATTATAGCATCTAAAACCCTTTTGCTCTGAAGAATATCCAAGAAGTATACACCGATCAGCCTTCGGGTCTAGCTTGTGTCTCAATTCTTGAGGTATGTGAACATAACACACACAACCAAATACTTTGAGATGTGAAAGCTTGGGTTTCTTACCACACCAAGCTACATAAGGTGTAACTCAATGTACTTGTAAGGTTGGATAACTATTCATAATGTATATGCCTATATTTGTTGCATCAACCCAATAAGAGTTAGGAACATTCATTTCATTTAACAAAGCTCTAGCCACTTCTTGTATGTATCTATTCTTCCTCTCTGCCACCCTATTTTGTTGAGGTGTATACGTGCAAGTGAATTGCCTTTTGATGCCATGGTCATGTAGAAAATTTGAAAATTCATTTGGAAAATACTCTCCCCCTCCATATGATATGAGAGTCTTTATATACTTCCCTATTTCCATCTCCACTAGGTTTTTGAACCTCTTGAAGTGGTAAAACACCTCTGACTTTGAATTCATGCAATACATCCAAACAAACCTTGAATGATCATCTATAAATGTGACAAAATATCTATTACCTCCAATGGATGGCCCCCTTCTAGGTCCCCATACATTTGTGTGTATGAGATTCAACACTTCATTGCTCACATGTGCTCCCTTCTTGAATGTCAATCTGCTTTGTTTCCCTAATTGACAAGCATGGCACAAATGTTGCATATTTTGAGATGTAAGATTAGGTGGAAAACTCACCAAGCCCTTCCTTTACGTGTCCTTCATCCTTTCTCAATTTATGTGCCCGATTCTTTTATGCCATAAGTTGATTTCTGCAATTTGTTTATTTGCAATTGACAAGTAGATAGTGTGGGGGGTTGATGGCTTTACCTCCATGGTGAAGAGTCTTCCTTGCTTCTTTCCTTTTGCTATGAGCTTGTAGTCCTACATGAGGTCTTTAAGAGAACATCATTGATCATTGAACCTCACCTCATAACCTCTTTCAACCATTTGACCTACCGAAACCAAGTTCTTTGTGATGGTTGGCACATGCAACACATCCTTCAACACCTTGGAGCTTTGAGATCCATCAATGCAACATCTCCCACATGTGTAATCTTGTGCTCAGTGTCATCTCTTATCTATAAATGTCCTTGATTGATGGGTGAGTGTAAATTAAAGAAAACATCTTTATTGCAACTTGTTGGAAACAATGCGAATTGGTCAAAATCTTATTGGTTAAGAATGACCATAGTACCGCATGAGTAGCTGTCTTATATAAATCCTTGTACAACAAACGGCGTTGGCAGTGTGGTTAGACGATTGTCCTCTTATCCCACCCGCCTGGGTTCGAATCCCATGGACAGCAGCGTGTAACACGGAAGATAATTTTTATCATGGATTTTGCTTTTCATAACAGAATGATTGCGAAGATGACAGATGGAGCGTTTCTTTAATCGCGTAGCGATCTTATGCGTTTAGCTTTAAGGATTGCTTTTGGGAGAAGCTTTTCAAGGCCAACAAACACTATATAAACAAGTGCTTGGGCTCACTTGTATTCATCCTTCACCAATTTCAACACAAGCTTTGGAGAGCTTGGACGATTGCGAAGACGACGGATGGAGCGTTTCTTTAATCGCGTAGCGATCTTATGCGTTTAGCTTTAAGGATTGCTTTTGGGAGAAGCTTTTCAAGGCCAACAAACACTATATAAACAAGTGCTTGGGCTCACTTGTATTCATCCTTCACCAATTTCAACACAAGCTTTGGAGAGCTTGGACCTCAGTAGAGGTGGTGTTTCTTTTAGCACATGGGGCAGCCATGGTGCTAACTTGAAGCATGTTGAGGAGCAGCTATGGAGTTCTTCTTAATGATTCTTCTTGGAGAAGATGAAGGGTGTGCTCACACTCTAGCTCATGGAGAGGAGGTTATCTCTTGTTCATGGCAAGAAGACTTGGTCATTAGCAGCTTAATGGTGAGGATCGACCATCTACATGGTGTATTTGAAGATTATCTTCTACAGGAAGATATTAGGTTGAAGATTGTCTTCTACAAGAAGATGTCGGACTACTTCAAAGACATTGGATGGTGCCATCTACATGGTGTATTTGAAGATTATCTTCTACAGGAAGATATTAGGTTGAAGATTGTCTTCTACAAGAAGATGTCGGGCTACTTCAAAGACATTGGATGGTGGTTAACATAAGATTTACATCTTATGTTAAGTATTCAGGTACATATTCTCTTTATGCACACAGGTACTACCTGAAGTTTATGGAGGCCGTGGCGTTCATATCAGGAGGAGTCCTATTCGGCATAGGTACAAGAGAAACAGTACATATATGCTTTATGCATATTTTGATGAGGTGTTTGAGAAGGTCTTTTCACACACGTATCTGACTTAGGGTCTTCCATAGCCTAAGTTCAGATGAGGGTTTGTTGACTATTAGTTTCACACTGATCCTTCCTCTTTCAGTCACTCATATTCACTCTTCTATAACCTATAAGGTCACACATCTCATATATATTCAGATTTCTGCCCATACATCTCAATATGTTTGTTACATTGTACAATCACTCATTCATCTATTTCTCATCACATAGAGTGGTTGAGAGTTTTGCTCCCACATTGTACACTGAACATTGGTATATATGATACTATGAGTAAGCAATGGCTTACATAACACCTTACACATGTCGTCTATTCTTTCTCTATCTTTGTCTCATCATTTGTATGATTAAGTTGTGGTATGTTCATGTTTTGTCAATATGGAAGATTGCTGGAATTAATGTTGTACATGATTGGAACTATGGAAGCATGGACCTGTGACATGAGCCTAAGGGCCTACCTCACTTCCAACATTTGGTATCAGAGCACTAAGGTTTTGGTTTCAGAACTTTAGATCTTTGGCATCAATGCATTAAGGCTCATTCATATCTCAGGTTCCCAGACTTCCAGTATTACAACATATGATTTGAAAGCATCTTCTAATATTTGACATTTGACATACACACTTAATCTAGATGAGTAGAGATTTGAGAATTAGACAATTCAGTTACATGTGTATTCATCAGTGTGGAGTATGAAGTTGATGATCTGTTAGCAGCCAAATATTTTTGGAAGAGTATGCAAATACTTTACAAAAGTATTGTTTGAAGACCCAGACTTGATGAAGAGAAGATTACTTCAAATTCAAGGAAGAACAATGGTTTAGAGAAGATGAAGGAATCAGATCAACATCAAATCACAGGTATCAATTTCTACTATCAGATTATCATTTGCAGGTCATATCTTAGAAGAGCAGTTATGAAGAGATTTTGAAGGTTTCAAGGAATGCTTTTATACGCTTTCATCATTTGAAAGTTAAAGGCTACATCAAAACAGGTATCTAGAGGTTTTTCTAGAGAGTTTTGAGAGATCTCTTTCATGGCAAGAAAGTTCATCTAAGAAGACAAATGTGAAGATGAGATGAGTTTTTCAGCCAATTTTCTGTTGTAAGTTGGTTGGATATCAAGGTACAAATGTATCTAGAGAAGGTAACTCTAGAAGGGCAATTCATCATTCAGACAACGATTGGTGAATATAGTCATTTCAGACATTTAAAGCAAAATTTTTATTCAGAGATATGAGGAGATGATAAAACATGATTCTATATTCACTTCCATTTGTATACCATGTTTGTTTTATCTCTTACTCTTAGCATTAGAGGAAGAGAAAGATTTCATTTGAAGAAGTCAAGAGTGTTTGCTACTTCAAGATGAAGAGAACAAAAGGTATGGAAGAGAAGTTTGAAATTGTTGACATCATCAGGTGGAAGAAAGATGCAGAAAAAGAAAGTCCATCATTTCCAAAAGAAAAGTAAGGCTTCCTTTTCTCATATATTTTCCATATACTTTTCCTATTTTATCCTCTACATCCAAAGACAAGTCTACGAGAACATCTTGTTTAAAGAAGAAGCAGTTTCTTGTTTTGCATTACACTTGGTCATGATTTAGTAGATTTGACAAAGAATTGCATTGAGAGAAACAAAAGCACTCATATGTGTATGAGTTATGTTGAAGCTTTTTAAGCGGGCAGCTTATATGTTCCCTCAAAGAATTCTTGGAGTGTCAATATAGAGCTACTTGGTATATGACAAGTTGCAGAGAAGTTTATTTCTTCTTTATCTAACTCTTAAGGTAAAAGAGTTTTTTGTAGCAAATGTTGAAGACTTGGGTTGAGGTTTTATGTTTGGAAAAGTTACCTCATATTCAGTATTTTCAGAAAACTTCAGAAAATTCAGCTTGTTGATGTACCAGTCAGTTGAAGAATCTACTTTCTATAATTTTCTAGACTTTTGGATACATGTTTGTATTCAAAAGGTGTTCCATCAGATCCTATTACTTGATTAAGAAGTGGAGTTTGTTGATATATTTAGGTAGTGATGTGTGTGAACACTCTAGGACTACCGGGGCACTTTTTTCCCTCTTTAGGAGGTTTTTTCCCTCGGCTTGTATATACGCCTATTGCCCTAATGGGCTACTTATCTTTGTACATTCTCTAGTAATACATTCAGTATTGTGTGTTTGTGCTCCAAGCTTCTTCTTCTTCCTTGTGCTGTTCGCGTGCTTCCGCAGATGTCTATCCCCAACAATTGGTATCAGAGCAGGTCGTCGCTTCTTCTAGGGTGCCGTCGACACTCCTCCGTTTGCAGTCTCAGATTCGCACGAAATTTGGTGAGCATACTCGGGGTGTTTTCGAGATCAAAATAGCTTTGCTATGTGGTGCCGAAATCGCGATCTGAGTTCGTTTCGGCCTCCAAATGCACTATCGCAGCGCTTGTGCAAGCTATTTCGTCCTTTTGTGCCAAAGGTATATACTAGTTTCTGTTCGCCAGTTTAAGCGTCTCAAAGTCTGCTACAGGTCTAGCAGAACTCGTCTGGGTTGTTCCGTTCAACTTTTTGAGATACAGTCAATTTTTTGCATCAAGGTATTTTAGTCACCGGCCATGGCTGAAAGCAGTGATGTATTCCGTATGTTGGCTGTTGAGGATAAGTTGGATGGTACCAACTACCCATTATGGGCTTATATGATGCGATATGTACTGGTTGCAAAAGGATTGTGGAACATTGTGCAGGGTGTTGAAAGACGTCCTGTTACACTTGTAACGATAGGTACTGCAAATACAGGTGTTGGAGCTGATGAAGATGGTGTCGAAGATGATATTTTGCAGATTCCTGTTCGTGCTGCTGTTTCTGTTGCACCTACTGTAGAGCAGATTCGTTGGGATGGCAGAGATGCCCAGGCACATGCATTGATAGCTTTGTCTGTCAAACGTGCCATTATTCCTCACATTCGCTCTTGCAGAACAGCAAAGGATGCTTGGGATACACTTACCACTTTGTACCAGGCTAGGAATGAAGCTCGTGTTGCTTACCTCCGAAAACAGTTGGAGAGTGAGCACATGAATGAAGGTGATTCTATGGACAGTTTTCTTACAAAGATCAAAGACCTGAAGGAACAATTGATTTCTGCTGATGAGGTTATACCAGATAGCTCACTTGTGCAGACCGTTCTGAATGGTCTTCTTGATTCATATCAGAGTTTTGCCTCTACTCTTTGGTTGATGATGAAAGGCAATCCGAATGCCTTGTCATTCGAGGAATTAGTCTCTATTCTGTTGCAGGAAGATCAGTCCAGGCAGAACAGGTCCATTATGCGTGTTGCAGATCAAGCTTTCCTGGCTAGTCAGAAGGGCAAAGGAAAATGGAGCTCTTCTACTAGTAAGCAGAAATCTGCAAATGCTGCACAATCGAAGAACTAGGATAAAGATGAGAAGAAATCAGAAAAGCAGAAATTGTTCTGCAAGTACTGTAAAGGAAATGATCATATTATAAAGAACTGTCCAAAACTGGCTGCTAAAGAGGCAAAGAAGAAAGAGGCTGGAATGGTTGTTGTAGAGGCCTCTACACCAAAAACAGAGTCTGCAAATCTTGTGCAGGAAGAAGAATGGGCGTTCACTACTGTCTGCAGTTTTGACCCATCTTCTCATGATCAGTGCATGTCTGCAGTAGACTCAGATGTTTGGTACTTTGACAGTGGGGCGACCAAACATATTACCTCGCAGCGCAGTTTCTTCTCTTCACTCGAGCCTGCCCCTACAGGGAATACTGTCACATGCGCCAATAACTCCTCTTATCCTGTTATGGGAGTTGGTAAGATCATTCTGACTACTGCTGATGGTAGTTCTTTCACTTTGTCAGATGCTTTATTTGTGCCAGGGATCAAAAAGAACCTGTTATCAGTTTCTGCATTAGCCAAGATTGGCTTGGTTGTGAAATTTGTTGATGACAGGTGTATAGTCCATGATCTCTCAAATGGCGATGTGATTATTGCTTCTGGCATTTTATGTCGTGGGCTGTATAAGCTCATAGACTATGAAAGATCTGTGAATGATTTGGCATGTGTAGTTCATGATTCTCAGGCTATGTCAGATGCAAAGCTTTGGCATGCACGCTTTGGTCATCTGAATTTTGCTAGTTTGTTACGCCTGTAGAAATCTGAAATGGTGTCCTCTTTGCCCAAACTTGAGGCACCTGGAAAACATGTTTGTGAAGGCTGTATTTTGGGCAAAATGCAGCGTTCTTCCTTTCCAAAAGATGGTTCAGTTCGGGCTACGGAGAAATTGCAGCTTGTACATAGTGATGTCTGTGGTTCTATGAAGACACCCTCTTTTGGAAATTACCTTTACTTCGTGACTTTCATTGATGATTTTTCAGGGCATGCATGGGTATATCCACTCAAAGCAAAGTCCGAAGTGTTCATGTGCTTCAAACAGTTTTTGGTTTTGGCTGAAAATATGTCAGCATGTAAAATGACACCCTCCGTTCTGATCGAGGGGGGGAATATATGTCTTCAGATTTTAATGCATTTCTGGCTGAACGTGGGATAAAACACCAGTGTACAGTGCCGTATACACCTCAACAGAATGGAGTTGCTGAACGAAAGAACATGTCACTCATGGAGATGGCGAGGTGCATGGTCAAAAGTCAGGCTTTACCACATAGTTTCTAGCTTGAGGCTGTCATGTCTGCAGCATATGTACTGAACAGGTGTCCCACTAAAGCATTGCAGTCTATCACTCCATATGAGGCTTGGCATGACCGCAAGCCATCTGTTGCTCATCTGCGTGTTTTTGGTTGTTTGGCATATGCATTAGTGCCTGAACAACATCGCAGAAAATTGGATGATAAGGTAGTAAAATGTATTTTTGTTGGGTACAGTTCTGAAAGTAAAGGCTATCGTCTGTATCATCCACAGACTAAACGCATTCTGGTTAGCCGTGATGTTGTCTTTGTGGAAGATGCTATTCAGCCATTGCTTTCACGTACTAAGGAGACATCTGTTAGCTCCAAAGACATGTATGATACTTTGATGCCTCTTTTTACAGGTGGACAGGCTAGTGCTGGTCCTAATGAGGCAACTTCTCAGCCTTTGCAGGTTTTCGTATGATGATGCAGATCATTCCATTTCTGATGCAGATTTACATGATGCACTTGTTGATGAGAGAGCTGATATTGAGTAGGCAAAAACTATGCCAAAATGGCTGGTGCAGACTTTGCGTGACAGCAAATTAGATGCACCTTTGTCATATCGTACTCGTTTAGGCTCTCATAGTGCCTCCTTTGCATCAGATTGCTATGCTATGGCTGCATCTAGTCTCTGTGATGATAATGAGCCTGTTTCTTTTGATGAAGCACAAAATTCAGAAAATTGGATGGCTGCTATGCAATCTGAATATGATGCTATAATGAAGAATGGTACATGGTCTTTATGTGACTTGCCTCCTGGCAAGATGGCCATTGGCACTAAGTGGGTATACAAGCTGAAGCGTAAACCTGATGGTACAGTTGACAGGTATAAGGCTAGGCTTGTTGCAAAGGGTTATGCACAGGAAAGAGGCATTGATTTGATGAGACCTTTGCACCTACATGCCGTATGACTACTGTCCGGAGCATTTGTGCACTTGCAGCACATCATGGTTGGAATGTACATCAGTTGGACATTAAAACAACATTTCTGAATGGTGACTTGCATGAAGAAGTGTATGTTTTTCAGCCCCATGGCTTTGTGCAGAAAGGGCATGAAAACCAGGTTTGCAGGTTAAAGAAGGCATTATATGGTTTAAAGCAAGCACCACGTGCTTGGTATGAGAAGATACATGCCTATATGATTGCACACGGTTTTGAGAACAGTCCAACTGAAAGAACCTTATATGTTAAACGTGCTAATGATGTGCTTCTGATCATTGTTGTCTATGTTGATGACATGCTGCTCACTAGTCCTCTTGAGACACATATTGCTGATTTTAAGGCTGATTTGCATGCCTCATTTGAGATGTCTGATTTGGGGCATTTGCATCACTATTTGGGCATTCAGTTTATGCACGTTGATGGTGGAATGGCTTTGTGTCAAATGAAATATATTGACACATTATTGCAGCGTTTTGGCCTTGAAGACTGTAAGCCTATTGCCACTCCTATGGAGACAGGTTTACGATTGAGTCTTCATGATGCTGGAGATGCATTTGATGCTGTTCTCTATCAGCAGGCTGTTGGATGCTTGATTTACTTATGCATTACTCGGCCAGATATTCAGTTTGCTGTCTCACAGATGAGCAGGTTTATGCATTGTCCAAGAGTCACGCATTGGAAAGCGATTAAGCGCATCTTTCGCTACTTGAGTGGTACTCGGCTACTTGGGTTTTTTTATCCCAAGGGGGGATCACTACCGCCAGATTTGCATGCTTTTTCTGACTCAGATTGGGTTGGTTGCTATGACACTCGTGTGTCCACCAGTGGTTTTTGCTTCATGCTTGGTAGCTCATGTATATCTTGGTTGAGCAAGAAGCAGCCTACTGTGGCCACTTCCAGTTGTGAGGCTGAGTATAGGGAAGCTTTCACAACGACTGTTGAGTGTGTGTGGCTCAGACGCCTTATGGCTGATTTGGGTGTTGGCCAGTCTTCTGCCACCACCATCTTCACTGACAATCAGAGTGCATTGGCAGTTGCGAGGAACCCTGTGTTCCATGCTGGCACTAAGCACATTGAGGTGTATTATCACTATGTCAGGGAGAGGTTCTCTGCTGGGGAGGTCAGCTTGGCATATGTGCCCACGCAGGAGAACATTGCAAACCTTTTCACGAAGGCTCTGCCTAGGGAGAAGTTTGAAGCTTTCCGCAAAGCTTTGGGCTTACTTCCTTTTGTGGAGTGATTTCCACATAGCTTGGCACTTCCTTATACATGAGTGCCAGCTCCTTGTTCACCGCATCACTCCCATGGGGGATTTGTTGATATATTTAGGTAGTGATGTGTGTGAACACTCTAGGACTGCCGGGGCACTTTTTTCCCTCTTTAGGATGTTTTTTTCCCCCGGCTTGTATATACGCCTATTGCCCTAATGGGCTACTTATCTTTGTACATTCTCTAGTAATACATTCAGTATTGTGTGTTTGTGCTCCAAGCTTCTTCTTCTTCCTTGTGCTGTTCGTGTGCTTTCGGAGACGTCTATCTCCAACAGAGTTAGCCAAAAGAAAGTCAAGCAGGTACTATCACATTTCACCCGGGTAAAATATGAAAGTTATGAAGTATCAACTTGCAGCTTTTGGAGTTCTCAAGGTGAGAAGTTTGTCCACTTATGTTTCAAGTAGGAGTCACAAATTCTTAGGAAGGATTTGTTTGAAGAAAAGTTTTACAACTTTGTAAGAAGCATGGACACTTAGAGACATTCAGGTAACTAAATCAAACATTTAGTCATGAAGGTTTGATGAAGAACAGATTCTACACAGAAGAGATCATTGATCTTGGATAGATCTTGTATGGTCTTGAGTATTTATGATTCAGTTGTCTATCCTTTGTTTATGAAGATTCTTAACATTGGAAGAAGTAAGTCAAAGATTCAGGTTCTATCAGATTTGTGTTGCAGAGAGATAGAAGATACTTGTTATGTTACTGAAGGTTATGAATCCTATAAAGCTTTCAGCAAGGTTTTGTTATGTTAGGATCAGCTAACCTTATTCTAGATTTTGGAAAGCTGAGGAATGACATGGAAAGCTATTGGCATCTGATCAATGCTAATAAAAAGGATTCACAATTTTTGTTCCAGATACAGGTATTGATCACTGAACATCAGATTTATGAAGGAAGACGTTCCAGATTTCATAAAGTCTGATATATTTGAAGAATACTGGATACTAGTGTTAAATCATCCAGGGGGTGATGAAACATGAAGACTTATTTTCAAGCCATATGTAAAAGAATGCAGAGTCATACCTACAGATATTCCTATTTCAGGTATTCCTATATTTCCTTTGTCAGGTTCTCTTTATGTTCCAGCTTTAAAAGAAGAAGGAAGTAGAAGAATCCAAAGCTAGGATGTAAAAGAATGCAGAGTCATACCTACAGATATTCCTATTTCAGGTATTCCTATATTTCCTTTGTCAGGTTCTCTTTATGTTCCAGCTTTAAAAGAAGAAGGAAGTAGAAGTTAGGATGTTCTTGTTCAGGAGAAGGTTCCAGAATTCTATCGAAGAGAAGCTTGATATTTCAGAAAGGTATATTTTAGAAGTGCGCACATATATGTTTATACCAAGTTCTGAAGGAAAGAAGTATGAAGGATTTAAAGGATGAAGACATGATGACATCATAGATTTTTTACTCATATTTTAGTTGATTGCAATTGAGTTGAGTTGATTTGACTTGAGTACAGTCAAAGATGAACCAACAGTGTTCATAATGCACTAAGTTGTGAGTTGTCAGTCACAGGTTCAAGGATTCAGTTCCTGATTTTGTTTAGTGTATTTACATGACACAACAGAAGTACGCTGAGAAACCTTTTTGGAAGGTAAATGCAAATATATGAATCCTAGTGTATGTTTTCAGGTTTTTGAAGACAGGAGATAGCAAGTTCAGAGACAGTTCATGCTATATTTGTTGTCAAGCAGTGATTGCTTGATGGAAACACTATTGGATATCTAGTTTGCATATTTTCTCAAGTATTTTGGTTCATATTCAGCAAGTTCAGATTTTTGAAGGAAAGTCAAATTCAGTTTTGAAGAAGACTTTTGAAGAAAAGTTCTGAAGTGTCGGAAGTACAAGCTTGAAGCTTGTGACAGGCTATTTGAAGCTTGTGATAGTTTGCAGTTTGTGACAGATTGTAGATCCAGTTCAGATTGTACCAATATGACATTGCAGGGGGGATTGTTGGAAACAATGCCAATTGGTTAAAATCTTATTGGTTAAGAATGACCATAGTATCGCATTACTAGCTGTCTTATATACATCCTTATACAACAAACGGCGTTGGCAGCGTGGTTAGACGATTGACCTCCTATCCCACCTGCCTAGGTTCAAATCCCATGGGCAGCAGCGTGCAAGGCGGAAGAGATTTTTTATCATGGATTTTTCTTTTCATAACAGAACGATTGCGAAGATGAAGCGTTTCTTTAATCGCGTAGCGATCTTATGCGTTTAGCTTTAAGGATTGCTTTTGGGAGAAGCTTTTCAAGGCCAACAAACACTATATAAACTGGTATGTTCATGTTTTGTCAATATGGAAGATTGCTGGAATTAATGTTGTACATGATTGGAACTATGGAACCATGGACCTGTGACATGAGCCTAAGGGCCTACCTCACTTCCAACACAACTCATATGGTTGCTACAACCACTATCAATGTACCATGTAAAATCTAAATTTACTCTTTCACTTGACCCATACATCATAAGCAAGTTCTCATTTTCTAAATTTGTTGAAGTACTAGCATAATTACCTTGGTTTCTTTTGTATCCTTGATTGCCTCCTCCTTTGGACTAACAATCTCTTGCATAATGGTCCGATTTTCCACAATCGTAGCATTCTCCATGTGATCCATAGCTTCTCTTCCATGTGATCTTCCTCCTCTTCCTCTACTCCTTCCTCTTCCTGTTGATCCATAGCTTTGGTTGGAATCTTCTTGGTCCACCTCTTTTGCCTTTGCCTCTACTTGCATAGAAAAGTTGGTCTTGGCTACCCTTTGATTGTGGACCTCCTTGGTTCATCTCCTCGGTCACCATCAATGTGACTAATTGATCAAATTCTCATAGGGAATCCCTCACATAAACTAATATGGCGAATGCTTTCCACCTTTCATCCTCTCTCAAGCCATTGAGAGTGTGTGCAACAAGATCAACATCTTTGATTAGGCTCCCAATTGAGCCTAGGGCATCTGCAAACTCCTTAACCTTCAGAATGTACTCATTTATGTTAGTACTTGATGCTTTCCTAAGATTATTAGCTCATTCTTGAGCTGAATCTTCCTTGCCTTGGTTGATGAAGAGTACAATGTCTCCAAGGCCTCCCAAACCTTCTTGGATGTGTCCAAGTCTTATATATGCCCTATGATGCTATAGCTTATGTGTTGGGATAGAATGAATATGAATCTCCTATCCTTTTCTATCCATTCATTAAGTTCCTTGACCTACCCTTGAAGTGATGGATCATGTACATGAGGCATTGGCTCTGTGCTGCTCACTAATCCCCACAATCCGTTGCCCGTAAGGTGGTTGGTAACTCTAAATTTCCATGGTTGATAATTGCCTTTCTCTTACTTCTCTATTTGTGCATTATACTCAGCCATAGTGAGCTCTAAGATGCTCCTCTAGCTTCTCCTCAAGTGGTTATATGTGTTAGAAGGTGTGGATATTACTTTTTTATAGCTTTTCCCTTGCAAACCTTTGACTAGTTGAGATCTCGATCGACATAGCCCCCTTTCAATGTCTTCTTGCTTTGATAAGTCCTCCTTATGATTCAACGAGTTGTCTTGATACCTTCAAGTCTTCAATATGATGCCCACAAAATGGCTCCAAAATGGCTCTGATACCACTGATGGGGCATGATTCTAACACACCAATGCAATAATGAAAGATGGCTGCCCTCCACTAGGTCCACAAGTAGTGACATATGCTCATTGTTCTAAACTATTCTCTGCACTTGTATAGAGAACCAAAATGACATTTTGCAAACTTACAACAAAAAATAAGAGCTACCTAACAAGATTTAAATAATCCAAAATGTATATTTTGACTGGAAGAACCACCCTCTACAATACAAGCTACCTGTTTGCAACATTCTCTGCCTATGTGCAGAGATATACCTTCACAAAGTTGGCAATTTCTCACAACTCACTCAGTCAAAGAACTTGAAACTTTGGAAAAGTTCAGGGCACTATATGAGAGACCAAATGAACTTTTGAAATCAATGAAAATGACTACAATTAGAGAGCAAATGTTCTGCAATCTGGTACAATTAGATTTGAAAAAGCCTAACTACACCTCTAGATAGAAAGGAGCGAAATCATGAGAAAATGAGGTAAGCAAGCAAGGGGGCTACTTGCTGGAGTTTAGGACTTCACCAAACTAAGTGGGAAACTGATGGAATGCATATAATGCAAGAAAAAAAGGTGGGATAGTGCTTACATAGAGTTTTACTTTTCCTACAATCTAGCTAACCATCCACCAATCAGTGCCGGTGCACTTTTTGGTGGCTGATTGATGAGATTTGAATTTGATTGAGTTTGGTAGAGCTTCTAACTTAATTCCATGACTTTGGGTCCTCCTTTTTTATTGTTCCACTTGCAAAATTCATGGTTGAGTCCTTTTGCATGATTGGGACTTCATTTTCAACAAGGTCTGCTCTTAATTAATAGCCTCTTCTTTTGCACAAAACTTGCATTAGCTGGATATATACCACTTGTAAGAAAATTCCTAATGTCATCATACCATCCTTGTACCTTGAGAGAGAACAATTCAGCATATGGAAAGTCATCTTCCACTCCAATTTCTTAATCATTTTTGTTAGCCTTAGATAGATGATCAGCCATAACATTTTCTCTTCTAGGTCTATGGACTATAGAGAAATCAAATTCTTGGAACAAAAGAAGTCACCTCCATACCCTGTCAGCTGCTTGTGGCTTATTTAGTAAGTACTTGAGTGGTTGATGATCAGTTTTAATAGAAAATTTCACCCCTAGCAAGTAGTGGTGAAACTTTTGGACAACAAAAACCATTGCTAGGGCTTCCCTTTTTGTGGTGCGATAATTCTTTTTAGCTTTTGTCTAAATTGGAATGGGTAATCAATAGCCTGTATAATTTGTATTCCTCACTATGCTAAGAGAGGACTGCTCCTACTGCATATGCACTTGCATCTACATGTACATGAATTTTTTTTTACCAATCTAGTGTGACAAGAATTGGAGTAGCTACCAGCTTGGATCTCAATGTCTGATAAGATACTTCCTCCTCTTCATGTGACTTGAAGGGGACTTCCTTACCTATAAGCTTGGCTAGAGGTCTAGCTATATCTGCATACATTTTTATAAACCTCCTATGGTACCGAGTGTGACACAAAAAAGTTTGAATTTCCTTCAATGACTTGGGTCTATGTAACTTTAATATTGCTATAATTTCGTTTGGGGTAGGGGCCATACCTTTGGCAGATACTACATGTCCCAAGAGAGTAGCTTCTGTTACTAGGAAGTGGCATTTATTGGGATTCAATTTTAACTTTGTCCCCTGATATCTTTTGAAAACCTTTTGTAACTAAACTAGCTGATCATTCAAACAATCCATAGGAGTATCTTTATGAGTACATGAGAAAGTTGAAAAATCATCCATGAAAATTCGCAAGGCCTCCAGAAGTAAGGGTCCAAAAATAAGGTTCATGGTCCTGCTGGAGGTGGCTAGAGTGTTTCTAAGTCCAAAAGGCATCTTAACATATACATATGTGCCCCATGCGGTAATAAAAATGGTCTTCTCATGACCTTCCAGATAGATGGATATTTGATTGTATCCATTTAATCCGTCCATGAAGCTGTATACTGTGTGTCCATCCAATAGGGTAGGAGGAAAGGACACCTTCTTTTGAGAGAGACACACCTCCTTAGTGGTACCTTGTGCCCCTTTGATTGCCTTCCTCAATGGTCCTCTACACTCTCTCTTTGCCCACTTGATCAGCTTCCTTGCACACTTGTCTCTGCCCACTTACTTCTCTGCGTCGCACTCATTCAATGTCTCTTGATCTTCTCTCCTAGTCTAGACTATGCTCTCTCTTCTTAGTCTAACTCCAAGAATGCCCATATTTGTGGTGAGTGTCCCTTGATAGTTAGTGTTAGATGTGGACTCTTATAATCTATGAGGGGGGCTTCCCCTATAATTTTATCCTTACTCATAGCAGTAGTCTTTACCACTAAAGTGGTCGAGGAGGCCTCATCAATGGTCTGCAAGACCTCTGATCTGAATTTTGCATCCATGTTTATTATCTCAAAAATACTAACCTCTATTTTGATAGATTTGAATAATCTTGAAGCCTCAGATTCTTTAAGAGCATGGGCTCTATTTGACAATTCAAACTCCTCTCAAGCCCTATTGAATGCATGCCCAATGACATCACTATAAGCTCTTCATTTTGTCATGTATCTTCACAGGTAGTGGCCTTGTCTTCAGGTGTCCTTCTGCTATTGTTCAATCCCATAGTACTTGAATCTTGATCCATGTTTATTTGAGCTTTTCCTTTTCTCCTAGTCTGCATAACCAAAGAGTCTATTTCTTCTAACTGCACTACCCTAGGAGATGGTGAAGTACACTGACTTCTTCAACAACTTTTTCCTTGTTTATAGAGATCATTTGTATGTGATGTAGAGATGTACATGCGTTGTTCTTTGGACAATAATTGGTATAATGATCCCTAGCTTCTAGGCAATTTTTGAAGGGAGGGGCATTTTCTAGTAGAGGGCACTTGCTCTGATAATGCCCACATTCCCCACACCTGAAACAAATGATTTGCCTCCTAGGTCCATTTCCAAAGTTACCCTTAGTTTGTGGATTGTAATTGTTCCCTTTACTAGGTGCAGTCACCATCATGTTAGTTGGAGGTTGGGCTCCTCCTTGTCCCCAATAAGTTTGTGGAGTCATCCCTCTTGAGTGACACTCATGAGCTTCATGTCTGACTTTCTTGCATAAGTGGCAAGTAATGCTTAGTAGAGGGCAATCACTTACCACATGTCCTTGTTTGCTGCATATGGTGCACCACATACCATTTTTGGTGCCCCCTCCACAAAGTGTTTCTAATTCTTGTTGTAGTTGTTGTTGTTGATATATTTAGGTAGTGATGTGTGTGAACACTTGTGGTTGCTACAACCACTATCAATGTACCATGTAAACTATGCATTGACTCTTTCACTTGACCCATACATCATAAGCAAGTTCTCATTTTCTGAATTTGCTGAAGTACTAGCATAATTACCTTGGTTCCTTTTGTATCCTTGATTGCCTCTTCCTTTGGACCAACAGTCTTTTGCATAATGGCCAGGTTTTCCACAATTGTAGCATTCTCCATTGGATGCTCCTCTTCCATATGATCTTGCTCATCTTCCTCTACTCTTTCCTCTTTCTCTTGATCCATAGCTTTAGTTGGAGTTTTCTTGGTTGCTTGAGCTTGAGTTTGATCTTCCTCTCCCTTTTCCTTGGGATTTTTGTCCACCTCTTTTGCCTTTGCCTCTACCTGCATAGAAAACTTGGGCTTGGTTGCCCTTTGATTGTGAAGCTCCTTGGTTCATCTCCTCAGTCACCATCAATGTGACTAATTGATCAAATTCGGGTAGGTAATCCCTCATATAAACTAATGTGGTGAATGGTTTCCACCTTTCATCCTCTCTCAAGCCATTGAGAGTGTGTGCGACAAGATCATCATCTTCAATTGGGCTCCGAATTGACCCTAGGGCATCTGCAAGCTCCTTAACCTTCAAAATATACTCAATTATGTTAATACTTGGTACTTTCCTGAGATTATTTAACTCATTCTTGAGCTGAATCTTCCTTGCCTTGGTTGATGAAGAGTACAATCTCTCCAAGGTCTCCCAAAGCTTCTTTGATATGTCCAAGTCTTGTATATGCCATATCATGCTATTGCTTATGTGTTGGGATAAAATGAATATGACTCTCCTATCCCTTTCTATCCATTCATTAAGTGTCTTGACCTGCCCTTGAAGTGGTGGATCATGTACATGAGGCATTGGTTCTGTGCCACTCACTAATCCCCACAATCCTTTGTCCATAAGGTAGTTGCTAACTCTAAATTTCCATGGCTGATAATTGCCTTTCTCTAACTTCTCTATTTGTGCATTATACTCAGCCATACTAAGCTCTAAGATGCTCCTATAGCTTCTCCTCAAGTGTTTCTATGCTTTAGAAGGTGTTGATATTTCCTTTTGATAGTGTTTCCCTTGCTAACCTTTGACTAGTTAAGATCTCGATCAACGTAGCCCCCTTTTGATGTCTTCTTGCTTTGATACCTTGTGCTTCCATGAGTTGTCTTGATACCTTCAAGTCTTCAATATGATGCCCAATGATGTCTCCAAGCCTCCAAAATGGATCTGATACCACTGATGGGGGATGGTTCTAACACCCCAATGCAACAATGCAAGATGGCTGCCCTCCACTAGGTCCACAAGCAGTATATATGCTCACTGTTCTAAAATTTTCTCTACACCAGTACAAAGACTTAAAATGAAATTTTGCAAACTTATAGTAGACTATAAGAGCTACCCAAAAAGATTTAAATCATCCAAAATAGATATTCCATCTAGGAGAACCACCCTCTGCAAAAAAGGCTACCCTTTTGGAACACTCTCTGCCTATGTGTAGAGATATACCTTCACAAAGGCAATTTCTCACAACTCACTCAGTCAAACAACTTGGAACTTTGGAAAAGCTTAGGGAACTATATGAGAAACCAAATGAAGCTTGAAATCAATGAAAATGAGTACAATGAGAGAGCAAACAATGCTCTGCAATCTGGTACAATCAGATTTGGAAAAGCCTAACTACAACTTTAGATAGAGAGGAGTGAAATCAGGAGAAAATGAGGTAAGCAAGCAAGGGGGCTGCTTGCTGGAGTTTATGACCACTAAAATAATTTGGAAACTCGTGGAATGCATACAACTCAAGAAACAAAGGTGGTATGATGGTTATATAAAGTTTTCCTTTTCCTACAATCTAGCTAACCACCCATCAATCAGTGTAGGTGCACTTTTTGGTGGTTGATTGATGAGATTTGAATTTGATTAAGTTTTGTTGGGGGATTCTTGGACAAGAAGGGATTTGAGTGTTTGTAGGAGAAAAAGGAAAGACAAGAAGAAAGATACACACTAGAAGCCTCTGTCGATTGATTTAATAAGACAAATACAATGGTGATGCACAATACAATTCAATGCTTCTGTGCAAAATCGCACAGAGTGCACAATTACAAAATACCAAATACCCAAGGTCTTATTGCTGCCGGCCTCCTCTACACCAGACCTCCACCTTCTCCAAGCCTGCACTTGTGCACACCTTGCACCAAGCTTCCAATAAGGGGGAGGGATTGGACACCTTCTGTCGGCATGCGCATACTGCAATGTGACCTTGGGATCCTTGAGGGGAATAGCTTAACACTTTTGTGTGCACTTCTTAGTCACTCGTCATGCACACTTTGCACTTCAGTTCTCTGCATCGCACACTGTGTGTCTCTTGCACTTCTCTCTCTTGCCTCACTTAGATTATGCTCACCTTGCTTAATCTTTGAATAGTCCAAGAATATTCCTTGCCTTGATTTTGAGTGTCAATTCACGTACACTCCTAACTACAAGAGTATCTTGGTGCTCACTTTGATGTCCTAAGATTGTCTCCTCAAGTGGGTAGCCAACGAATCCCTGTTTTGTCTTGTAGTGACTTTAAACTAAAACAAAAACTTTAATTGGGGGGACATACTTTCACTTCTGTGTACAGTGCCGCTTCACATACCTTCACATTTTCCTTTTAACTCTTCAATTTTGCACTTAAGAGGTGGTTCACCTGAACCTTCCAAAACACTTTAAAAACACTTTGAACCTTACGGAAATTAGAGAAATACGTCTGCAACCTGCAACCCACTTTCTCCAATTTACCCTTTGTGGATAATTAATTGTGCACTACCTATGCACTTTGACATGTGAATTTCGAACACTTTGACTTTGCCCATATTGATTTTGACCTTGAACTTGTTGACTTTGACCGGTTTGAATTTGACCTATTGACTTTGACTATAGTTTACTTTGATTGTGGTTGATTTTGACCAATATGACTTTTATGGGCTCAATAGTTTCCCACCACATAATGTGCTCTCTGTCCCGGAGAGCTATAGCCAAAACTCTGAGCATAGATTACACCATGATTCTTCTGCTGCAACATCTGCAAAAGGACACTTGAGCAGCTACCAAGTCCACTAGGAGCAGGAGAGAACAAGCCCTAGAGAATAACCCAAAATTGGATTTTGCATGGAAAAGCAAAGGAGGGCAATGGGAGGGTAGAAATTAGGGGGAAGGGAGGGCTGAGGGGGCTGATATGGATAGGGCAGGGAGGGGGACAGGATGGGGTTGGGCGGAAGGGAAAAGAGAGGGTGAGGGAGTAGGATAAGGGGTCTGGAGAGGGCTGAAAGGAGCAAATAGTAGAGCTACCGAGGATGCATATGGAAAATTTGGAAACATAAGGTAAAATAAAGTGAAAATAGATCATGTGGACCATGTGGGACACTAAAATCAAGTGATAAAGGTGCTCAAAACATGTGGGTTTTGAACAAAAGTCATAGAAAAGTTGGGAATTTGGAAAAATAAAGCCAAAAAATGAATCCAGAGGTGCCAAAAAACAAATAAATGACTTCAGTTTTGAAAAAAAACGACCATCCGAGGCACAATCCAGAGCCAACAGGTTTGAACTCATAAAAAAGAAAAAATGTATATATAATAATAATATTTTTTCTACATAATAATAATTTTTTTTTGTGTGTGGGTACCGAATGCGCAAGATGGGCCAAACTTAAAAAAATAAAAGTAAAATAAAAATAAATCAACAAAATCAATAATAGAAAATAAAGGCCCACTGGTCATAAGATAGGGGTACCCTAAATCCTTCAGTAAAATATTGTCTCCTCCATACTGCAACTTTTGTATCTTTGTGTCAACAACATTATAGCTTAATCTACAAAATTTCAGTTTCACTATTCCATCTTCTTCATCAAATGGAACCCTCTGTTTCCAAAGACTTGCAGGTACTTCCACATCCTTGTAAAGCCCTACACGCACTATCATAAAAATTGACATAACAGATGATATCCCTACCAGTATCCATAAAACAATGGCCATTGACATATGATTTGAAGTATCTTCATCACTGTTGCACTTAAGAGCTCTTCTTTTCTCCTCTCTTTTATGGCCTTTAACTGAGACTGTCTCACTCGAGTCAGTAACCTGAATGATGTCCTCTTTCTCTTCATATGCTTCCTCTTTACTTGAGTTTGGAAAAATCCCATAGCATGAAGATGGGTCTTTTGCATGGAGCCAAGCCAACATGTTTTCATCTTCATATAAATTTGCTCCTTCAAATAGATATGCTTCTGGGTTGTCCAACAATTCTTCTTCCATACAAATACCAATTGTCTGCATCATGCTGGTATGTCTTTGATTGTCTGGTCCTTCTTCTAAAATTATCTGCTGCAACTCTTTTCCCTCTTGCTTTACCCACATTTTGTCCTTGCCCCATTCATGCAGCACATTGGCATGCCTTAACCAAGGTCTCCTAATTAACATGGGGAAACTTCCTTCTACCTGTGGTAGCCTTAAAACAACAAAGTCCAAGTTCAAGATGGTACCTTGTATCTTGATTGGGACTCCAAGGACCCCTCCCATAGGCTTAACTATGCTTTGGTCTGCCAGTGTTACAGTGAAGTTGGCAGGCCTAGAAGGGTATAGTCCAATCTTTTTCATGGTATATTCAGGCATCAAGTTAATGCTAGAACCACCATCCACAATAGCTCCTTGAAACTCATGACCTTTGATAGAGACTGTTAGTCGAGGGCTCTTATAATTTGTGAGGGGTGCTTCCCCTACACCTTTATCTTTATGCATAATAGCATCCTTTGCCACTAAGCTTGTGTTGGACATTTCATCAATTATCTGCAAGAGTTCTGACCTGAACTTCCCATCCATCTTTATTAAATAAAAAATAATGACCTCCTTTTTCATGGACTTGAGTAGTCTGGAAGCTTCTGATTCCTTAAGAGCATGGGCTCCATTTGACTTATCAAACTCCTCATGAGCCCTGTTGAATGCATGTCCAATGGCATCACTGGTACCTATGAAATTTTCTTTTTGCCTTGTATCTACATATGTAATGGCTTTGTCTTCAGATGCAACTTTATCTTTGTTCAATCCATTAATCATTGATTCTTGACCTATTTCCACTTGAGTCTTCCCCTTGCTTCTTATCTGCACTGTAAAAGGTTCAATTTCTTCTAACTGCACCAGCCTGGTAGATGGTGATGGCACCCTGGCTTGATCTACCATTTCTTCTTTGCACACATAAATCATTTGAATGTGGGGTCTCGATGAGGATGCTTGGTTCTTAGGACAACAATTAGTATAGTGGTCTCTGGCCTTTGGGTAGTTCCTGCAAGGAGGGACATTTTCTGGGAGAGTGCACCTACTTTGATAGTGCCCACATTCTCCACATCTGAAACAAATAATTGGCCTCCTAGGCCCATTTCCAAAATTATCCCTCTATCTAGGGTTGCAATTGTTACCTTGCTTGGGTGCAGCCACCATCACATTTGCTGGTGGTAGGGGTCCTCCTTGGGTCCAATATGTTGCTGCAGGAATTCCTCTTGATTGGCATTCCTGAGCCTCATGACCAACTTTCCTGCATAATTGGCAAGTCACACCTAACAGAGGATATTCACTTACTATATGACCTTTCTTGTTGCACATGGTACACCAAAGTCCACTCTTGATACCACCCCCTTTGAGTTCCTGCAACTCCTGTCGCAGCTGAGCCAATTCCTCTACTTGGGCTTCTTCCTCCTTTTGGAGCTTTAAAGCCTCAATCTCCCTCCTCAACTGAGTAACAACATTCTCCTCCTCTTTGAGGGGCTTATTCCTTTTTAATCCCTCCAGCTCTTTCCTTAGCTGGATTACTAGATCCTCCATTTCTGTAGAATAGGTTAGTTGAGAAGAATTTGCTCCATATTGTTGTCTTATCTGCTCCAGTCGTGTAGTTGTATTAATGAACTCCTCTATGGAGGTTGTGGGCAACACTAAGGGATTTTGCATTGGGTGGTCACTGGAAGTGGCTTAGCTAACCATTTCTTAACAAAATAATCATGTGGAGGATTTGGTAACTTAGCCATTAGTGCTTTGGCCCTAGTTACAAACTCTAGAAAATTTTCACATGGACCCAGTCTCAAGTTTTCTAATTCCTCTATGATGATCTCTGCAGTATTTCCATGCTGGAATTGATTTTTGAATGCTTCTTTCATTAAGTCCCAAGTGGTAAAATGGTTCTTAGCAAGCTGGCTGAACCATTTATCTGCTAACCCTTCTAATGTGGCAGGGAAGAGTATCAAAAAGGCATCCTCTCTTCCCATTAAGCCTCTAGTTTTGCATAGTGCCAAAAACCTTCTAATATGCTCATCCGGATCTTCCTGAGCTAAACCTTTGAAAGAAGGAAATTTTATATTCAATCTTGATAGTAGGGTTTCCAAGTCTACCTGACTAGCCATGCTCTTTATTGATGAAGTTGACGAAAGTGGACTGGAGGATCTTCCAACAACCTTCCTTCTTGTAGCCTTGCAAGTGACCCTCAATGTTTGGGACCGGGTTGCGGTCATGAGCTGCTCATAGCCCTCTTAGTATGAGATAATTGATAAGAATATCTACCTCTTAGTCCACTGAAGTAGTACTGCTGGCACTTGAGCTCTTCTACCCTTTGCACTTGGCTTCTCCTATGCTCAAATCTCCTTGGAGTCCCACCGGGCGTGCCAAATTTTGTTGGGGGATTCTTGGACAAGAAGGGATTTTAGTGTTTGTAGGAGAAAAAGGAAAGACAAGAAGAAAGATACACATTGGAAGCCTCTGTCGATTGATTCTAATAAGACAAATACAATGGTGATGCACAATACAATCCAATGCTTCTGTGCAAAATCCCACAGAGTGCACAATTACAAAATACCAAATACCCAAGGTCTTGTTGCTGCCGGCCTCCTCTACACCAGACCTCCACCTTCTCCAAGCCTGTACTTGTGCACACCTTGCACCAAGCTTCCAATAAGGGGGAGGGATTGGACACCTTTTGTCGGCATGCGCACTACAATGTGACATTGGGATCCTTGGGGGCAATAGTTTAACACTTCTCTGCACACTTCTTAGTCACTCTTCATGCACACCTTGCACTTCACTTCTCTATGTCGCACACAGTGTGTCTCTTGCACTTCTCTCTCTTGCCTCACTTAGACTATGCTCACCTTGCTTAGTCTTCGAATAGTCCAAGAATAGTCCTTGTCTTGATTTTGAGTGTCAATTCACGTACGCTCCAAAGTGTAAGAGTATCTTGGTGCTCACTTGGATGTCCCAAGATTGTCTCCTCAAGTGGGCAGCCAAAAAATCCCTATTTTGTCTTGTAGTGACTTTAGACTAAAACAAAAATTTTAATTGGGGGGACATACTTTCACTTCTACGTATGCTATCGCTTCACATACCTTCACATTTTCCTTTTAACTCTTCAATTGTGCACCTAAGAGGGGGTTCACCTGTACCTTCCAAAACACTTTAAAAACACTTTGAACCTTAGGGAAATTAGAAAAATACCTCTGCAACCTGCAACCCACTTTCTCCAATGACAATTAATTGTGCACTACCTGTGCACTTTGACATCTGAACTTCGAACACTTTGACTTTTTATTGACTTTGATCTTGAACTTGTTGACTTTGATTGGTTTGCCTTTGACCTTTTGACTTTGACTACAGTTGACTTTGATTGTGGTTAACTTTGACCAATATGACTTTTATGGGCTCAACAAGTTTGGTGGAGCTTCTAACTTGATTCCATGACTTTGGGTCCTCCTTTTTTATTGATCCACTTGCAAAACTTGTGCTTGAACCATTTCAACAAGTTCAAGTGCACCATGCATGCGATTACTAGACTCTGTGCATGCTTTTTTGGATACCCAAAGTTGTATTTATTTATTTATGTGCCTTTAGTATTCCTCAAGAAACTCAGCCACTTACTTGTTACCATTTTGTAAATGTTATACTGAAGTTATAAAGAGATGCTTTGGGAGAAACAGAAGAACAGAAGAAGACACACATAGAGAGAGAGTGAAGTCAAGACTGTTACACTTATGTGTTCCTCGAGTAGCTTTGATGTGAACCTTTTCCCTATAAATGGGCACTTTTTACTCTAGTGTTGACTAGAGGTTTTTTCCCCATGTTACCACATACTTGATACTCTCATATGTGGTGGTACTTTGTACTTAGGGATATTATTCAGCTCTTACTTAAGTTTAGTTCATTATCAATAGAGAGAGCTATTCCAGCCATTGTCTTCTCCATGTGTCTTACTGCATTTGTGCTCCTTGTGTGTGCTTCTTCTGTGTCTCTTGCACTTCTACACTCACCCAACAGTGGATCAGAGTAGGTTCATCTCCTTCTCAAGTTTTGCTTTTTTGCATCATGGTGCACGCACACTTTTAACAGTGCAAATCGACTTCGGAGCATAGAACAGTGAATTTCAGCAGCCAAGAAACATTTCCACTAGGTGCCCTAGGGTTTTACCCCCATTTCGAAGCCATTTGTGCACTCACAATTTCCATGAGAGTGACGGTTTGTGAGCTGAAACTTCAGCATTCATTTTAGCTTTCGTCGAAGTGCACAGGTGTTACACAAGTGGCCACAAAAAAGGTGCACATGTAGTGCACAAACAATTCATTCACAATGGTTATGGTTTTGTAGAAGAATGTGAGTTGCAGATTTTCTTTCTATAAGGTATTCAAGGGTTTTTAAGTGTTTGGAAGGCTCAACTGATCCCCCCAGATGCACACATTTGAAGAAATGGAGGAAAAAAGTGAATTCATATGAAGAGGAAACGGTACACAAAAGTGTATGTATAGCCTCCCCATTTAAAATTTTGTTTTTCTCCTAAAGTTGCTACAGGACAAAATAGGGAGTTGTTGGCTGTACACATTTTGGTAATTCTTGGGACATCAAGTGAGCACCAAGATACATTATTAGTTAGGAATGACGTACATACATGTTGGAGAATTCCTCTCCTATGCGTAGTGGAAAGTGTAGAAGACCTCAGGATCAAGACTTTTACCTACAACTGAACCTTGGAATGAAAACTGGTATCAATTAAAGAACACAATCAGCTTGAGCCTTTGTTCACTCAAACTAGACACTAATATCTATCAAATTCTCAATTTGGATTTGTTTTGGTTTGGCAACTCTTTGCCTCAAAACAGGCTACCTATCCACTCAATTAGGCTAAAAAATTGGCTTCACTAAAAACTTAATAACTCATAGAAAATGATGAATTTGAAAAAACTATTTTAGAGACAAGAATTTTACAAAGATGCACTTTCCAAGGAATATTTAAACTCTAAAAGTGGATACTAATATTGAGAGATATGACTCTCACAATCAAGCTACCCAGAAATGGTGAGAAGTTGGCCATAGTCTATGAGACTGTAGAAAACGAAATGATTGAAACGATTCTCTTTTGGACTCCACTACTTGCTGAAGTAAATGCTTCCATTTTTCATTTTATAGTTTCCTTCTATTTGAAGAAAATCCTTTCTATGAAATATATACGACCTTGCTTCTTTATTTTTAACACATAAGGGAACTGACACTCACCACAAGGATGGGCATTCTTAGAGTTAGACTAAGAAGAGAGAGCATAGTCTAGACTAGGAGAGAAGAGCAAGAAACATTAAACGAGTGCCATGCAAAGAAGCAAGTGAGAGATAAGTGTGCAAGGAACGTGATCAAGTGGTCAGAGAGAGAGTGTAGAGGACCATTGAGGAAGGCAATCAAGGGGGCACAAGGCACCATTGAGGAGGTGTGTCTCTTGATAGAAGGTGTCCTTTCCTCCTACCCTATTGGAAGCTTGAGTGCAAGGTGTGCACAAGAGTAAGCTACTTGAGAGGGTGGAGGTTCGGTGCAGAGAAGGTTGGCGGCATAAGGGGTATCTTGTAAACTTGTGTGTGTGTACTCTTTGGGATTAAGCACTCTCCACAAAGGAAAATTGGTTTTGTTCTAGACATCATCATTGTATTTTCTATTTGTTATCAATATGCACAAGCTATCGGTGCCTATGTTTCTCTTCTTCTTCTTCTTCCTTCTCCTAAAAATACTCGTCCCTTTCAGCAAAAGAATCCCCCAACAAAATTTGGCATGCCTAGTGGGACAACAAAGAGGCTTGAGCCTAGGAGAACCAATATTTTCAAAGTGTAGAAGAGGTGCAAGGGTATCGATAGTGCTCTTCTAAGAGGTAATTTTTCTTTTACTTAGAATTCTCTTAGCCTAAGATGGAGAATGAGAAGCCCATGACCACAACCCCATCTCAAACTTTGAGGGTCCCTTGCAAAGCAACAAGAAGAAAAGCTATTCGAAGGTCAACCAACCCTCTATCATCAACATCATCAGTAAGAAATAGGGCGGCTCAAGTAGACTTAGAAACTCTACTTTCCATGTTAAATATCAACTTTCCATCTTTCAAGGGATTAGCACAAGAAGATCCAAATGAACATATTAGAAGATTTTTGCAAGGGGTCTAATGGGAAGGGAAGATGCATTTTTAATTCGTTTCCCAACAACATTTGAAGGGTTAGCAGATAAATGGTTTAATCAATTTGTTGATAATCATTTCACTACATGGGACTTAATGAAGGAAGCTTTTAAGACACAATTCCAACAAGGGAACACAACAAAGAATATTATTGAAGAATTGGAGAACTTAAGATTGGGTGTTGGGGAAACGTTTCCAAAATTTATCGCTAGAGCAAAAGCCCTCATGGCTAAATTAGTCGACCCCCTCATGATTTCTTTGTCAAGAAGTGGCTTGCCAAACCACTTCCAATTTCAACACAATGCAAAATTAAGGAGTTCGTGTTATCTACAACAACAATTGAGGAATTTATTTCTCCAAAAACAAGGATAAAAAAAATAGATACCAATATGGAACAGGTTCCTTGAGTCTACCATATCATATAGAGCCTGAGGATCCACTGACACAGTTGAGAAAGGAACTTGAGAGTATAAGGAGGAACAAGCCCTAGAGAGAAGAAGAAAATGCAATAACTCAATTGAGAAGGGAAATTGAAGCTTTAAAGCTACAAAAAGAAGAAGAGTTCCAAGTAGAGGAGTTAGAACACTTGTTGGAGTTAGACGTCTGCGGAAGCATGCGAATAGCACAAGGAAGAAGAAGAAGCTTGGAGCACAACACACAATACTGAATGTATTACCACTACAATGTACAAAGATAAGTAGCCCATTAGGCCAATAGGCGTATATACAAGCCAGGGGAAAAAATCTCCTAAAGAGGGAAAAAAGTGCCCTGGTGGAGTGATCAACAAATCCCCCCTAGGAGTGATGGAGTGAACAAGGAGCTAGCACTCACGTATAAAGAAGTGTCAAGCTATGTGGAATCAATCCACAAAAGGAAGTAATCCCAAAGCTTTGCAGAAAGCTTCAAACTTCTCCCTAGGGCACATATGCCAAGCTGATCTCCCTGACAGAGAACCTCTCCCTGACATAATGATAATGCACCTCAATGTGCTTAGTGCGAGCATGGAACACAGGGTTCCTTGCAACTACCAATGCGCTCTGACTGTTAATGAAGATGGTGGTGGGAGAAGACTAAACAACACCCAAATTAGCCATAAGGCATCTGAGCCACACACACTCAACAATGACTGTGAAACCTGCCCTACAATCAGCCTCACAACTGGAAGTGGCCACAGTAAGCTGCTTCTTGCTCAACCAAGATATACATGAGCTACCAAGCATGAAGCAAAAACCACTGGTGGACATACAAGTGTCATACCAACCAGCCCAATCACTATCAGAAAAAGCATGCAAATCTGGCGAGAGTGAATCCCCTTAGGATAAAACAATCCAAGTAGTTGAGTACCACTCAAGGAGCGAAAGATGCGCTTAACCACCTGCCAATGCTTGACACCTAGGAAATGCATAAACTTGCTCATCTGTGAGATAGCAAACTGAATATCTGGCCGAGTGATGCATACGTAAATCAAGCATCCAACAACCTGCTGATAGAGAACAACATCAAATGCATCTCTTGCATCATGAAGACTCAATCCTAAACCTATCTCCATAAGAGTGGCAATAGGCTTACAGTCTTCAAGGCCAAAGCACTGCAATAATGTGTCAATATATTTCCTTTGAGACAAAGCCATTCCGCCATCAATGTGCATAAACTCAATGCCCAAATAGTGACGCAAATGCCCCAACTCAGACATCTCAAATTAGGCATGCAAATCAGCCTTAAAATAAGCAATATGCATGTCATGAGAACCAATGAGCAGCATGTCATCAACATATACCAAAATGATCAGAAACACATCATTAGCATGCTTAACATATAAGGTGCTTTCAGTTGGACCATTCTCAAAACCATGCACAATCAGATAGGCATGTATCTTTTCATACCAAGCACATGGTGCTTGCTTTAAACCATATAATGCCTTCTTTAACCTGCACACCTAGTTTTCATGCCCTTTCTGCACAAAGCCACGAGGCTAAAAAACATACACTTCTTCATGCAAGTCACCATTCAGAAATGTTGTTTTAATGTCCAACTGATGTACATTCCAACCATGATGAGCTGCAAGTGCACAAATACTACGAACAGTAGTAATTCGGTAAGTAGGAGCAAAGATTTCATCAAAACCAATGCCTCTTTCCTGCACAGAACCCTTTGCAACAAGCCTAGCCTTATAACTTTCAACTATTCCATCAGGTTTACGCTTCAACTTGTATACCCACTTTGTGCCAATGGCCTTCTTGCCAAGAGGCAAGTCATGTAAAAACCAGGTTTCTTCATTATAGCATCATATTCAAATTGCATAGTAGCCATCCAATTTTTTGAATTTTGTGCTTCATCAAATGAAACAGGCTCATTCTCATCACAGAGACTAGATGCAGCCTGACCAAGAGCCTGAAGTATGCATAGCAATATGATGCAAAAGAGGCACTATGAGAACCTGATCGAGTACAATATGACAGAGGTGCATCTAATTTGCTATCACACAAGGTTTGCACCAGCCATTTTGGCATAGTTTTTGCTTGCTCAATATCAGCTCTCTCATCAACAAGTGCATCATGTAAATGTGCATAAAAAATGGGATGATCTACATCATCCCATGAAACCTACAAAGGCTAAGAAGTTGCCTCATTAAGACCAGCACTAGATTGTCCACGTGTAAAAAGAGGCAGCAAAGTATCATACAAGTCTTTGGAGCTAACAGATGACTCCTTAGTACATGAAAGCAATGGTTGAATAGCATCTTCCACAAAAACAACATCACGACTAACCACAATGCGTTTAGTCTGTGGATGATACAGATGATAGCCTTTACTTTCAGAACTATACCCAACAAAAATACATTTTACTACTTTATCATCCAATTTTTTGCGATGTTGTTTAGGCACTAATGCATATGCTAGACAACCAAAAACATGCTGATGAGCAACATATGGCTTGCGAACATGCCAAGCCTCATATGGAGTGATGGACTGCAGTGCTTTAGTGGGACACCTATTAAGTACATATGCTGCACCGATGACAGCCCCAAGCTAGAAACTATGTGGTAAATCCTGACTCTTGACCATACACCTTGCCATTTCCATGAGTGACCTGTTCTTTTGTTCTGCAAGTCCATTTTGTTGAGTTGTATATGTCATTGTACACTATTGTTTTTATCCCACGTTCAGCCGAAATTGCATTTAAGTTAGAAGACATATATTCCCTCCCTCGATGAGAACGGAGGGTGCCCATTTTACATGCTGGCAGATTTTCAGCCAAGACCAGAAACTGTTTGAAGTAGATGAACACTTCGGACTTTGCCTTCAATGGATATACCCATGCATGCCTCGAAAAATCATCAATGAAATTCACGAAGTAAAGATAGTTCCCAAAAGAAGGTGTCTGCATAGGACCACAGACATCACTATGTACAAGCTACGATTTTTGAGTAGCCTGAACTAAACCATCTTTTGGAAAGGAAGAACGCTCCATTCTACCCAAAATACAACCTTCACAAACATGTTTTTTGGGTGCCTCAAGTTTGGGCAAAGAGGAGACCATTTCAGATTTCTATAGGCATAGCAAACTAGCAAAATTCAAATGACCAAAGCATGCATGCAAAAGCTTTGCATCTGACATAGCTTGAGAATCATTTACTACACATGCCAAATTATTTACAGATCTTTCATAGTCTATGATCTTATACAGTCCATGAAATAAAATGTCAGAAGTAATACTGACATCGCCAATTGACAGATCATGAACTGTACATCTATCATCAACAAATTTCACAACCAAGTCAATCTTGGCTAATGCAGAAGTTGATAATAGATTTTTCTTGATCCCTGGCACAAACAAAGCATCTCAAAAAGTGAAATAACTATCATCAGCGATAGTCAAAATGATCTTATAAACTCCCATAACAGGATACGAGGAGTTGTTGGTGCAAGTAACAGTATTCCCTATAGGGGCAGGCTTGAGTTAAGAGCAAAAACTATGTTGTGAGGTACTATGTTTGGTTGCCCCACTATCAAAGTACCAAACATCTGAGTCTACTGCAGACATGCAGTGCTCATGAGAAGATGGGTCAAAACTGCAAACATTAGTAAATGCCCATTCTTCTTCCTGTGCAAGATTAGCAGACTCTATTTTTGGCGTAGAGGCCTCTGCAACAACCATTCTGACCTCTTTCTTCTTTGCCTCTTTAACAGTCAGTTTTGGATAGCTCTTAATGACATGATCATTTGCTTTACAGTATTTGCAAAACAATTTTTGCTTTTCTGATTTCTTCTCATCTTTGTCTTCCTTCTTCGAATGTGCGGCATTTGCAAATTTCTACTTACTAGTAGAAGAGCTCCATTTACCTTTGCCCTTCTGACTAGCCAGAAAAGCTTGATCTGCAACATGCATAATAGACCTATTCTGCCTAGACTAGTCTTCCTGCAATAGAAATGAGACTAGCTCCTCAAATGACAAGGCATTTGGATCACCTTTCATCATCAAACGAAGAGTAGAAGCAGAACTTTGATATGAGTCAGGAAGACCATTCAGAGTGGTCTACACAAGTGAGCTATCTAGTATAAATTCATCGGCAAAAATCAATTGCTCTTTCAAATCCTTGATCTCTGTGAGAAAACTATCCATAGAATCACCTTCATTCATGTGCTCACTCTCCAATTGTTTTCGGAGGTAAGCAACATGAGCCTCATTCCTATCCTGGTAAATGTTGTAAGTGTATCCCAAGCATCCTTAGCTGTCCTGCAAGAGCAAATGTGAGGAATAAAAGCACGTTTGATAGACAAAGCTATCAATGCATGTGCTTGAGCATCTTTGCATCCCAACAAATTCGCTCTACAATAGGTGCAACAAAACAACAACACAAACAGGAATCTGCAGAATATCATCATCTTCGACACCATCTCCATCAGCTCCAACACCTGCATTTGCAGTACCTATATTTGCAGTACCTCTATTCGTTCTTTTGCATATCAAAGTGCATCCTGCACAATATGTGCTCTTGTCTGCTTCTATGCTTGATGAATTCTTGTGTCCTCGATAGGAACTCTCTTTCCCTGTTTCTTTAGTTTCATGAGAAATGTCGTTTCCTCCACTACAATTGTCGAACAACAGGTAGTAGACCGGGTGGAATCAGAAGTGAAAAAATGATACCTAGCTTAGTCTCCAACTACAACGGATTTTTGGATACTGGACAAATTCAATGGATTTTTGTTTTTAATCTTGGAAATAGAATTTTAGCCCAAATGACTTGGATACCTTCGACTGCAGCATCCACTATAAGTAAATATCAAGTTTCTGACACTCCATAGTGCTTACTTTGAATATTTAATGCTACTATTGCTAGATGAAGACCAAACTTCCATGGGTTAGTATCTTGTAAGCAAGCATATTTATATTCTCTCTAACAAGGTTTTCCAAATATTTCCTCCATTTCTTCTGTAGGCACCCAAGTAGAGGGTGTAGTAATATCTACTCGATTTAAAGGTACTTGGTTCATGATATAATCTAGATCAATAATCAGATGAACATAAACACCAATGCAAAGTTTGAGCATACCACAATGGTCACCATTCACTTCCAATTGTTTGTTGCATTGGACAATGAAGGAATGCATCATTAGATGATTTGGAAATTGAGGCCAATTGATCTATGCATGTTCCAAAAGCTTGTGATGCACAAAGCAGTTTACATGCATTTGTGGTAAGTGTGATGGGATCTGTAAAGGGCTCATATTAGTAAGTTTCAAAGAGTTGGGCAAAACTATTCATGCTATTTTGTAGATAGTTTGGCAGAGCATTCGCATAGAAGGGTTCTATCAACAGAAAACAGAGTAGGAAAGTGAAGAAAATGAGCAGTATGCACTTCTTGCCCTTTAAATAGCAAGATGTGGAAGTACTATGTAAAGCAAGTATGCATGTCCTTGAATAGCATAAAATCATGGCAATGAAGGAAAATCTACCATATCAATTCTTGATCTGGCACTAATTATAACTCAGTAATCATTGAATTGAGGGCAAACCTTTGTTAGATCTAATGTCTGCACCTCTTATTATTAAAAAATAAAGTAAAATAACATAAAAATATTTTAATTATACTACAATGAGTTCCATTGAACAACATGCAATAGGGTCAGAGTTTGGACCCATTTACTATAGCCCATAAATCTTCCCCACCTAGTGTGGCTAACCGAAAAGTATCAGAGCCTATTTTTGTTGGGTGTGTGTAGACGTGCCAGAGACACACGAGAAGCACACACAAGGAGCACAAATGCAACAAGACACACGGAGAAGACGATGGCGAGAATAGCTCTCTCTATTAACGATGAAGCCTAAAGCTTTGCAAAAAGCTTCAAACTTTTCTCATGGAAGAGCTTTGGTGAATATGTCTGCCACATTATCTTGTGTAGGCACATATACTAAATCAATATCTCCTGCATGAAGGCGCTCTCTCACATAGTGATAATGCACCTCAATATGTTTGGTCCATGCATGAAAGACTGGGTTTCGTGCAACAGCCAAAGCGCTCTGACTATCCATGAGAATATGCATAGCAACATCAATCTCCATGCAAAGATCCATCAATAGGCGTCTCAACCATATACACTCCACTGTAGCTATGAAAACTACCTTGTACTCAGCTTCACAACTCGATGTCGCCACTGTAGGTTGCTTCTTACTCAACCAAGATATGCATGAGTGTCCAAGGAAAAAGTAATTACCACTAGTGGACACGTGGGTATCATAACAACCAGCCCAATCACTATCTGTAAAAGCATGCAAGCATGGATGTTACAATGATGAAAAGTAATAGGGGCATTCCGAAGTCCGAACCACATTATGATACAAGCAAATAATCCCCAATTAATGATAAAATTTGTTTTAGGAATATCACCTTTTTGCCATTTGCACTTGATTGTAGCCATTGAATCTATATAAGAAAGATTTCCCTACCAGCAACCTCATCTAGCATCATATCTAAAAAAGGTAAAGGAAATGAATCTGGAATTGTTGCTGCATTTAATTTTCAGTAGTCTAGACAAATTTGTAATTGCTTGTTTTTCTAAGGTACTATATGGGAGATAAACATTTTAGATATTCAATTAGTACAATAAATCCTACTCTCAGCAATTGACCAAGTTCCTCATTGATCTATTTAGCTAAATTTGGGTTCATACGATATTGCTGTTGAATTACTAGAGAGGCATCTAGTTTCAATTGTATTTTATGCTAATAAAATTAGGGATCCAAACCACACATATTTTGAATATATCGAGGCAAAAACATCTTTAAACTCCATAAGGAGCATAAGTAACTCTTTCTAGAATACACCGAGTAAGCTAAAACCTATTTTGACCTTTTGATGTGCACTTTCATATCCTAAATTTACATATTCTACCTGATCCTTCTGAATGTGCATAATGATCTGTGTGAAAACATCCTCTTTTAAAGGCCATGATATTTTCTTCTTGGATTGCAAAAACTTAGCTTCAAGTTGCACTACAACTATTACTAGAGCTATTTGCTGAAATTGTGAAAAAGATTCTGGTATATCAATAAGTCCTATGGACCATAATTCTTTATTTGCTTCCAAAAATTGAGTTTCTTCATCTTGTTCTAGTCTTGCCAACATATGCGGTGGTTTTGTGATAGAAGGCAATTGATCCTTAGAGTGGTATTGTTTATCATTTAAAGGGATAAAATACTTTTTATGGTCTTCCTTAAAAGTGATAGCTTGAGATCCCCAATCTTGCTGAACTTTTCCATGCTTTAACCATGATCCCCCAAGAAAAAAATTATAATCGTTGCTCTTTCCTATTATTTCAATTACTACAAAAGTAATTTTAAAAGGGATATCCCATATTGTGATGGGTATATCTTTAATAAGACAAATAGGATGAACACATGATTGATTGGTCATACATATATAGAACAATACAGGTTGAATATATGTCCATCCTATTTGCCTACAAATAGGTAAGGTTGCAATGTTTACTCCAAAACCTCCATCAATTAAAACTCACAAAATCTATCCATTTTTATACAATATCAAAATCAAAGGCACTACATAATCCACTAATCGATCTTGAGCTATTTCTATTGTATTTATTGTTGAGATATCAAGCTCAATATTTGATTATCGAGGATGACACGTATCACCTTTTCATTTCTCTGACATGTATAGTGGTCATGCCAGTATATGTTAGGGATAATTTTTTGAGCTTTACTAGATTCATCTACTAAGAGTGATGACACACCTATTTCTTGCTAGCTCACTCATTCGTGGACATTGGGTTTTTCCTTATGTAATGTTCTTTATATATTGCATTAGTTGTATTGTTGTATTAGGTAATTCTTGTATAATTTTCCCTTTTATGCAATAGAAGAAGAAGAAGATAATTATTCCTTGCCTCAATCTATGTGTGTGCTCCTCTTTGAGTGTGAGAGTGTGTGAGTCTCTCTTCCTTATCTACTTCCTCGTGATATGGTATCAGAGCTAGTGTGGCTGTAGAGAGCTCATGAAGAATGCCGATAATGAAGAGTACACGAGAAGGTGTGGAGAAAGCATGATTCACAAATGACCTCAGATTGCTATGAAATTTGGTGTGAACGTAGAAGGCATCAAAATAATTTCACAAGTTATCCGTTTAGGGTCACTCGTTTTGCTCATATTCTTGTTTCGGAGCCATCTTGACCTCCATTTTGAGCCTAGAAGGTAGGGCCCATGAACAAATCAGGTGAGTTTGCAAGACTAGAACTTGTGTTCTATTTGACTACACTCAAATATTCTAGATCTATAATTTCAAGCAATTTTGTGTACTGTTGATACATGAAAACTATATTTTTGTGAGATCAAACTCTCATGTCATAGTGTGACAGTATTCATGTAGAGGTACTGCTTCTAGTGTCTTTGTAGTGTTGCAAATTGTTGCGGAAATGGCAAGTGCTCATAGAATGAGTCAGCTTATGAGCGATAAGCTAGACAAGAACAACTTGCATGCTTGAAGATTTAGAAAGATGAATTTCTTGATGGGAAAAGGCTATGAAAAGAACATCAAAGGATAGAACAAAAATGCTCTAGAGTTACCAAAGAGGAATCAAACTGTGGGCCAGTTAAGAGCATATGAAGAATGGAATCATGGAGCACAAAAGGTAATGTATTGGCTATCTGGATAGGATAGCATGATTGGGCACATACAAGATGTCAAGAATTTGAAAGAGGATTGTAATAGTTTGATCACATTATATGAGACCAATACAAAGGCATGAAAATTGTAACTCAAGAATGAGCTGCATACACTGGAGAAAAAGGGCATGTCAGTAAGTGACTACATGATGGAAATCAAAATCATATGTGAATCACTTGCATCTATTGGTGTGAATGTAGATGATGATGATAAGGTGGAAGTGTACCTTCATGGTATAGGAGCTACATATAAGTAGTTTCGAACTTCTATTTAGACCAGGGAAAATATTTGGAATTTTGGTGATCTGGTGTCGATGTTGATTATTGAAGAAAAGAATCTTGATGAGGATTCAAACTCCCAACAAAACCTAGTTCTGAATAGTTATTCTACTTTGGCAGGGGAAGAGACAGAGGTAGAGGTTTTGGAAGTGGATGAGGAAACAATAACCAAGACCAAGGTCAACATGAGAATCATGTAGGACGTAGAGGACAGTTTCGAGGCAGGGGGAGCCAAAGAGGCCGCATAAATTTCCAAAGAGATGATTTAGGTAATGACAGTAAAATATGTTGGAATTGTGGTAAACCTGGACACTTTGAACGTGATTGCAGATTGAAGAATCAAAATAACAGAAGGCAACAAAACAATTATGCATCCACAAGTGTAGATGATTCTGAGAAGCTATTCATGGTCCAACATCACATGATGAATACGATGTGATGTTTCAAAATCAAATGCTAATGTATGGTATGTTGATTCAGGTGCTGCAAATCACATGACCAATCATGGAGAATGGTTTGGTAGTTTGTAAAAATTGACAGTTCATGGATATGTTGAAACAAGCAATGAAACATCACATCCTATTGAGCACATGGAAACATTGCACTGTCTATGGAGGACATGAGGTAAAACATCTTGTTGATGTGCTACATGTTTGAAATATAACAAAGAGTCTGGTTTTTGTTGGACAAATGGTTGACCAAGGATTACAAGTTAGGTTTGATGCTAATGGGTTATATGTAGAAGAGTACAAAAAGGATCGAAGATTGATTGCTAAAGGAAGCAAAGTGGGTAGGATGTTCACCTTAAATGTGAAAATTCTTGAAATGAATGCAACCATGTTTGCAAAAGGTGTAGGAGTTATTGCTTATATAGAGATCTGACACAAACGACTTGGACATGCAAATTTCTAGAGGCTGAATTGATGAAATCAAAGGAGATTGTCAATGGACTACCAGATTTCAAGGTTGCAAAGATGCAAAAGGTATGTGTAACATGTTGTTCACAACATAAGTGTACTTCTTGGATCCTACTCTTATTCATCACCATTTGTACCTTTTTCTACTTTTCAATTAGTTTAATAAGCACTCTTGTATAGGTGTGTGTGAGTGCCACACTAGTCAATAAGTGAGATTGATTCTCCTTTTAGTTGAGAAATCCCACATAGCATGGATTTTACCCATTTTGTATATAAAGAGGTCACTACCTCTCATTTTGGAAAGCATTCTTGGAGATAATGGGATCATGCTAGCTTGTGGAATGCTTGCAGAGCTCTTGTTGTCTTCTTGATGTGCTTGTGTGCATGCTCCTTTCTTTCCTCATGCTTGTGACACATTATTTGTTGATTAGCAACGTGATTATGCATGTGATTAAGCTTGTGTGTGTCGTTAACAATGCTTTCATCTTATTTCATGTGTATTTTGTTGTTAATCTCATGCTAACAAAGCTCCATTGCCTCCATTGAATGTTGCTATGTGACATTCGGGTCTTGTGAGATGCTCTTTGCTTTGAGAAATATGAGTTATGATGCTATAACATCAACACATGGCACTATTGCCAAGGAGCATTCTCTTGTCATGCACATGATGGTTTTTGGCATGAAAGTGACATGTATGCAAGCTTTTGATGACAATTTTTTAGCTCTTCATTTCATTATGCTCTTATGAGCATTTGTAGCTTGCAAGTTTTACAATAAATTGTTGAGATGAGCCACTTTTTGTGGGATGAAGATCCCCTTTTTGGGTGATTAATATACCATGTGCAGTGATTCTTCAAGTCATGAGTAGAATAGGAGTACTTTTTTACAAAATTATAATTAACTTGCTGATTTTGTTTTTTTTTATCTTGTTGATTATTTCTCTAATTATGTGTAAATAAGATTGCTTTAGGGTTTTACTACAAGTTTCAAGGAGTTTTTGGGCTCATCATTTTCATTAACTTACACAGTGAAAAATATGCATAGGTGAAAATATTTTATCAAATTTCTTCTTTGGTGATGTGTAGGCGAAGAGATTTGCAAGAAGTAGTTATGTATAGACACCTTGAATCTTGGCATAGATGTCTGAAGAGAGCTATAGGAGGACGAAATTAGTGGAGCTTTGATCAATCTGAGGAAAGTTCTCTATGTTATTGTTGAAATATTCAAAGGTGACGATCGATTGGGGGTTGGGGAGTTTTTCTTGGGCAAAGGCTTTGGGTTCACTAAAAGAAGGGATGGGTGGAGAAAACTTTAAGGATTTTTTTCCATGGCTATTAGAAACTCTGAAGTATGAATCTAGTAGAGTAGAAAGATTTGGAGCTGCCCAAGGATTGAGTGACGTTGCAACATTAGGAGATGCTAAGTTTGATTCATTGTTTCCAAAAATATTATAGGGCTTCTCTCATCAATGAGCAAGTGTTTGAGATGGCTATTTTACATTGTCAAATATTTACCTACTCCTTTAGGACCAATGTTCTAAAATTATGTGCCTCGTGTTCTTCCTACCATCCTTGATAGGCTCGATGATTCGAATGAGTCTATTCAAGATGCTACTTTGCATACTGGCCAAGTTTTTGTGGAGCACTATGCTATAACATCACTACCATTGCTTCTACCAATTGTAGAAGAATGCACTTCTGGAAAAGTTGTTCTGGAGGGTGGAAGTGATGAGGAAGGTGCAAGCACTAAAGTGCAAGGGCATGCTATTGTGGATGTGCTTGGTAAAGATAAAAGGAATGAAGTCCTAGCTGCGGTTTACATGGTTCGCTCTGATGTGAGCCTAACACTCAGACACACTACTCTACATGTCTGGAAAACTATTATCACTAATAGCTAAAGGAGATAATGTCTGCGCTTATGAAGAAGACTGATTGTCTCGCTTGCATCTAGTTCATCAAAGCGATGGCAAGTTGCTTGGGGATCACTTGGTGAACTTGTTTGGAAGGTTTTTGTGTGCAAGTGAGGAAGGAGAAGAAGATGTGAGCAAGAAGGAAATGCATGAGTGTTGGAATCAATCTCTTATTGGTCAAACAATGATCTATTGGTTTAGTCAATAGTTCATTCTACTCCCTCCTACAAGAATCAACGGGCACTCACAAAATAAGTAGCGCGTTCCAGTTTCTACATCTAATAGCGATGGGCGACATGGTTAGAACAACTGACTCCCAAGCTATGCACGCGGGTTCGAACCCCAGCTACAGTAGCGTCAATTGCGTGGAAGACTTTTAGTAGTATTTTATTTATCATGCTTTTCTTATTGTAGAAAACGCCGACTACGGATAAACATAGATAAAATCATGCAATTAGCGATGGATTTAGCGATCGCATGAGCTTTACGTAGATCGTAGCTTTATTGTGCTTTATGCAAGAGCTTTTTAAGGATCATCAAATCCTACATAAACACAAGCTTGGGATCACTTCTATTCATCCTTCACCTAGTTTTCAACACAAGCCTTGAGCTTGGACCTCAATAGAGGTGGTGTTTCTTCTAGCACATGGGGCAGCCATGGTGCTAACTTGAAGCATGTTAAGGAGCAACTATGGAGTTCTTCTTGGTGATTCTTCTTGGAGAAGATGAAGGGTGTGCTCACACTCTACCTCATGGAGAGGAGGTTATCTCTTGTTCATGGCAAGAAGATTTGGTCATTAGCAGCTTAATGGTGAGGATCGACCATCTACATGGTGTATTTGAAGATTGTCTTCTACAGGAAGATATTAGGTTGAAGATTGTCTTCTATAAGAAGATGTCGGGCTACTTCAAAGACATTGGATGGTGCCATCTACATGGTGTATTTGAAGATTATCTTCTACAAGAAGATATCAGGTTGAAGATTGTCTTCTACAAGAAGATGTCGGGCTACTTCAAAGACATTGGATGGTGGTTAACATAAGATTCACATCTTATGTTAAGTATTCAGGTACGTATTCTCTTTATGCACATAGGTACTACTTGAAGTTTATGGAGGCCTTGGCGTTCATATCAGGAGGAGTCCTATTCGGCATAGGTACAAGAGAAACAGTACGTATATGCTTTATGCATATTTTGATGAGGTGTTTGAGAAGGTGTGTTCACATGAGTTTGAGGATTTCCTATAGCAAACTTGTTAGCATTCTATGCTACTTCATAAGTATGTGATCTTTTCACACACGTATCTGACTTAGGGTCTTCCATAGCCTAAGTTCAGATGAGGGTTTGTTGACTATCAGTTTCACACTGATCCTTCCTCTTTCAATCACTCATGTTCACTCTTCTATAACCTATAAGGTCACACATCTCATGTATATTCAGATTACTGCCCATACATCTGAATATGTTTGTTACATTGTACATTCACTCATTCATCTATTTCTCATCACATAGAGTGGTTGAGAGTTTTGCTCCCACATTGTACATTGAACATTGGTATATATGATACTATGAGTAAGCGATGGCTTACGTAAACACCTTACACATGTCGTCTATTCTTTCTCTATCTTTGTCTCATCATTTTTATGATTAAGTTGTGGTATGTTCATGTTTTGTCAATATGGAAGATTGCTGGAATTAATGTTGTACATGACTGGAACTATGGAACCATGGACCTGTGACATGAGCCTAAGGGCCTACCTCACTTCCAACATTTGGTATCAGAGCACTTCTAATATTTGACATTTGACATACACACTTAATCTAGATGAGTAGAGATTTGAGAATTATACAATTCAGTCACATGTGTTTTCATCAGTGTGGAGTATGAAGTTGATGATCTGTTAGCAGCCGAATATTTTTGGAAGAGTATGCAAATACTTTACAAAAGTATTGTTTGAAGACCCAGACTTGATGAAGAGAAGACTACTTCAAATTCAAGGAAGAAGAATGGTTTAGAGAAGATGAAGAAATCAGATCAACATCAAATCGCAGGTATCAATTTCTACTATCAGATTATCATTTGCAGGTCATATCTTAGAAGAGAAGTTATGAAGAGATTTGAAGAAATTCAAGGAATGCTTTTATACGCTTTCATCATTTGAAAGTTAAAGGCTACATCAAAACAGGTATCTAGAGGTTTTTTCTAGAAAGTTTTGAGAGATCTCTTTCATGGCAAGAAAGTTCATCTAAGAAGACAAATGTGAAGATGGGATGAGTTTTATGTTCAGCCAATTTTCTGTTGTAAGTTGGTTGGATATCAAGTTATAAATGTATCTAGAGAAGGTAACTCTAGAAGGGTAATTCATCATTCAGACAACAATTGGTGAATTTAGTCGTTTCAGACATTTGAAACAGAATTTTGATTCAGAGATATGAGGAGATGATCAAACATGTTTCTATATTCAACTTCCATTTGTATACCATGTTTGTTTTATCTCTTACTCTTAGTATTAGAGGAAGAGAAAAGTTCATTCGAAGAAGTTAAGAGTGTTTGCTACTTTAAGATGAAGAAAACAAAAGGTATGGATGAGAAGTTTGAAGATGTCGACATCATCATCAGGTGGAAAAAAGATGCAGAAGAAGAAAGTCCATCATTTCCAAAAGAAAAGTAAGACTTCCTTTTCTCATATATTTTCCATATATTTTTCCTATTTTATCCTCTACACCCAAAGAAAAGTCTACGAGAACATCTTGTGAAGATAGTCTAAAGAAGAAGCAATTTCTTGTTTTGCATTACACTTGGTCATGATTTGGTCATGATTTAGCAGATTTGACAAAGAATTGCATTGAGAGAAAGAAAAGCAGCAGATATATGTTTTGACTCATATATGTATGAGTTATGTTTTAGTTGACGCTTTTAAAGCGGGCAGCTTATATGTTCCCTCAAAGAATTCTTGGAGTGTCAATACAAAGCTACTTAGAATATGACAAGTTGCAGAGAAGTATATTTCTTCTTTATCTAACTCTTGAGGTACAAGAGTTTTTTGTAGCAGATGTTGAAGACTTGGGTTGAGGTTTTATGTTTGGAAAAGGTTACCTCATATTCAGTATTTTCAGAAACTTCAGAAAATTCAGATTTGTTGATGTACTAGTCAATGGAGAATCTACTTTTTGATTGTCTAGTTTTTTGGATACATGTTTGTATTCAAAAATGTGTTCCATCAGATCCTAACACTTGATTAAGAAGTGGAGTTATCCAAAAGAAAATCAAGTAGGTACTGTCACATTTCACCCAGGTAAAATATGAAAGTTATGAAGTATCAACTTGCAGTTTTTGGAGTTCTCAAGGTGAGAAGTTTTGTCCACTTATATTTCAGGTAGGAATTGCAGATTCCTTGAAGGATTTGTTTGAAGAAAAGTTTTACAACTTTTTGAGAAGCATGGACACTTGGAGACATTCAGGAAGTAAATCAAACATTCAATCATGAAGGTTTGATGACAGTAGATTCTACACAGGAGAGATCATTGATCTTGGATAGATCTTGTATGATCTTGAGTATTTATGATTCAGTTGTCTATCCTTTGTTTATGAAGATTCTTAGCATTGGAAGAAGTAAGTCAAAGTTTCAGATTCTATGAGATTTGTGTTGGAGAGAGATAGAAATACTTGTTATGTTACAAAAGGTTATGAATCCTAAAATGCTTTCAGCAAGGTTTTGTTATGTTAGGATCAGCTAACCTTATTCTACAGTTTGGAAAGCTAAAGACTTACAGTGAAAGCTATTAGCAATTGTAGTGCTAATGAAAAGGGTTCAGAGATTTCGTTTCACATACAGGTATTGATCACTGAACATCAGATTTATGAAGGAAGACGTTCCAGATTTCATAAAGTCTGATATATTTGAAGAATACTGGATACTAGTGTTAAATCATCTAGGGGGGTGATGAAACATGAAGACTTATTTTCAAGCCATATGTAAAAGAATGCAGAGTCATACCTACAGGTATTCCTATTTCAGGTATCCATATATTTCCTTTGTCAGGTTCTCTTTATGTTCCAGCTTTGAAAGAAGAAGGAAGAAGAAGAATGTTTGGAGAAAGTTCCTGTTAGGATGTTCCTGTTCAGGAGAAGGTTCCAGAGTTCTATTGAAGAGAAGCTTGATATTTCAGAAAGGTATTTTTAGAAGTGCGCACATATATGTTTATACCAAGTTCTGAAGGAAAGAGGTATCAAGGATTTAAGGATGAAGACATGATGACATCATAGATTTTTTGACTCATATTTCAGTTGATTTCAATTGAGTTGAGTTGATTTGACTTGAGTACAGTCAGAGATGAACCAGCAGTGTTCATAATACACTAAGTTGTGAGTTGATAGTCACAGGTCCCAGGATTCAGTTCCTGATTTTGTTTAGTGTATTTACGTGAGGCAGTAGAAGTACGTTGAGAAACCTTTTTGGAAGGTAAATGCAAATATATGGATCCTAGTGTATGTTTTCAGGTTTTTGAAGACAGGAGATAGCAGGTTCAGAGATAGTTCATGCTATATTTATTGTCAAGCAATGATTACTTGATGTGTTCACTATTGGATATCGAGTTTGCATATTTTCTCAAGTATTATGGTTCATATTCAACAAGTTCAAGTTTTTTGAAAGAAAGTCAAATTCAGTTTTGAAGAAGACTTTTGAAGAACAAGTTCTGAAGTGCAGGAGTACAAGCTTGAAGCTTGTGACAGGCTATAAGAAGCTTGTAATAATTTGCAGATTATAAAGTTTGCAGATACAGTTCAGATTGTACCAATATGACATTGCAGGGGGGATTGTTGAAATCAATCTCTTATTGGTCAAACAATGATCTATTGGTTTAGTCAATAGTTCATTCTACTCCCTCCTACAAGAATCAACGGGCAGTTACAAAATGAGTAGTGCCTTTGAGTGATACTTTCTACATCTAATAGCGATGGGCAACGTGGTTAGAACAGCTGACTCCCAAGCTATGCACGCGGGTTTGAACCCCGGCTACAGCAGCCTCGATTGCGTGGAAGACTTTTAGTAGTATTTTATTTATCATGCTTTTCTTATTGTAGAAAATGCCGACTACGGATAAACATAGATAAAATCATGCAAGTAGCGATGGATTTAGCGATCGCATGAGCTTTACATAGATCGTAGCTTTATTGTGCTTTATTCAAGAGCTTTTTAAGGATCATCAAATCCTACATAAACACAAGCTTGGGATCACTTCTATTCATCCTTCACCTAGTTTTCAACACAAGCCTTGAGCTTGGACCTCAGTAGAGGTGGTGTTTCTTCTAGCACATGGGGCAGCCATGGTGCTAACTTGAAGCATGTTGAGGAGCAGCTATGGAGTTCTTCTTGGTGATTCTTCTTGGAGAAGATGAAGGGTGTGCTCACACTCTACCTCATGGAGAGGAGGTTATCTCTTGTTCATGGCAAGAAGATTTGGTCATTAGCAGCTTAATGGTGAGGATCGACCATCTACATGGTGTATTTGAAGATTATCTTCTACAGGAAGATATTAGGTTGAGGATTGTTTTCTATAAGAAGATGTCGGGCTACTTCAAAGACATTGGATGGTGCCATCTACATGGTGTATTTGAAGATTATCTTCTACAAGAAGATATCAGGTTGAAGATTGTCTTCTACAAGAAGATGTCGGGCTACTTCAAAGACATTGGATGGTGGTTAACATAAGATTCACATTTTATGTTAAGTATTCAGGTACATATTCTCTTTATGCACACATGTACTACTTGAAGTTTATGGAGGCCTTGACATTCATATCAAGAGGAGTCCTATTCGGCATAGGTACAAGAGAAACAGTACGTATATGCTTTATGCATATTTTGATGAGGTGTTTGAGAAGGTGTGTTCACATGAGTTTGAGGATTTCCTGCAGCAAACTTGTTAGCATTCTATGCTACTTTATAAGTATATGATCTTTTCACACACGTATCTGACTTAGGGTCTTCCATAGCCTAAGTTCAGATGAGGGTTTGTTAACTATCAGTTTCACACTGATCCTTCCTCTTTCAGTCACTCATATTCACTCTTTTATAACCTATAAGGTCACACATCTCATGTATATTCAGATTACTGCCCATACATCTGAATATGTTTGTTACATTGTACATTCACTCATTCATCTATTTCTCATCACATAGAGGTGTTGAGAGTTTTGCTCCCACATTGTACATTGAACATTGGTATATATGATACTATGAGTAAGTGATGGCTTACGTAAACACCTTACACATGTCGTCTATTCTTTCTTTATCTTTGTCTCATCATTTTTATGATTAAGTTGTGGTATGTTCGTGTTTTGTCAATATGGAAGATTGCTGGAATTAATGTTGTACATGACTGAAACTATGGAAACATGGATCTGTGACATGAGCCTAAGGGCCTACCTCACTTCCAACAATGAGGACATATGATTCAAAGAGATACGGGAAAGAGACCATTTCTTATTAGTTAGAGGTGCACAAACTCTCATAGCATGGCATCCTAACCACTTTTAGATACCTATATGTATGTGCAACCTCTCATAGCATGATATCATCTTGGATTCCTCAATACATAAATATAGCTTCAATTTGATAGAAGAAGTTCACAACGTGTTTACCTTCATCAAATATTGTATGTGCATGTTTTTTTTTTGTACCAATCGCTTGTCAGTGTGCATCATTGTGCTGCATTAGTTGTCTCGTACAACATCCATGGCGATTGAATATTCAAAGTAACATTGCGATTTAGAGAGAGATCAAAGCAACAGAATAAAGTATCTTAATCAATCACTATTACAGAGAGAGAATTAAAGTTTCAAATAGATTGACGTGACATGCCCTTATTGTTTATGCTATCCTTCTAAAATAAAGCTACAAGAAACACCCTGGAATGCCGCCCTTGATACACACATATATGGTGCTTTATAAAGAAAATTGAATATTGGTGAATGATGCCCTTAAATCTAGGAGCAGGTGAATGCATATATGCAAGTTGTTGAATAAATCCTTAAGCCAAGGAGAAAACAAAGGGCAATTCGATTCCTACGTTACTGCTTGACACGAGTTTATTCATATGGTTAACTTGAAGACTAAGTAAGATAGTGTTCCTATGAGAAAACATCTATGGGCACACTTTATTTTGAACATTCCAATGAAAAAGCATAGCTAGAGAGATATGAGAGGTCCTCCGAATGATGTGTTACAACTTCATTGAAGCTTGTCACTTTTCAACATTAATAACACTTTATGGATTAAAGAAAGGCCATGTGCTTGGTATCACGAGATACATGCCTACTTGTTAGCACATGGATTCCAAAGTAGTCCAATTGAATTGAAAGAACCTTGTATGTAATGCATGCAAGTGATGTACTTATTATTGTTATTTATGTAGATGATATGGTTCCAATTTATCTTAACAAGTGTATAACTCTGGATGTGTCTAGAAACTCGGTCATGTTGTGGTGTGCTTCAGTCCGCTGTTTAGCGGTTTTGGTACAACTGAGCCAGCATAGGTTATCCAGAGTCACAAAGTCTTCATTGGCTATGGTAACTACTTCCATGGATAATAGTTTGGGTAATTTTTTCATAATGGAGGCCCCTCTATCTGACTATTATAGTCCTCAAATAATGATCAAGATACACGAACATGAAATTATCAGAGTAATCATAGATGGATGATTAGGTATCAACATGATGCCTGAATCGACTATGCAAAGGCTAAGACTCCAATCAACCAAGGAAGCGGTGATATTGATTGTAGAAGGGTCTGAATTCATCTTGGACTTCATAGTGTTATGAATTCCTCTCGCATCTAGAGAATTTCCCTTACTATTAGGATGGCCATGGCTCACACATGCAAAGTTCATCCATGACTAGGGGCCAAATTATATGTGGGTACACAACCAAGACATGATGAAGCAATTGTGGATGGAATCTAGCCCAGATCATGTGCAAATGGGTATTGCTAGTTTGTTATCAGATCTTGATGATGAAGAACTCTACCCCTCGAAACTAAGCAGTGTATTTGAAGAAGCTGACCTGTCTAGAAAGATATATAAAGAAACTCCTCGATGTTTTACTATAATCTGTATTGAAACACTCTGGGATGAAGGAAAAAGCCTTTGCACTCTCGGAAAGAGGATGAAATCAACCGCCAAATCCAACGACACATGCAAGGTTTTTATTAGCAACATAGGCGATAATGAAAGAAGATAGACATAGAATCCAAGTACTTAGATGCATAGATTAAATAGCATAGATTGATTTCATCCTTGGATATAACATATTTTCTTGGATATATTAAATAGCATAGATTGAATTAGGTGCATATGTGCAACGTACTACACCATGCATCTGTTAAGACGTATGGTAATAATGAAGCTTTTTGTAGAAAAAAGTATGGCACAATCAATTCATTTGTCTGACCATTTTCTTTGCACAGTAAACAACACATAATCACTCAATTTTTTGCAGGTAAAATTCAATCAGATCATTTATATATATCTAACTTCGGCCTCTCTCGTCCTTGCTTTCTTCATAATAGTGCACTAAAACTCTAAAATTAGAGTTTGAATATCTTAAAATAGAGTTTCGAATAGATCCGATCAGCACTCAATTAAAGCATGCACTATTCCAGCCTTCATTAATATGGATGTGCACTTTTTCATGATGATATAATATGTGCTAGTTTTATTGCACATTGACTCATGGAGTTATTGACATCAAGCAAATGCTTCAATAAAGCTTTACTCATGGATATTTTTTCATAATAGATTTTAGCTAGTCGACTTTGAAATAATTAGTCGGCTTGTTCGGATCAATCTGGACAAGTCTCTTCCTTCATCAACCTAATTTCATGCTTCAAAGCGATTCATTAAAATTTTCAACCTTTTCATATAGAGAAAGCAAATCTCTCTCACATCCACGCCCACCAAACCTGCACAACATCTTGATGGGCTAACCTAAAAATCCAAACATATAGCAATATCAAATTTCTTTTGTAAATAATTTGCAAAATTAGCAAACCAGATGTATCAATTTTTCATGCAAGATGTGAATGAATTTTTTTATATATCAATCTGGTATTCAGGTAATATCAAATCACAAAGTTAAGCTTTCAACCGTTTTGGTCAACAAATCATTAATCTAAGTTTCAATCATTTACAAATTTTGCAAAGATCATCATGAAACAAAATTCCTCTTCATCCATTCAAAATCAGATTTCCTTTTATATAAGTATTCACATATAAGCAATCAAACATGTCAAAGAAATCAACTAGATCTACTCATACAAACATCTACCTTGTTTGCCCAATTTCTAATCACTAGATGTGTTTGCTCAACTAGCTTTTCTTCATCTTAAGCTTCATACAAGTGTAATTCATAATCATCATGTAGGTGATATTCATAAATATCTTTTTGGGGTGAAAAAAGGTATCAACTTCCATTCATCATGTTGGGGTTTGAAGTGAATTGCGAATACCTTTTGTTCATATCAAATCCCTACTCAATTCATAAAATAGAAATATACATCAAGTTTTGTATTCCTACTTTGGCTAGATAGATGATACTTCATAATCTGATAATCTGATTTCCTGATCATTTAATTATACTTTTTTTTTCATGAAATGATTATAATATGATTACATCAAACACATAGACAATATAGATTCTAGATAAATACCACTTGGAAATTAGCTTGATCTTCAATCATCTCTCTTCAAATTCATCATAAAATCTTCTTCATAAACTTTTCATCAAAACATCTTCAATTTGAGTGTTCAAATCATCATCCAATCATGTTGGTAATCATAAAGCTAGAAACTACAAGATATTTAATTTTCATCATCAATCATATTTCATCATATCATAATCATCATATTTTCTAAACATGTTTTTCATCATATTTTCATACATTTTTCATATTTTCATCATATTTTTATCAAAGTAAAAATATATTGTCATCATATTTTTGTCACAAGAAAAGCATCCTTTTCATCATAATATTGTTCATCATAATTTTCCAAACATAGATTTCATATATTTTCAAACATATTTTTTGTTCAAATTTGGTTTTTTAAAGAAAATCATATTTTCACCATACTTGTGGTAAAAGAAAAAAAATCATATTTATCATATTCTTCATCATTTGTTTTTTGGGAAAAGAAAAATCATATTTTATATGGAAAGTTTATCATGAGAAATTCATATCTTTGTAAAAAAAGTCTCCACATATTTTTATTCCATCTTTTCTCCTAAAATAATTTTATCTTTGAATCATAAAAGTTTACCCAAATATTTTTAATTGGAAAATCATAATAAATCCACAAGTTATTTCTTCATCAATTAGCACATAAATCTTTTGAAAGAAAAGCTTTTTCATAAAAATTTTATAAATTTATCAAGCATGGAAAATATTTGTGAGAGATTTTTAAAAGAAATCATCAAGTATCAAATAAAAAATATGTATAAATTCACCAAATTTGGAACACGTTTAATGAGGACATTTCACCACAAAAATCTTCAAGCATAATAACAAATATATGTATAAGTTCATCAAAATTTGGAGATATTTATCATTAAATTTCATCAATAAAAAATTCATCAAATTTGAACGTAAATATGAATTAGAAAATTCATAAGAAAATTATCCTTTCAAAAATTTTTCTCTCTTTTTCATAAGTTTAGAAGGGTTTTTAATATTTTGCTCAATTTTTTGTATAGCTTCTTGTACCCATTTCCCTTCTTCATTCATCAAATCTTGATAATTAGACAAAATCATATTTTCCCTAATTTCTTTGGCATCATCAAATTTATTGTAAATATTTTTGTTATCATATTGTTGAACTTTTAATTTTTCAAATTTATCTTGATAAAACATTTTCTCATTCTCAAAGAATTTAGGTTCATAATTCACATAATATGTTTTTTGCTTTTTCTCAAAGTTTATTGATTTTTGAATTTCATTTTCATCATCCTTTATCTTTGCATATACTACTTTATTAATCTTTTGCTTGTCCAATGTAATTTGATAATATCTTTGCATATCAATAGATTTAGTTTGATTGTCACCTTCAGACATAAAATTGGGTTTAGGAAGATTTTGCTCATTGTCAAAAAATTTACTTTGAGTCTCAAATTTGGTCATAGATTTTAATTCACAAAAACTCTTTTCATCATATCTCTTAAGTTTAGAAAACTTGTTCTTATCATAGCTCTTAGGTCTCTATTGTTTTTGAATTCTTTTACATGTTTTAGGTCTAAATTTAGTTTGATCAAAGTATTCTCTCATATTCCTCCTCTCCCTAAGTTTAAATGCGAAGGTAGATGGGCTTGAAAATAAAAAATCTTATGGTCAGTTGTAGTGACTAAGTGCAATTTTCATGCATCATCATAAGCAAGACAATCATCATACATATGGCCTAATTGATCACACCAAAAGCATCTTATAGGAAATTTCACTCTCCTATTCATAACCCTATGGGTGGATCTCCTATGGTCAAAGATATGGGTTTTATCATGTACTTTTGTAAATAAACTTTGAACTTCTTGTTCATGTTTACATTTGCATATGGATAATTCATTTACATGCTTGGTCACTTCATCAATTTTAATCTTCAAATTTGTAACTTCATTCACAATAAGTTCCTTTAAAATACCACAAATCACCTGACTTGAATTGGAAAAATCACTAAAATTATCAATTAAAAAAACACTTTTTCAAATTTGGCTTGATTTGACAATTTTAACTTTTCTTCTAGGTCTTTGAATTGTGTTTGCAAGTCCAAAATCTTAGTCTTAATTAATTCTTCCATATTTAATTCTTTATCATGTGTGATTACTTGAACTATCTTCTTCTTGCCCATTGAAATTTGATTAAAAAAATAAGGGTCAAAAGATAGATCAAATACCTAGAATATGGTTCGAGGAAGAGGCTCAAAGTGAATGTGTGTGTAAACTTTATACAATTTGTTTTGATCCAATTCTAGTACATCAAATATCTAATGAATAAATATGTGCAAACATCTTTGCTTCAAATGTCGAGGAGAGGGGTGGCGAGAAGAGGATAACTACTTACCAATTCCTGTGGAGGTGCTCATTCCAAATATGATAAGCCCTCAACACCCAAGAAAATGCAAGGTTTTGGAATAAAGCTGCTGCTCACAAGGAAGAAGAAGCTACAACCATTTGCTAATCATCGATGCATATAAAGGAAAATATAAATTATGTGTACCTAAGTTTTAGTGTCATTTCTTCACGTTGGGTTCAAGTGTCGGAAAGATGGGAGCACTCGGTTGGTGGATCAAGTCAACTACCAAATCCAATGGCACACACAAGGTGCTTGTTAGCAACATAGGCAATCATGAAAGAAGATAAACATAGAATTCAATTACTTAGATGCAAATTCTTAAATCCTGATTCACATAAGCTAGTTTCTTTCACATCAAAATTGTCCTAGTTTCAAATGAATATCAACATATAAGTGTGCTCATGCAAGTTCAAATTCATGCTTCTCAAACTCATTTAATCCTTGTTTATGGCATCTCGCTGTTATAGCACTCCTAAGTGTAATTATAAAGATGTATTTGACAAGAAAAACCACTTGCCATTCCAAAGTATTGCAATTTCCGATTGAAACATGGATCGCAATCAACTTTTGATATGAAAAGATAAAATGATGTTTTGAATTAGTTAGAACAGAACAAACCCTTTTTAGATGGAATCAACTTTCAAGATTGAAGTGCAGCTTTTATATTCTGTAACTGAAATCAGACATGAATTGTTTTGTAAAGTTCACAATGATTTGTTATCATCTCAAAATGAAATTCAATTGATTTTTTTCTTGAAACAATTTGATCAGTCAAACTATAGCAAAGTCGTTCGTCAAATTATCTTGGATATATAAAATAGCATAGATTGAATTAGCTGCATATGCACAATGTAGTATACCATGCATCTATTAAGACGTACAGTAAGAATGAAAATTTTTGTAGAAAAAAGTATGGTGGAATTAATTCATTTGTCTGATCTTTTTCTTTGCACAATAATCACTCAATCTTTCACAAGTAAAATCCAAGTAGATTGTTTATGTCAAATGGATGAATATGAATAGCATTGTGCAGAGAAAATCATATCGAAAGAAAACTCAGAACCGATAGTTTTTTGAAGACTAGCATAGTTAAGCTCACCATTTGAAATCAGAAAAGTTTATTGAAATCAAGGTTGAAACGGTTATAAGTCTAGAGGGACAGAACAAATATCAAAAACATTGTCATCATAATTCAATAGAAGAAACTCAACCTTTATAATTAATCATTGGTAGATTCATCTTCTTCAAGCGTGCACTCTTCCATCCTTCATTAATATGGATGCACACTTTTTCATGATGATATAATATGTGCTACTTTTATTGCACATTGACTCATGGAGTTATTGACATCAAGCAAATGCTTCATTAAAGCTTTACTCATGGACAATTTTTCATAATAGATTTTAGTTAATTGGCTTTGAAATAATCAGTCGGCTTGTTCGGATCAATTTGGACAAGTCTCTTCCTTCATCAACATGTTTTCATGCTTCAAAGTAGTTCATTAAAAATTTCAACCTTGCCATATAGAGAGAGCAAATCTCTCCGACCGTGCAACAAAGCAAGAAGTTTCCCTACACGATTGGGAGAGAAGAGGAAGGGGTTTGATGCAAATGGAGCACAAGGTCAATAGAACTCAGGAGGTGGCAACAATATAGCTACAGATGGAAGAGAAATCTGTTGGAAAAGAGAATCCTCCTCATCTAGTGCAAAACTGAGATTGAGAGAAGAAAAGAAAGAAAGATGAATGAAAGTTCAGACAGCTAACCAAAGGTAGAAAGGCCAAGTTTAGACAACTAACTAAAGATAAGGAATCCCTATATGATGAGAGCTCCCAATTCAAACCATCTGATCTTGTGCGAGATAAGGAAGAATGTGTGAAGCAAGTTTGAGTGATGAATTGTTCGCAAAAGAAATCTTTCGTCCTACAAAAATTTCTACTATATTCTAAAATTTCAAAGCTTTATTTGGGTGGGGATATGAAAAGATAAAATTATATATATATATATATATATATATATATATATATATATATATATATATATATATATATATATATATATATATATATATATATATATATATATATACACGCATAAAGATACAATTAGAGATACATCTGCATAGACACACACAGATACTTATATACATGCATAGAGACATCCACTCAATGTAGTTAGTAGCATTCACGCATTGGAAGACATAGAGGTGCTTAGCGCAAGAAACATGCTCACATGTCACTAGAAAGAAGGCATAGCACACTGTATGTAGAAGCAAGGCTAGCATCCATTAGAGTCAAATCTTGCATGAGGAATGCGAAGTAGTTGGAGCATAATAGATAGTGTAGAGAGAATCATGAATGGATCCAACATATTAATTGAAGTTTCAAGGCACATTATAGAAATGAAATTTTGGTGTGGAAGTGAAAAATAGCACTAATAATTGTGGCAATTGGTGAAAGATATGGTCCAAAGTTGTGAGCTCATGAAGTAGAGGATGCTCAAAGGGGAGCGCAAGTGGTAGGGTTCTATCTTTAGAATGTTTCGGAGAAGAAGGAAGCGGATAACTCCGATGACTAGGTGATGGGTCCAACTGCATCCACTTCTTCTTCTTTTTTTCCAAAGACCTCATACTTTTGTTAAGCTCTAGCAAAAAATTAAGAGCTTAACGAAAGTCCATGCTTGTAGTTTCACTCAGGCTGGGAGAAATTATTTTATATGTGTCTTTATATTTAAGTTGGGTTCTTAATGTTACACTTATGTGTTCCTCGAGTAACTTTGATGTGAACCTTTTCCCTATACATGGGCACTTTTTACTCTAGTGCTGGCTAGAGGTTTTTTCCCCATGTTACCACATACTTGATACTCTCATATGTGGTGTTACTTTGTACTTAGGGATATTATTCAACTCTTACCTCAGTTCAGTTCATCGTCAATAGAGAGAGCTATTCCAGCCATCGTCTTCTCCGCGTGTCTTGCTGCGTTTGTGCTCCTTGTGTGTGCTTCTTGTGTGTCTCTCGCACTTCTACACACACCCAACAGTGGTATCAGAGCAGGTTCAGCTTCTTCTCAAGTTTCAGTTTTTCGCGTCGCGGCGCGCGTGCAATTTAACAGTGCAAATTGACTTCGGAGCATAGAAGTGTGAATTTAAGCAGCCCAGAAACATTTCCAGCAAGTGCGCTGGGGTTTTACCCCCATTTCGAAGCCATTCGTGCAGTCAGAATCGCCATCAGAGTGACGGTTTATGAGCTAAAATTTCAGCACTCATTTCAGCTTTCATCGACGTGAAGATTTTGTCACATTCTTGTTCCTTAGTGAAATGGCGGGCAGCAATGACTTTTTTGGCATGCTTCAAGCTGAAGATAAGCTTGATGGGACCAACTATCCGATGTGGTCTTACATGATGAAGCATTTTCTTGTTGCAAAACAACTTTTGAACATAGTGGCAGATGTAGATCGAAGACCAACAGGTGCTTCTACTTCACAGTCTACTATCACAAATGGAGCTTCTTCTTCGAGTACAGTGGTTTCTCCTTCTCGATCTACACATTTACAAGATTAAGAGAAAATATGATGGTGCCATTGATCGCTATAAAGCTAGATTGGTTGCCAATGATATGCGCAACAATATGGCATTGACTATGAGGAAACTTTTGCACCTACTTCACGCATGACTACCATTCGTATCGTGGTTGTATTGGCTGCCCATCGAGGTTGGAAAGTGCATCAATTGGACATAAAAACAGCCTTCTTGAATGGAGATTTGCAAGAAGAGGTCTATGTGAAGCAACCTCCTAGATTTGCTATGAAAGGGAAAGAGCATATGGTTTGTCGCTTGCATAAAGCTTTGTATGGTCTCAAGCAAGCTCCACGTGCATGGTATGAAAAAATACATAAGCACTTGATTGCTCTTGGCTTCACATGTAGTCCGATTGAAAGCACACTCTATGTATGCAAAAATGGGGCTGATCTTATCGTGCTTGTTCTTTATGTTGATGACATACTCTTGACTGGGTCATGTGATGCAAAACTTGACATTCTTATGGCTGATTTGCAGCATACTTTTGATGTCACTTATCTTGGTCTTTTGAGCTACTATCTTGGCATCCAAGTTGTATCCGTTGAGGGGGGAATTGTTATGCATCAAGCTAAGTATGTTGAAAAACTACTTCAGCGTTTTGACTTTGAGGATTGCAAGCCAATTTCCACACCAGTTGAGATAGGATTCAGGTTCTCAGTTGAGGATTCGAGTGATGCATTTGACACTTCTCTTTATCAGCAGGCTGTGGGATGTCGTATATATGCATGCAACACAAGGCCGGATATACAGTATGCAGTTTCCCAGTTGAGTCGATTCATGCATAGCCCTGGCACTAAGCATTGGCAAGCGGTGAAACGTGTGTTTAGATATCTTCGAGGCACTTTGAGCTTAGGTCTCTTTTATGTTAGAGATGTTCATCCATGCTTGCATGCTTTTACAAATAGTGATTGGGCTGGTTGTTATGATACTAGCATGTCCACTAGTGGTAATTGCTTTTTCCTTGGAGACTCATGCATATGTTGGTTGAGTAAGAAGCAACCTACAGTGGTGACATCAAGTTGTGAAGCTGAGTACAGGGTAGTTTTCACAGCTACAGTGGGGTGTATATGGCTGAGATGCCTATTGATGGATCTTTGCATGGAGATTGATGCTGCTACGCATATTCTCACAGATAGTCAAAGTGCTTTGGCTGTTGCACGAAACCTAGTGTTTCATGCACGGACCAAACATATTGAGGTGCATTATCACTATGTGAGAGAGCGCCTTCATGTAGGAGATATTGATTTGGTATATGTGCCTACACAAGATAATGTGGCAGACATATTCACCAAAGCTCTTCCACGAGAAAAGTTTGAAGCTTTTTGCAAAGCTTTAGGCTTATTTCCTTGTGGGGGCTGATCTGTCACTCCCTGTATGTGTTCACATCATTCGCTCCAGGGGGGTTTGTTACACTTATGTGTTCCTCGAGTAGCTTTGATGTGAACCTTTTCCCTATACATGGGCACTTTTTACTCTAGTACTGGCTAGAGGTTTTTTCCCCATGTTACCACATACTTGATACTCTCATATGTGGTGGTAGTTTGTACTTAGGGATATTATTCAGCTCTTACCTCAGTTCAGTTCATCATCAATAGAGAGAGCTATTCCAGCCATCGTCTTCTCGGTGTGTCTTGCTGCATTTGTGCTCCTTGTGTGTGCTTCTTGTGTGTCTCTCGCACTTCTACACACACCCAACACTTAACAGTTGTCTCTTTCTACAATACTCCGAAATCAAACGACATTTGGAGAAGTTGACGGTGAGAGGAGTTTGTTGTTTGACTCTCCATTTTAATAATCAATGTTCAATAGTAATACAATTGCATCCCACATCTTTATTTATTTTATCCCCACGTAAACTTGTCCAATTGAATTTGTTGAGAGTTTTCCATTCACAATGAAGCATTAAGTGACAAGGTGCAAACAAACGTTTTCAAATATAGGTTCAAAGCACATGACGATCGAGCTTAAGTTTTAGGGTTCTGTCTAGTTTTGGCAACAATATTAACACTCATCATAGTCTAACATTGGTTGGGATTGCCAACCCCTAGCCGAGTACGTAAGAACTAGCGAAACAGTATCGACTCCGTATAATTGTGGACCGAGCTCAACGATAAGTCACATCTTTCAAATTTTAAGGATGATTTTCATGCATCTTTTGAATTGTTAGATTTGGGTCATCTACATCACTATTTGGGCATTCAATTCATGCAAGTTGATGGAGGAATTTCCTTGGGTCAAACCAAATATAATGGAACTTTATTGCAACATTTTAGCTTTGAAGATTATGAATCTATTTCTAATCCCATGGAAACAAGTTTGTGATTAAGTCTTCATGATGATAAAGATGCATTTGATACGGGTCTCCATCAACAAGCAGTTGGATGCCTCATTTGTTTATGCGTCACTTTTCCTCGTATTCATTTTGATGTTTCTGAGATGAGTAAATCTATGCATACCCCAGTAGTTGAGCATTGGAAAGTAGTTAACCATATATTTTGCTACTAATTTCATACCTATAACTTGGGTTGCTTTATCCCAAAGGAGGATCAATACCACTAGATTTACATGCTTTCTTTAACTCACATTGGGTTGGATGTTACGGCACTCGTGCATCCACAAGTAGTTTTTTCTTCATGCTTGGTAGCCCATGCATTTCGTGGTTAAGGAATAAAAAACCTATTGTGAACACTTCTAGTTGTGAGGCTATGTATAAGGAAAATTCCATATATGCTATTGTATGTGTGTGTATGTGCCTTAGATGTGTTATTAATGTTGACAATGTGGCCTTATCCTTTGTCTCCTACAATAAGTGAAGTGGTTGGATGGTGATGCACCATGAAGGATTCCCCTTCAAGAGAGCTTTGCGACAACGCTTGTACAATAGAAAATTGAGATCTAGGTGACATGCATTCTACTTTACATGATTTTGAAAGATCATGAATCAAGTAACCCCCCTTGAAGTAAAAATAGTATTGAAAGCTATAACGTGGTATAGATTTAGTCAAATCATATGCAACATTATCTCGAGTATGAACCTTCTCAAGAATAATGCGCGCAATGGTTAAGCAATCTCCAATGAAGTGATACCTCACCTCAATGTGCTTGGTATTTGCATGATAGACCATATTCTTTGCGAAAGTTATTACCATTTACAATATTAGTTCTACCTTATATATTTTTAATATTTAATTTGGTATTGATATTTGTTATGTTATAGATAAATTAGGGTATAGTCAATCTCTCTATATTTAGGGAATACAAACTTATATTCTATCTGTTTTGGAAAAAATCCCCATTCCAAAATTATAGTTTGCAATGAACGTCAAAAGAATCCAAACATTGACAACTATGATGGCATGGGGTGCCAATGGTGACTATAGAACGTCCCTTGATTTAATTAGAGTGATGGAGAGGTGCAATGTCAACATGTTTCAATACCTGGTTTTCTTAGTATATAGAGGCACAAGAGAAGTCGGCCACAATAGAGACCTCAAAATTTAAAGCAAGCAATGGGTGTACATGTGAAATTTTAGGTAGTGTACGAATCTCAAAGAGGTTTATTTCCCTAGTGGAGAAGGAAGTAGCTCCATACCCATTAATCATGCAACTCTTGAAAGCACACATGATCTTTCAAAATTATGAAATTGCAAGTGGAAGGGGTGAGGGATATGCAATCTGATAGGTTGGAAAATAAGAAACCAAAGGATTTTGAGCCGATGCCAGACCTTCTTGACCTCCTTTGGGTAAATACATTAAGGGAAGAGCCAAAAGTAAAATGAGAAGAGTGCAAGATAGAGATGGGTGTCACCTTTTGGTTGATTTGGGTGTTGATGAGTCTTCTGCCACCACCATTGTCACTAACAGTCAGAGTGCATTAGAAATTTCAAGGAACCCCATGTTCTTGGTGCTTGCACAAAGAACATTGAGATGCATTATCATTATATCAGGGAGATGTTCTCTACTTGAGAGATCAGTTTGGCATATGTGTCTACACACTATAACATTGTAGACCTTTTCACAAAGGCTCTACCTAGGGATAAGTTTGAAGCTTTTTACAAAGCTTTTGGCTTTCTTCCTTCTGTGGATTGATCTCTTCCCACATAGCTTGGCACTTCCTTATACTTGAGTACCAGATCCTTGTTCACCACATCACTCCCAAATGGGATTTGTTGATATATTTTGGTGGTGATATGTGTGAACACACTTAGGATTGCTTGGGCAATTTTTTCGCTCTTTAAGGCATTTTTTTCCCTCGGCTTGTATATATGCCTATAAACCTAATGGGTCAATTATCTTTGTACATTCACTTGGTAACTCATTGAGTGTTGTGTTTTGCTCCAAGATTCTTCTTCTTCATTGTGTTTTTTATATGCTTCCACAAACCTCAATCTCTAACAAAGTGCAACCTGATATTCCACAATTGGAGTTGTGGTACATATTGGAGTTCTAGGTCTATAGAAGCATATGAATAGCACAAGGAATAAGAAAAAGTTGGAATGGTTGTTTCAGAGGCCTCTACATCTGAAAGTGAGTCTGCTAAACTTGTAAAGAATGAAGAATGGTCATTTACGACTCTTTGCAACTATGACCCATCTTCTCATGAGTAGTGTATGTTTGTAGTAGACTAAGATGTTTGGTACTTTGATAGTGGTGCAACCAAACATATTACCTCACAATGTAGTTTCTTCGGTTCACTTGAGCCTACTCCTATAGGGAATACTCTCACATGTGCTAACAACTCATCTTCTTCTAATAGGAGTTAGCAAGGTCATTGTGATTGCTCTTGATGGTAGTTATTTCACATTGTCAAATGCTTTATATATGCCAAGGATCAAGAAAAAATTGTTATCAATTTCAAACTTAGCCAAGATAGGCTTGGTTGTCACATTTCTTGATGAGAGATGTACTATTCATGGTCTCTAAAATGGTGATGTTATTAATGCTTCTTGTAAGCAAAAACTTGATTGATGTGTGTGTGACTCTCCTCCCATCCATATATACCCTCTTGTATTCTAAAAATAGTAATGATATGGAATAGTTTAGTGCTGCCATGTGGCCATCATGCAACACTCATCCTCATTACTACCAAATACCTTAAGGTATCCCGCAAGCTTGGGACCTTGGCTAGTTGGCCCTTGTCCCTCACACACATAGAGTGATCCCTATGGACCAATGTCATGATCCTTGTGGATCAATGTCTGACACTTTTGGCATTTTATATCATAGGTTGTATAAGCTCATAGACTATCAAAAATCTATGAATATTCAGCATGTGAAGTTCAAGATTATTAAGCTATCTCAGATGCAAAGGTTTGGCATGCACACTTTGGTCATCTAAATTTTGCTAGTTTGCTTCACCTATAGAAATCTGAAATGGTATCCTCTCTGCCCAAACTTAAGGTTTTCTTTCAACATGTCTATGAAGCCTCTATTTTGGGAAAAATGTTGTATTTCTTCTTCCCAAAAGATGTTTCAGTTTGAGCTATTCATAAATTGGATCTTGTTCATAGTGATGTTTTTAGTCCAATGCAAACACCTTCATTTCGGAACTACCTTTACTTTGTGACTTTTATAGATGACTTCTCCACACGTGCATGGGTGTATCCATTGAAAGGAAAGTCTGAAGTGTTTATGTGCTTGAAACAGTTCTTGGTTATGGTTGAAAATATGTTAGCATGTAAATTGGGCACCCTCCACTGTGATCAAGGGGGGAATACATGTCTTCTCATTTTAATGCATAAATATCAGTATATAGTGCTGTATACAACTCAAAAAATGGAGTTGCTAAAAGAAAGAGCAGGTCTTTCATGGAAATGGCAAGGTGTATGGTCAAAATCCAAACTTTACCACATAGCTTCTACATTGAGGTTGTTGTGTGTGCATCATATGTACTTAATAGGTGTCCCACCAAAGCACTGCAATTGATCACTCCATGAGGATTGCAATTGTTGCAAATCATCTATTGCTCTTTTGCATGTTTTTGGTTTTCTCACATATGCATTAGAACCTAAAAAACAAAACAAAACATACTAGGGCATACCATTTCCAAAGAAGGAACTCTTGTTGATCTAGATAAGTGAAGGTTTTCTTGCAAAATCCACCTCACGAGACTACAAAAGAATTCTTACTCTTCTTAGGATAGACAATCAAATGGCTGGCATTTACATTATCTAGCTCATATGGGGATCCCATTTAATCAATTTGCTCGTGCCAAATCCCATTTAATCAATTTACTCATGCCAAATAAGATACTTCTAGTGGAGAAAAGAATGATACTTTGCTTTTTGATGACTTAAAGTACTAACCAAGTGTCCAATTTTGTAGGCTCTGATATGGGCCAATCCATTCCATGTGTTTGTTGATGTGTTAGTTATGGTCATTGGTAGCACCTTAATCTAGAAATAAGGCCACACTTTGTATCACCCAATCTATTATGTGAGCTGATAGATGAGAAACTTAGAAAAGAATTCTTTCGACCATCAAAAGAGGATGTTTAAGGCTTATATATTCCATCAGGAGATTTTTCCATTACTTATTAGGATGTAAACTTAATTTTTATATGGACCATTTAGCTCTCCTATATTTGGTAAAATAGAAATACTTGTTTGGAAGACTTATGCTATGGGTCTTGCTCTTAAAATAATTTGAGTATGATCTTGATTTTTTCTAGATGCAGATACTCATCTCTCCAATCAGACAATTTCATCGCTTCACTTAGACAATTTCATCAATGTGAACATGACATCCAAGCAAGGTTTTTTCTTTTAATTAGGCAATTTGAACATAAATGATTGAGTCTCTTTGTAGAAAAACAAAAATAAAAAATCTTGGAAAATAAAATAAAATAAAAATAAACTCTCACACTCATCCTACACCTTGCATTGTGCCCAATAAATATCACACACATATACAAATATTTCTCCTCAATTTTTCTCTTTGCTCTTTTTATTTTCATATATTTTCTCTCTTTTTTTCTTTTTTCTTTTCTTTTACTTTTTTCTTTTTTTCTTTTTTTTATTTTATCTATTTTCTCTATATTTTTTCTTTTTCTTCTTTTTTTCTTTTTTGTTTCTTTTTTTCTTTTATTGATTTTTTCCTCTTTTTTCTTTTTTGAATTTTCTTTTTTCTTCTTTTTCTTTTTATCTTTTTTCAATTTTTTTCCTTTTTCCTTTTTTTTCATTTTTTCCTTTTTTCTTTTCAAAATTTTTCCTTTTTTTCTTTTTTTTATTTTTCCTTTTTTATTTTTTTTTCTTTTCTTCTTTTTTTCTTTTTTTTCTTTTATTCTTTTATTCTTTTATTCTTTTATTCTTTTTTCTTTTTTTCTTTTTTTCTTTTTTTCTTTTATTCTTTTTATTCTTTTTTTCTTTTTTTCTTTTTTTCTTTTTTCTTTTTTCTTTTTTTCTTTTTTTCTTTTTTTTCTTTTTTTCTTTTTTTCTTTTTTTCTTTTTTTCTTTTTTTCTTTTTTTCTTTTTTTCTTTTTTTCTTTTTTTCTTTTTTTCTTTTTTTCTTTTTTTCTTTTTTTCTTTTTTCTTTTTTTCTTTTTTTCTTTTTTTCTTTTTTTCTTTTTTCTTTTTTTCTTTTTTTCTTTTTTTCTTTTGTTCTTTTTTTCTCTTTTTTCTCTTTTTTTCTTTTTTTTCCTTTTTTCTTTTCTTCTTTTTTCTTTTTTTGTTCTTTTTTCTTTTTTCCTTTTTCTTCCTTTTTTCTTTTTTCTTCTTTTTTTTGTTTTTTCCCACTTTTTTCTTCTTTTTCTTTTTTGCTTGTTTTCTTCTTGTTCTTTTTTTCTTTTTTCTTTTTATTATTTTTTATAATAATAAGAATAAGGAGGATTCCATCCCCCTCCTAGCTCTTTTCTTCATGTTGAAAGAGCTGCTTTGAACGTTTGGCTCTAAAACAATCTCTATTGATATATTTAGGTAGTGATGTGTGTGAACACACTAGGAGCACCGGGGCACTTTTTTTCCTCTTAGGAGGTTTTTCCCCCCGACTTGTATATATGCCTATATCCCTAATGGGTTACTTATCTTTGTACACTCTGGTGGTAATACATGCAGTATTGTGTGTTGTGCTCCAAGCTTCTTCTCTTCCTTGTGTTGTTCGTGTGATTCCATAGACCTTGAACTCCAACAATTGGTATCAGAGTAGGTCGCCACTTCATCTAGGGCGTCCTCGACACCTCTCGGATCACAATCTCATAATCACACAAAATCTGGTGAGCATACTTAGGGTGATTAGGATTGAGCTCATTTCAACCTCCAAGTGCACTATCGTAGCGCTTGTGTAGGACATTTTATCTTTTTATGCCAAAGATATATATAGGTTTTGGTTTGCCAGTATAAGCATCTCAAAGTTTGCTACAAGTTTAGCAGAACTCGTAAGGGTAGATCTATTCAACTTTTTCATATACAATCATTTTTTTGCATCTGGGTATTTTGGTGAGTGGCTATGGCTGAAAGCAGTGATGTACTCCGTATGTTGGTTGTTGAGGATAAGTTGGACGATACCAATTACCCATTGTGGGCTTATATGATGCATCATGTATTGGTTGCAAAAGGACTGTGGAATATTGTGCAGGGTGTTGAAAAATGTCCTATTTCACATGCAAACATAGTTGTTGTAAGGTGATGCAGATGGTATTGAAGATGGTGATATTCTTCATGTTCTTGTTCGTGTTGCGGTTCCTGCTACACCTACTGTAGAGCAAATTCATTTGGATGGTAGAGATGCTTAGGCACATGCATTGATAGCCTTGTCTGTCAAACGTGCCATTATTCCTCACATGCGCTCTTGCAGAACAGATAAGGATGCTTAGGATACACTTACCACTTTATACGAGGCAAGGGATGAGGCTCATGTTGCTTACCTCTGAAAATAGTTGGAGAGTGAGCATATGAATGATGGAGATTCCATGGACATTTTCCTAACAAAGACCAAAGATTTGAAGAAACAATTGATTTTTGCTATTGGAGTCTTATTTGACATTGCACTTGTGTAGACTGTTCTGAATGGTCTTCCCAATTCATATTAGAGTTTTGCTTCTACTCTTCATTTGATGATGAAAGGCAATCCAAATGCCTTATCATTTGAGGAGTTAGTCTCTGTTCTATTGCAGGAAGATCAGTCTAGGAAGAATAGGTCCATTATGCGTGTTGCAGATCAAGTTTTCTTGGCTAGTCAGAAGGGCAAAGGTAAATGGGGCTCTTCTACTAGTAAGCAAAAATCTACTAATTTTGCACAATCAAAGAAGGAAGACAAAGACGAGAAGAAAGTAGAAAAGTAGGAATTATTTTAAAAAATATTGTAAAGGAAATGATCACATCATAAAGAGCTGTCCAAAACTGGCTACTAAAGAGGCAAGGAAGAAAGAGGCTGAAATGGTTGTCGTAGAGGCCTCTACACCCAAAACAAAGTCTGCTAATCATGTGCAGAATGAAGAATGGGCATTTACCACTCTTTGTGGTTATGACCCATCTTCTCATGAACACTATATGTTTGCAATAGACTCAAATGTTTGGTACTTTGATAGTGGGGCGACCAAAGATATTACCTCGTGGCATAGTTTCTTCACTTCACTCTAGCCTGCCCCTATAGGGAATACTGTCACATGTGCCAACAACTCCTCTTATCTTGTTATGAGAGTTGGTAAGATCATTCTGACTACTGTTGATGGTAGTTCTTTTACATTGTCAGATGCTTTATTTGTGCCAGGTATCAAGAAGAATCTCTCATCAATTTCAGCTTTAGCCAAGATTGGCTTGGTTGTTAAATTTGTTGATGAGAGATACATAGTTCATGATCTATCGAATGACAACATCATTATTTCTTCTGGCATTTTATGTCATGGGTTGTATGAGCTCATAGATTATGAAAAAATTGTGAATGATTCAGCATGTGCAGTTCAAGATTCTCAAGCTATGTCAGATGCAAAGCTTTGGCATGCAAGCTTTGGTCATCTGAATTTTGCTAGTTTGCTACACCTACAGAAATTTGAAATGGTTTCCTCTTTGTCCAAACTTGAGGTACCTAGTAAACATGTATGTGAAGGCTGTATTTTGGGCAAAATGCAGTGTTCCTCATTCCCAAAAGATGGTAAATTTGAGCTACTGAGAAATTGCAGCTTGTTCACACTGATGCATGTGGTCCTATGCAGACATCTTCTTTTGGAAACTATCTTTACTTCCTGACTTTCATTGATGATTTTTCCAGGCATGCATGGGTATATCCATTGAAAACAAAGTCTAAAGTGTTTATGTGTTTCAAACAATTTCTGGTTTTGGTTGAAAATCTCTCAGCATGTAAAATGGGCACCCTTCGTTCTGATTGAGGGGGGGAACATATGTCTTCTAACTTTAATGTATTTTTGGTTGAACGTGGGATAAAACATCAATATACAGTGCCATATACACCTCAACAGAATGGAGTTGTTGAAAGGGAGAATGGGTCACTCATGGAGATGGTAAGGTGTATGGTCAAGAGTCAAGCTTTACCACACTATTTCTAGCTTGAGGCTGTTAAGTGTGCAACATATGTACTTAATAGGTGTCCCACGAAAGCATAATAGTCTATCACTCCATATGAAGCTTGGCATTGTTGTAATCCATCTGTTACTCACCTGTGTGTGTTTGCTTGTCTGGCATATGCATTAGTGCCTGAACAACAACATAGGAAATTGGATGATAAAGCAGTGAAATGTATTTTTGTTGGGTACAGTTTTGAAAGCAAAGTCTATTGTTTGTATCATCCATAAATTAAACACATTTTGGTTAGCCATGATGTTGCTTTTGTGGAAGATGCTATTCAACCATTACTTTCATGTACTAAGGAGACATTGGTCAGCTCCAAAGACATGTATGATACTTTGCTGCCTCTTTTTACAAGTGGACATTCTAGTGCTGGTCATGATGAGGCAACTTCTCAGCCTTCACATGTTTCATGTGATGATGTAGATCATTCTATTTCTGATGCAGATTTACATGATGCACTTAGTGATGAAAGAGCTATTATTGAGGAGGCAAAAACTATGCCAAAATTGCTATCGTAGACTTTGCATGATAGAAAATTATATGCACCTCTATCATATTGTACTCATTCTAGCTCTCATAAGATTGCTATGTTTTGGCTGCCTCTAGTGTCTATGATGGGAATGAGCCTATTTTGTGATGAAGCACAAAATTCTAAAAATTGGATGGCCGCTAGGCAATCTGAATATGATGCTATAATGAAGAATGATACCTGATCTTTATGTGACTTGCCTCAGAAAGAAGGCCATTGGCACTAAGTGGGTATACAAGCTGAAGCATAAGCCTGATGGAACAATTGACAAGTATAAGGCTAGGCTTGTTGCAAAGGGTTATGCTCAGGAAAGAGGCATTGATTTTGATGAGAACCTTGCTCCTACTTGCCAAATGACTACTGTTCGTAGCATCTATGCACTTGCAGCTCATCATGGTTGGAATGTATATAAGTTGGACATCAAAACTACATTTTTGGATGGTGACTTGCATGAAGAAGTGTATGTTTTTCAGCCCTGTGGCTTTGTGCAAAATAGGCATGAAAACCAAGTGTGTAGGTTGAAAAAGGCATTATATGGTTTCAAACAAGCACCACATGCTTGGTATGAAAAGACACATGCCTACCTGATTGCACATGGTTTTGAGAATAGTCTAGCTGAGAGCACCTTATATGTTAAGCGTGCAAATGATGTGCTTCTGATCATTGTTGTGTATGTTGATGACATGTTGCTCACTGGTCCTCATGAGACTCAACATATTGCTCATGTTACGGCTAATCTGCGTGCCTCATTTGAGATGTCAGATTTGGGGCATGTGCATCATTATTTGGGCATTCATTTTATGCAAATTAATGGAAAAATAGCTATATGTCAAAGCAAATATATTGACACATTATTGCAATGTTTTGGCCTTGAAGACTGCAAACCTATTGCCACTACTATGGAAACAAGTTTTCAATTGAGTTTTCATGATGTTGGAGATGCATTTGATGTTGTTCTCTATCAGTAAGCTATTGGATTCTTGATTTACTTATGCATTACACGGCCAAATATTCAGTTTGCTATCTCACAGATGAGCAGGTTTATGCATTGCCTAGGTGTCAAGCATTAGCAGGCGATTAAGCTCATCGTTCGCTACTTGAGTGGTACTCGAATAATTGGATTGTTTTATCCCAAGGGGAGATCACTACCCCCAAATTTACATTCTTTTTCTGACTCTGATTGGATTGGTTGTTATGACACTCATGTGTCCACCAGTGGATTTTGCTTCATGCTTGGTAGCTCATGCATACCTTGGTTGAGCAAGAAGCAGCCTACTGTGGCCACTTCCAATTGTGAGTCTGAGTATAGGGTAGCTTTCATAGAGACTGTTGAGTGTGTGTGTCTTAGATGCCTTATGACCGATTTGGGTGTTAGTCACTCTTCTGACACCACCATCTTCACTAACAGTCAGAGTGCATTGGCAATTGCGAGGAACCCTCTGTTCCATGCTCGCACTTAGCACATTGAGGTGCACTATCATTATGTCAGGGAGAGTTTCTCTGCTCGAGAGCTCAACTTGGCATATGTGCCCATGCACGAGAACATTGTAGACCTTTTCACAATGGCTCTGCCTAGGAAGAAGTTTGAAGCTTTTCGCAAAGCTTTGGGCTTACTTCCTTTTCTCGATTGATTCCACATAGCTTGGAACTTCCTTATCCATGAGTGCCAGCTTCTTGTTCACTGCATCACTCCCAAGGGGGGTTTGTTGATATATATAGGTAGTGATGTGTGTGAACACACTAGGACTGTCGGGGCACTTTTTTCCCTCTTTAGGAGGTTCCCTCCCCCCCCCCCCCCTGTATATATGCCTATAGCCCTAATGGGTTACTATCTTTGTAGATTCTAGTGGTAATACATTCATTATTGTGTGTTGTGCTCCAAGATTCTTCTTCTTTGTGTTGTTTGCGTGCTTTTGTAGACCTTGAACTCCAACAATCTTGTGCCTAGTGTGTGCATGCCTTTGTATTATAGCCCTATTCATGCTTAGTTTGGATGTGTAATTATTTAAATGATGCATAAGTAAGATCTTAAGTATTTCACTTTAGTGGTTATTTGATGTTGAGGCTCCTCTCCTTTTGTTTTCAATTTGAATGTTATACATTGGCCTTTCATCTTTTTCTGCTTGATTTTTTAATTGCTTGTACTCTATTTGTTTTTTTTTCTTCTCTATTTGCCTCATTATTTTTTAGCACCTTTGAAAGACTTCTTTCACATCTTCCTTAGGTCGCAAAACCTATCCATATGTCTTGTTACTGACCTGTGCGTGTTGACTTATTTTTCTATTTTATTTTTTATTATATGCTTTATGTTTCCATAGTTTTTCATAGTTTTTATAACTTTTTGTTTTTGTGTTCTATTTGTTTTCTCTCTTGAGGTCTACAAGTATTCTTTTGTTTTTTATTCTCTAAATTTGCATTGCTTGATTCTTTATGAATCTTTTTAATAGGAAATTTGAAAATTTCCCTTTTTGCCTTGTGTATGACAAGTTGAAAGTCTTGTATGGTATTACTCACAAACAACATTCTCATAGATTCTCCTCTCAATTTTAATTTTTACAACCTATTTTCAAAATCCAAAGAAACTTTGTTTTGGTTCATCCATTATTGCCCTAGAATTAATCTTTCAGACATAAACTCTTCAAGCCATTCCTCACATTCTACCAAGGTTTTCTCATCTCCTATTCTCAATTCAATCTTGACACTTGAAAAAGAAGAAAGAATTTGCCCATTAATTAATTTTACCAATATATCACTGTTAATATTTCTTTCAATAATTTGACTCAATAAGTTTGAACTAATTAGGTTCACTTATATTGGTAGGTAATCACTTATTTTCCTATGAACAACCCCACAAGTCATTACTTCTATCAACTCTTTCCTTTCTATAATTCTTTATTTTGCCTCCTCTTGATCTTCTTCTCTTATCCTCGTTTCTTCTCTTTTATTTTTTGTGATTTTTGTAACCTTCTCCACATTTCTGTAGTTAAAGGCTCCAAGTATCTTTTGATTTTGCATCTACTTATATAATTTGGCATGACTTCCCCATCTATGTTTGAAAGTTGTATAACTCCCCTAGGACTTATCCTATGTAGATGTGCGACGAAACGAGCTCAGATCGTGATTTCGACACTGCAAAACGAAGCAATTTTGAATTCCAAATTGCCCATAGTATGCTCAACAATTTTTGTGTGATTTTGAGACTAACAAGAGAGATGTCGACGATGCCCTAGAAGAAGGGGTGACCTACTCTGATACCAATTGATTGGAGATCCACAGAAGCACACAAATAGCACAAGGGAGAAGAAGAATCTTGAAGCATAACACACAATACTGAATGTATTACCAAGAGAATGTAGAAAGATAATTGCACCGTCACGGTTATAGGCATATATACAAGGGGAGGGGGGGAATTGCCTAAAGAGGAAAAAAAGTACCCTCGTGGTCCTAGCGTGTTTACATGCATCACTACTAAAATATATCAGCAGAATCATGAGATTCAATATCCCACACAATCATGATTTTGACTCAAATGTTGGAGTTTGAGGTCTAAGGAAGCATGTGAACAATACGAGGAAGAAAAAGAAGCTTGGCGCACAACACACAATACTGACTGTATTACCTAGAGAATGTATAAAGATTAGTGACTCATTAGGGTTATAGGCATATATACAAGTTGGGGGGAAAAAACCTCTTAAAGAGGGAAAAAAGTGCAACGGCAATCCTAGTGTGTTTACACACATCACTACCTAAATATATCAACAAATCCCCCCTGGAAGTGATGCGGTGAACAAGGAGCTGGCGCTCATGTATAAGGATAGAGAACAACATAAGTAATGCATAAGTAAATCAAGAATCCAATAGCCTACTGATAGAGAACAACATCAAATACATCTCCAACATCATGAAGACTCAATCGTAAATGTGTTTCCATTGGAGTGGCAATATGTTTGTAGTCTTCAAGGCCAAAATGATACAATAATGTGTCAATATATTTTGTTTGACACAAAGTTATTCTACCATCAAATTGCATAGACTGATGCCCAAATAATGATGCAAATGCCCCAAATCTGACATCTCAAATGAGGCATGCAAATCAGCCTTAAAATCAGTAATATGCTTCTCATGAGGATGAGTGAGCAACATGTCATCCATATAGACAACAATTATTAGAAGCACATCATTTGCACGCTTAACATATAAGGTGCTCTTAGTTGGACTGTTCTCAAAACCATGTGCAATCAGGTAGGCATGTATCTTTTCATACCAAGCACATGCTTGTTTCAAGCCATATAAAGCCTTTTTCAACATGCACACTTTGTTTTCATGCCCTTTCTACACAAAACCATGGGGTTGAAAAGCATACACTTCTTCATGCAAGTCACTATTCCAAAATGCAGTTTTAATGTCCAACTGATGTATGTTCCAACCATGATGAATAACAAGTGCACAAATTCTACTAACAATAGTCATTCGATATGTATGTGCAAAGGTCTCATCAAAATCAATGCCTCTTTCTTCAACATAAACTTTTGTAATAAGCCTAGCCTTATACTTATTAGTTGTTCCATCAAGCTTATGCTTCAGCTTGTATATCCACTTACTGTCAATGGCCTTCTTGCTAAGAGGCAAGTCACATAAAGACCAGGTACCATTTTTCATGATAGCATCATATTCTGATTGCATAGTAGCCATCCAATTTTCTAAATTTTGTGCTTCATCAAATGAAATAGGCTCATTCCCATCATAAAGACTAGAGGAAGCCATAGCATAACAATATGATGCAGAAGAAGCACTATGAAAGGCTGAATGAGTATGATATAATAGAGGTGCAACTAATTTGCTATCTTGCAAAGTGTGCACCAACCATTTAGGCATAGTTTTTACCTCCTCTATATCAGTTCTCTCATCAATAAGTGCATCATGTAAATCTGCAACAGAAATGGAATGATTTGCATCATCATGTGAAACCTCTAAAGGCTGAGACATTGCCTCATTTGGAACAGCACTCGACTATTCACCTATAAAAAGAGGCAGCAAAGCATCATACACATCCTTGGAGCTAGCTAATGTCGTCTTAGTACATGAAAGTAATGGCTGAATTGCATCTTCGACAAAAACAACATAAGGACTGATCAAAATGCGTTTACTTTGTGGATGATGCATACGATAGCCTTTGCTTTCAAAAGTGTACCCAACAAAAATACATTTCACTACCTTATCATTTGATTTCCCTCCATTGTTGTTTAGGCACTAATGCATATGCCATACAACCAAAGACACGAAGGTGAGCAACAGATGGCTTGCGAACATGCCAAGCCTCATATGGAGTGATAGACTGCAAGGCTTTAGTGGGACACCATCAAGTACATATGTTGCACCCATAACAACCTCAAGCAAGAAAGTATGTGGTAAAGCCTAACTCTTGACCATACACCTCACCATCTCCATGAGTGACTTGTTCTTCCTTTTAGCAACTCCGTTCTGTTAAGGTGTATATGGCACTCTACACTAATGTTTTATCCCATGTTTAGCTAGAAATGCATTAAATCAGAAGACATACATTCCTCCCTCGATCAAAATGGAGGGTGCCCATTTTACATGCTAATAGATTTTTAGTCAAAACCAAAAATTTTTTGAAGCACATAAACACTTCGGACTTTGCTTTCACTAGATATACCCATGCATGCCTTGGGAAATCATCAATGAAAGTCAAGAAGTAAAGATAGTTCCCAAGGGAAGGTGATTGCATAGGACCACAAAAATCACTGTAAACAAGCTGTAATTTCTGAGTAGTTCGTACTGAACCAGCTTTTGGGAAGGAGCAATGCTACATCTTATCCAAAATACAACCTTCAGAGACACGTTTACCAGGTGCCTCAAGCTTGAGCAGAGAGGATACTATTTCATAGTTTTACAGGTATAGCAAACTATCAAAATTTAGATGACCAAAGTGTGCATGCCAAAGCTTTGCATCTGACATAGCTTGAGAATCTTGAAGTGCACATGGTGAATCATTCACAAATTTTGCATAATCTATGAGCTTATATAGCCCACAACATAAAATGTCATAAGCAATAATGATATCATCATTTGACAGATCATGAATTGTACATCTATCATCAACAAATTTCAGAACGAAGCTGATCTTGGCTAATGCTGAAATTGATAAGAGATTTTTCTTGATCCCTGGCATAAATAAATAATCTGATAATTTAAAAAAACTACCATCAATAATAGTCAGAATGATCTTTCCAACTCCTATGATGGGATAAGAGGAGTTGTTGAAGCATGTGACAATATTCCCTCTAGGGGTTGGGGCAAGTGAAGTGAAGAAACTATGCTACGAGGTAATATGTTTGGTTGCCATACTATCAAAGTAACAAACATCTGAGTCTACTTTAGACATACACTGTTCATGAGAAGATGGTTTATAACTACAAATAATAGTAAATGCCCATTCTTCATTCTGCATAAGATTAGCAAACTGTGTTTTGGGTGTAGAGGCCTCTGCAACAACCATTCCAACCTCTTTCTTCTTTACGTCTTTTGTAGGCAATTTTGGATAACTCTTTATGACATAATTATTTCCTTTACAATATTTGCAAAACAATTTTTGCTTTTCTGTTTTCTTCTCATCTATATCATCCTTCTTTGACAGCAGAATTAGCAAATTTTTTCTTACTAGTAGAAGAGCTCCATTTACCTTTGCCCTTCTGATTAGCCATGAAAGCTTGATCTGCAATATATATAATGGACCTATTCTGCCTAGATTGATCTTCAGGCAATAGAACATTGACTAACTTGTCAAATATTAACGCATTTGAATTGCCTTTCATCATCAATCAAAGAGTAAAAACAAAACTCTCATATGAAACTGGAAGACCATTCAGAACAATCTGCACAAGTGAACTCTCAAGCAAGACTTCATTAGTAGAAATCAACTACTCCTTCAAATCTTTAATCTTTGTCAAAAAACTATCCATGGAATCTCCTTCATTCATGGCTCACTCTTGAACTATTTTCGAAGGTAAGCAATACGAGCCTCATTCCTTGCTTGGTATAAAGTGGTAAGTGTATCCAAGCATCCTTTTCTGTTTTGCAGGAGCAAATGTGAGGAATAATGGCACATTTGACAGACAAGGCTATCAATGCATGTGCCTGAGCATCTATGTCATCCTAACGAAGTTTCTTTGTAATAGGTGCAACAAGAATTACAACACGAATAGGAACCTAAAGAATATCATCATCTTCAGGGTCATCTGCATCAACTTCAGTAACTGTATTTGCAAGTAATAGGACATTTTTCAACACCCTGCACAATATTTCACATTCCTTTTGCAACTAATACATGATGATCATATAAGCCCATAATGGGTAATTAGTATCATCCAACCCATCCTCAACAGCCAATAAAAGTTGAACAAAACTAGCTTGTCGAGTTCTGCTAAACATGCAGTAGACTTCAAGACACTTATACTGGCAAATCAAAACCTGTATATATCTTTGGCACAAAAAGACTAAATTGTCTACATAAGCGCTATGATATTGCATTTGGAGGCCGAAACGAGATGAGATCACTATTTTGACAGCACAAAAGGAAGCTATTATGAATGCCTAAACGCCTTGAGTGTGCTCATCAATTTTCGTGCGATTCTGAGACTGATTGGAGGGATGTCGATGATGCCCTAGATGAAGGGACGACCTACTCTGATACCAATTGTTGGAGTTTGAGGTCTGTCGAAGGATGAAACACATAACAAGAGGAAGAAGCTAAGAGCGCATCACACAATACTGAATATATTACCTAGAGAATGTACAAAGTTTAGTGACCCATTAGGGTTATAAGGGTATATACAAGCCGGAGGAAAAAAACCTCCTAAAGAGGAAAAAAAGTGCCCCAACGATCCTAGTGTGTTCACATAAATTACTACCTAAATATATCAACATCAAAGTCATGTTTTTTTTTTTACTGAAAGTCATGGTTTTTTACAATTTTTTGCAGACAATCGTGTTTTGTCAAAGTAATGTCTTTTTCCACAAAGTCGTGATTTTTTGTTTCCATCAAATCTTAATGATTCCCTTATATTCCTTTGCTTATCTCATGTAAAATATACGCCTAGCAATAAAGGAATCATATGTTCATCCATCTACTAGATAGATTATGCCGTCTGACTTCCTTTTCTCTCCCTTTGGTGGTACGAACATTATAATTCTTAATCCACCTGAACTCTTAGTTTCTCCCTTCTTTCTTCAACTTTCTCTAGGTCTACCCATAGTGGTGATTCTTAATCTATCTTTTCATTGATTACCTTGATCTTTTCTTTGTCGCATTTTCTTCACTTAATGTTGAGTCTTTCGGATTCCTTTTACCATGGTGAGGTCCTCCTTGAACTGAGCTTTGAGTTTAATTTTTCTCTTCCATAATTCTATTTGCTTGATTACGATTGTATTTGTCTAGGTCTTCTGTCTTTCATTTCACATCATCTACCTACATATGGTCTTCTTTGTCATACTAAGATAATATTTCATGAATCCTAACATCACTTGATACCTTAATTCTTTTGTATTGGGATCATAACACCTATGTTGCATATAGTAAGAAAATGCATGTTTTTACTTTTCATCACTAGGCGTATGAAAAAAAAAAGACAAAACCAAAGACTTTCATGTGTGATGCACAATGTTTTAATTTATAACATGCTTCATAAGAATTACCACTAGTTGTACGTGATGTGGATGCCTTATTATGATGTAAATTACAATTGAGACAGTTCCCAATAGGAATTTGACAAAGGAGGACGTTTCAAGGACTTACATTAGTTGGACCTGACCTTCAATATAGTCATTCAATGTGTTTACCACTACACCATGCACCCCAATGAAAAAGATTAATTTATTATGTGTCATTGATCATGTCATGAAACACATCAACACCAATCAGTGTAAACATCAAGTCAGAATGCATTGACATCAAGATCAAAGAAGAACAAGAAGAAGAAGGAGGAATGAAAGATATAAAGAAAGAAAGCAGAGAAACGAAGTGTTACAGTAAACAGCCGACACTGTATGTCCAACGACTGTGAATCACCTATGATATTCTGTCTCTTGTACACGATCTGGGTCACTTCGGGATTCTGTTAGTCCTAATCTCCCACTGCACATTGATGTAAATCGTTCCCCTTTTTTTCCTGTATATTGATGGTTCAGCCTTGTTTCCTGATGCAAACGTATTGATTTTCTGATGGAAAGACTACTTTCACAGAAGAAAATTCGTAAAGAATCCTGCGTCGCAGATATCTCCATCAAATTATGCTTCTCCAGTCAAACATGTCGTACACCCCCTTACATTCCTTCAGCGTCCTTAATCTGAGTAACACCTATCGAATGTTCATTCATAGTTTACAGCATGACAATATACTCTTTAATTTAAGGGTATGTCCATATCAGGGAAATATTTACATGACCAACTAGATCTTCATCATTCATGTTGCAGCTAAATGTACTGTCCAAATATATTCTTTACAAACAGGTAGACAGAACTCTTATTCATCATTCATGTTGCAGCTAAACGTACTGTCCAAATATATTCTTTGCGCACAGGTAGACAGAACTCTCATAAGACCTGGGAGAAGGTCACAAAGTGGCATGACAACTTCAGCAACTTTGGGACAAGTTTCCAGCATTGTCTGCTAATGCAAATGGAACGATTTGTTAATGGAAAAGCTACTTTCCGACAGAAAACGCGTCAAGAACCATGCAGAGTGGAAAGCTCCACAAAAACTGTCATACTTTTATCTTGGTCCATCTTGAACAGAAACACAGAGTAGCTTGTTCAGACAGGAAGTAACTCAAAGGACATACAACCTGACCACAGTGCACGTCCAGGTTTCTAGTTTGAGGAACAGATGAAAACCGCTTGGCAAGAGCTGACCACAGTGTACGTCCAGGTCTCTAGTTTGACGAAGAGTTCAAAACCGCTTGGCAAGTTGGCGAGCTATTAGTTTTCTATCGTCTTTTTGCAACGAAGTGACTCCTGCTTCGCTCACGCTGGAGTTCTCAGGGATTCCAGCCTTGTCTACCGATCTGAGACGTTTTTCTTTGGGGAAGTCATGAGCTAGGTTTCTTAAAAGCAACGCGTGAAGAGCTACATCGTTCAGACAAGTCCGGAAACTGTGCATCCCACGTACGTATCTTTTGCTTTCCGCAGACGAGTTCTTCTGTGTAGAGCTAATCGTCCAGAAATGACAAGAAACACACTCGCGACGCTGTCAGTATGTCGAGAATTCGATGCTTCTGAGATATTGGCAAGCTGGGTTCATACCAATCGGGAGGAAAGGACCTCTCTATGTCATGTGAACTACCTAAATGTAAAATACCTAAATCAAATATATATGGAGCTGCCTAAATGTGAAACACCTAAATGTGGAATGTGAAATCAAACGAATCCATTGGAAGAAAGTGAAGTTGACAAAACAAAAATTTTGTTGAGCCATTCGAGATGTGGTAGTCACCTTAGACCTCTGAAGTGACGAATCAGACAAGGCCTAAAATTGACGGTGTCCTTGCCTGTCAAAGGGTATTTTTCTTGTCAAAACAGTGAAAAAAATATTTTTCTATCAAATGCAAGGTTGGCATATATTAAAAAAGCTATGTTTTATGAATTAAGATGAACTCAATTTAGAGTTTTTATATCACGTTTTTAATTTTTTTTGTTTATGCATATTTATCAACTTTATATAGATATCAAAATATGTCACATGTTTAGAAATTAGAATTTAATATATCCTCAAATTAAGCTAATTGGTATGTTCCTCTAAATATAGACAAGCATAGAATGAAGTAACACATAGAGCTTCACATGGAAAAAAATCATGTCATCGTCAAGAGACCTAGCATGATTGTTATAGCTTGGGCTGATTGAATGGGTGGTTTGGGTACATAGTGTACCAATAAATCCTCTTGGGAAGAAATGAGGTGACAACAATGTCATTTTTTATTTTATGGTGAATTCACAGACTGTAAGTTCGATTGCATTTGTAAGATCTAAGAAGTCTATCTTCGTGCTCCGTCTGTACCGTGTGTTTCTATGTATTTAGGAGCCTCTTTGAAGTACTGTGTGCGGCCTTAGGAGGTCGGTTTTCTACCCCCCCCAAGGCTTTCTCCAAGGCTTATGACTAAGGTGGTGACCAAGGCATAGACCTTGTTATACCTTGTCATCTGAGACACCGAAGTCACCGTTAGTGCCGTTGGTTGCGAGCGAGGGAGGCATTAGGGGAAAAAATGAACCCTGCATGGGCCTTTTAGATTAAGAGGTGATTAATGATGGACCAATGAGAGGAGGGTGGTGGCCATAGTCTAGAGCCTCAATCAGGTAGGCTAGGCCTAGGTTTCCCTTGGTTTGAGCCAGTCAAAACAACCAAAATGTGGTGACAAACATGGTATTTTGTGCCTTAGTAGTTTTATAGACCAGAAAAGTCAAATTTGTCCATCCGAATTCGATTTGGGCCATTCGATACAGAGGAGATCGAATGGTGGATGTTGAAAGAAAGAGAGAAAGGCGCCTTTAATCGTCCATCGTTGGATGGGGCAATTGATATAACGCTTGTCATTCTCCTTGTAGAGGATTGAGAATCTTTGAATCCTATCCTTTGGATCAACTAAAGATCCAACAGTCCATATTGCATCCCATCCACGCGATAGCACGTTTTGATTTTACCCCTTGGGTTCAAGTGCATCCGACGGATGATGTTCATTTCGGTCCCATTTTAGGTACTCTCTGTCTTTCCTTTTCCCATCATTCATGACTGATGTGACTCCTATTTTGTCTTATTACGCCAGACACTCGGAGCTAAATCGTCGCCGTCCATGATCCGAATCCAAGGGGACTCCATGCCCACGAGTTAATACTCTCTCTATTCCTTTCTCCCATCACTTACAAGTGCAAATGATTGAATGTTCTATTTTGTCTTCTTTTGCCAGACAAAAATCTTGAATCGTGTCCATTTGTGAAGAGCATCTAACAGCTCTAAATAGCCATGAACCCAAGAACACTGAGACATCTATTTTGTCGTTTTTTGCCAGACACATCCTTTTTAATCCGAACCATTCATGGAAAACATCCAAGGGCTCTGAATAGAGACGAATCCATCTAAATAGATCACTCAAATCTAGCTCTTTAGAAATAATATTTTTATATTAAAAACCACTAGTGGTTTTATTTTCTTCATGAATATTAAACATGATTAATTTTAATCCCTAAAAATTAGGGACCCTTACAATGCCCATGCAGGGTTCATTTTTTCCCCTAATGGACCTCAACGATCAAGGAATATAGAGGTTCCCGATACTTCCCGGGAGCTCACCCATCCCAGTATTGTTCCCCCCATAGCTCACTTAACCGTGGCAATCTCTTTCCACTAAGCTACACTCTTGTGGTGTCTAAAGAAGGGCAAAGAATAAGGTTGACATTACCTTGAACAAGTTTTGGTCCTTCAGATCTTCATTTAGGATTGAGAACACCGAACACAAACTTTGGTGCCACTCGTGTCTTTAACAAGCATCAACGGAGTTCCAATTACCAAAGGCACCTGACAACCACTTTTAAATAACGCTAAAGGACTGCAACAACTGCTTTGTAGAAAAAGAAATTAGGTTGTGAGTTAGAGTAGTGGTGACCACATTGTTCATAAAATAACAGATGAACTCAGAGATCGTGAATGATTAGATCGAATCAATCAAACCACAATACAAAATCCTCCAACATATATGCTCCAAACGAAGCACTCTCTGACTCATTTTCCACTAAAAGGACATCCCCATAGAGCTAAGTAACTCTTCCATACAAAATCCAGTTGAAATGAGTATATGCCTCGTAATAGTCCAACTCTTCAACATCAGCACCTAATACATGGCATCCTTGCGTTTTTTGTCATCACCAATCTCAAAGTGCTTGCATCACTGAAACATTACATCCAAGAGTTACGACTAAAACCATACCCCGCATAAGCATTATTCATTTATTACAAACCTTTATAGGATGTTGCATCACGTGTTTACAGCTCTGACATTGCAATTTCAACACAATCTTCTTAGTGGTCTTGGCCTGCAATGAGCAATATGTGTAAACATATGATGCAAATGCATATTCCAATACAATACTCAGACATTGAAGCAGACCTTCTTGTGAAAAACTAGCTTAGTCTGACCTCCATATCCAGACTACTTCCTGTCATAACGTCTCTTGCCTAGCGCAACGAGAAAGTGGTGAGTAACAAGAAACAAGGAGTTTAACGCAACCACGAGGTTCCAGAATCTAGAGTCTTTTGCGTCTCAAACACATACCTTGTACATATAGCCTATCCTTCCCCTTCTTATACTGGGTGACTTTGTGCAAGATGTGCTTCCTGCAGTCCTTCCCTTTGTAGAAGGTTTTCTCTGTCTTCAGAATGGTCACCTGAAGCATAAAATGGAACAGCTTTCAGTACAAAGTCTCCTTTTGATCATAAACTTCTCAATCGAATCCAAATGAGATGAAATAAACAAAGCATCTGATTGGGGATAGAGGGAATTGAACCCTCACGGCCGAAACCAACGGATTTTCTTTCTACCGCAACTTGCGTTACCACTGTCTTAGTAGTTGCGTAGAATGGGACTCTATCTTCATTCGCAAGAAAATTTTTATTTAGTTACTACGTTGTTACTTTAGTTCAAGTAATAACCCTTCGAAAGAACCTCGAGCATAAACTGCAATGCCGGAATATCACATGTGATAATAATAGATCTAACATTCAGATAGGGATTGAGAAGAGAATGATACCATGGCTACTATCTAGAGATGCCAAAAGTAGAGAAGAAGCGCTCGCACAAGGTTCGCTAAAGAGGCAATTTTCAGGTCTTTTGAAAATGAGAGTAAATAGCAATGAGGGCAAAATATTTATATATTCTTTTGCTCAAAAATTATTATTTGGGGCTATTTTTTATCTTTGAAAAACATCAAGAAATAGTTTTTTTTTCTCTATTTTGATTTAAATTCGCCTTTCGGTGAAAATTCGCCCCTATATTTTTCATTGCATTAGTCCTAATGAGAAGCATATTTTTGAATAAGAGATTGATTTTGATGCCTCTTTTGAAATGTCTCTGGCTTGTGTGATTTATTCATTTCATCTTGTGATCTGGTTTTTTGTTTTGAAGGTCCTAAGTCTTGCTCATCTCTAAATAAATTTACTGCTTTCTCTTTTTCATCTAATAACATTCTTATTATGTTTTTTTGGTTGGAAGACATCGACAGTTCAAGCTATTGGTTCCTTCTATAAGTAGATATGCTTGTCTTATGCTAAAGCAGTCTAATTTACATCCTACAGTGTGAATGTTGAATAGTGGTGATCGCAATCTGTTGATAGTAATGGTCACTATGGCACTAACGTGTAAGGACTTATTTTTTCCTATGGATGTATCATTCACTTTTCTCCCTTTGGCATACACACATTTTAGGGAGACCAACTTCTTCTAAGGAGTGACATTGCTATGAACTTTCGACATGCATACTTATTGCATTATCTTAAAGGATGCATGTCATAACAGTTTAAATGGATGTCTTTTTTTGGACAGAGTTGTAGTTGTTCTCTGCATAATTATTCCTCTATTGCCAGTTATCTCATGTTAACTATGTAATGGTCTTCATGTGGGCAATGGGCTGAAGTGACATGTGCATTGGTACACTATCAGAAGAGTCTTTCTGAGAGTATTAATAAAATGGTATTAATGTTGGCAGAGAGAAACACTTTCTCATTAATAAAATGGTATTAATGCTCGCACACTTTCTCATTGACTCATTATCTACTGCTTGACATGGAGCTTGGACTATTCTCGCTAATCTTTATGAATTCAAAACCCTTTCAAAGATCTCTACTCTAATAGTAGAGTTCCATAGTTCTACCTTACGAGGTTGGGTGTGTGTCTTTCCAAATTCGTTATACTCTCAAAAAAAAAAACATATGTATATCAGAAATTGGCTACTTTATCTTAGAAATTGGTCTAGGACAGCATATTTGCTCCTATTCAACTGAAATTGTTAGCCTCTATCCATTTCTGATTTGTTCGAAATATATGAGTGTTTTTTTCCTGTTTTTCATTTTTCTTAATAGGTTGAACTTTTGATATGGGTTTTAGAATAAGGACTTGTAGTTGCTTCTATTAGTGTAGCACTGCGATCATTGAAGAGAGTGGTCCTGATCATGAAAAGTTTCATGTCATGGATTGTGGGGATCAGCCTGTTAGGGAAGCTAGAAGAATGTTGTAGTTTAAAGATAGTAATTGGAGAACTTTGTATGATTGGGTTCATCATATATATGTGTATTAGAAACATGCATTAGTTATGCATATACTGAAAGAAGTTGGAACCTGTATGTTTCTGGTGCATATGTTTGGCTGGCATTTGGTGCCTTTGGAGGAGCTCATGCAATCAGAGTACACACAGCGGAAAGCATCCTCTCTGAAAAAGTATTGAGCTCAAGAACTCTGATTGAAGCCATTGATTCTTTAAAAAGTAAACTTCAACCTTCTTTAAGAATGTCAAAAAAGGCTAGCTATTACCTCTCCAGTTTCTTCTCTCCTCTGGAAAGTGCATTCGCTGGTACTCTTGATATTGAGAATGTCTTATCATCTAATGTGGATGGGAATAGCAAGGTCCTTTCTCAAAATGATGAAATCACCAAGGAAAGGACATGCTTCTGTGGGAAGCAAATTGTGCCTAGCTTGGAGGAGGATCACCGGATCCATAAAGCTATGGAGAAAACAAAGGCTCATATACAAGCTGGAGGTGTAATTTTCATGTGCTGCTAAGGAGACAATTGTTATAGTTTTGTTGTTCTCTATCACTCTTGTACCCTTGTTCTCTTGTTTTTCCTTCCTCTCCCTTTTTCTCTTTCTCAGCATGCATGCATATGTGCAGGTGAGCCAGTGTATATGGATGATATTCTTTCTCCAGACTAGTGTCTTTTTGCAGCCTATGTTGCCTATACAAAAGCGGCTGCAAAAATTAAGAAAATTGATCCTAATTGAGCACTTTCATCAGTAAAGGTGATAGCATTCATATCTGCAAAAGACATTCTAGAAGGAGAGGCCAACGTGGGAGCTATTGCCTTTGGTTATTTTGATAACTTGTTTGCTGATTACTTCTCTGAATATGTTGGGCATCCTGTTGGAGTGGTGGTAAATCTTGCATCATAGTACACACTTTGATTGCTATTTAGTTTGTTAGACATGTTACTTAATGTTTGTGCCTAGCTCAGATGCTATTTACTTTGTTTGACGAGGTACTCCAGGAAATTATTCCATCTAGCTTAGTAGACAGTGAAGTGGAGAAGACATCTCAATGGTCTAGGAATCTGTTTAATATTTTTGATAGGGTGTCTGAATTTCATGGTTGTTGTCACTCATTGTGTTCAAAATATTTGCAATTGAATGTTGTCTAAACATTGTAGTTGTTGTTCTTGGCCCTCATTTTGTATTTACGATTATTGGAAAATGGAAATTTTGTCCTCTCTTTCATGTAAGAGGGTCATGGGTGCCATCACTGTGGACTTGTGGTTCATAGGATTCTGCAACAGAGATGTCATGTGTATGAGAGGCATGGGTCCCATCATTGTGGATTTGCAATTTATTAAGCTCTACAACAGAGATTTTTTATGTAATTTAGTGGATGGAAGCTTTTTACTCTGATAAATGCTTGATGGTGCATACCTATGTTTCATCCTCTAAACAAATGAAGTTGTAGTAATGCAATATGTATTTTGTAAGTTATAGTGGGGCATTACTGAACTTACTATGTGTTTTTCTTGGATACTGCTACTTTGAAACACTACATACATACTACTGTGCATTGTATCTAAGCTTCCTTGTATGAATTTTTTGTAACTGATTTCACTCTTATAGGTGGAAATACAACAAAGTATGCTTAGGTAGCTACACGCTTAGTAAAAATTGAGTATGATGTGGAGGCTTACACATTGAACATATTGGAATTTGGGATGTGAAAAAAAATTGGTAATTTAATGTTATTTCTAGATGTGTGTAGAAGTATGTATGCAGGTGTGTGCAGGAGCTAGATATGTATATGTCAAAATAAATCGAGACATGTATGGGCAGGTATGTATATGCCAAAATAAATCGAGACATGTATGTATATGTATGTGTGGACAGGTATGGGCAGGTATGTATATGATTTGATTCATATGTATGCCATGTACGTGCAAGTATGTATATGCGCAGGTATGCATATGCTTTGATTGATGTGTATGCAAGGTGTGTGCAGATGTGGGTAGATATGCACAGGATGTATATGCACACGTATGTAGATTCTTTGATTGATATGTGTTAGTTATGTATATGCACATGTATGTATATGCACATGTATGTATATGCACATGTATGTATATGCACATGTATGTATATGCACATGTATGTATATGCATAGGGCATTCACAATTGAAATGTATATGTAGGTGAGGGAAGGTATGTGCAAAGTATGTTATGTATATGCTTTGATTGATATGTATGACAATGTACGTGTGGGCAATTATGGGTAGCTATGTATATGCACATGTATGTATATGCTTGACTTCTTGGTATAGGCACGTATCTATGTACCTGCTTTGATTCATGAGTATGTGATGGTTGTTATGTGCAGGTATATATATGCTTTTTATATACTTTCATTGATATGTATGTCATGTATGTGCAAGTATGCATATGCATTTCATGTTGTGTGAATTTTGGGTAGGTATGTATAATGTTTCAATCCTATTGGAGATACCACAAGTACTCTCCTGAGAATGTACTCTCCTACCAGATTTCTTATGGCCTTTTCCCTTATGGACTGATTAGTTCTACAGGTGGATTATAGTTGTAATTATGATGATTTTGTCGATGGATGGCTTCACTGACACCAATATGTATCTTATCCTAGTGTTTGGTGTTTTGATGATCCTCTTGTTGTAGCCTTGAGATTCATACAACCAGCTTTCGAGATCCCAAATTTTCTTATCTATAGCATGCCATAAATTTGTTTTCCAAGTTCTTGGATAAACATCTATATCTTGAAGATGTTTACTTTCCTTTGTCTAACCCATCAGTTAGGATTAATCTAGATATCTTTTGATAAGGACAATATATTCATTCACTTTTCCACTCATATTTATGATCTTCTATTTTTTTGGGAATAATTCATGGATTATTTGAGATCGATTACTTGTACTTTTTTTATCGGCCAAAGGTAAGTGTATCTTGAATAAGGTAGGAGAATGGCTTGATTCATGAAATATAAAACTTTTTATTATTTAATTTATTTTCTTATCTTTAAGAAATATCTTATTTCCTAAATCCTAAGATGGGACTCAAAGAAGCTCTTGAAATCTTCTAAGAAGAAGAGATAATTAAACATTTCCATGTTTACCTTGACATTATGCATCATTTCTATAGATGAAAACAAGGAACCTAACATTCATCTATTGAATTTCAGAGTTCAATTTATGTCGAAGTTCAATCATTTTTCTTTGATTTTCATCGTTTCCTTATATGCAAGCAATTGAGAGCTCTTAATTCAAAGTCCTTATTGGAACTTTGAAACTACAATGAGTGATCATCCTTCCTTGGGATACTTAAGAGGTTTACATAAAAAGTGTAAGAACTCATTTTGAACGTCTTTATGATTATCTAAGTATTTCCTATACTTAGAATAATCATTAACCTTTCTAGCTTTTCAAGTATTCATGTGTTCTTGGCCATAAATATTTCAAGACACTTAATACTTGTTTGTTTTCTTTGTAATTATGCTTACTTTTACTATGCATGTCCTCTTTAAGATTTAATGTAACAATTTACATTAGATTAAAAAACGTATCTACGAGTTACTTGAGTTGCAAACTTGTGACTAGCATGACTCTACAATTAACTAGACTTTTGTCTCCCAAATTTCAAGTTTGAGCTTTAAAACGTAAAATAACTACTAGGAAAGTACATCCATTTATTTACTTAGCAAGCACGAATGGACCTTTTCATGCAAATGCATGTGCCTTGCATGGAAATGCATATGCTTGAATGCATGTATTTGCATGCACTAAACTAATCCAAGCATTCCTTGTGCTTGACATGCATGCACCTCATGCACTTATTCTATGCACAAGCATGCTACATTGGATTCCTTTTAAGGTATCAACATGTGAGTGCACATTCTTGAGTGCATGATAATCTTTTCTAGAAGTAAGGAATCTTGTGATGTGCAAACATCTTTATACTTCAAGTTGTGGATTCAACACATTCTTTTGGAAAGAAGAATGCACAAACATTTTTTTCTTTTCTATGCATGAAGTGCAAGAGAAAATAGCTCATGAATTCATGCAAATGCTTGATGTTATTATCCTTACATACATGTTTTCTCATTAATCTTTAGCATTCATTAACTTCTGAATGCTCGTATCAGGATTGAAGTCTTATACTATGCGTCAATAATGACTCTATGCAAAATATATGAAAGCAATGAATAATGATAATTGAAATCAAGTATATATTAAAAATAATTGGCTTCATATCAAGCTAGAGTTGAGAGAAGGCTTTTCATTTAGCAAGAAGGAAGCTTAGAATGGCCTCATCCAAGCTTGAATTGGTCGTTGACTGCAATGAAAGAGAACAATGAGAAAGATATGTGTATGTGTGCCCAATCTCCTCAAACAAAGGTGTTCTAAGTTCATAACATTGTGCCGTTTTTTTTGTTGTCATGATAGCTCCAAGTTGATCCATTTGGAAAGGAAAATTTACAAATATTAGATTAAGAATCAGAAGCATCATCGATGTGGCATTCTAGGGTGCTTCACGAAGAAGTATTTGGTGATATAAATAATATAGATGCCCCATCGAGGTGAAATTCAATTTCAACTTCTCTTCCTACAACTTATCTACTACATCCTTTTCAAAAATTAAGAAATAAAGTTATGAGTTGTCAGATATGTGGCTAACACATGTTTTCATCATTCATTCTACAATGAGGAAGGGAAATGATTTTCCCAATGTAGAAGCCTCCTTCCTTTTTCAAAAGAATTAGGACATGGTGGCCAAACATTGAAGGAGTAGGCCTAGTTAATAGGCCAAGCACTTTTGCTTTAGGAGGTCTTAAGTTCTATCTTCCAATTGTTTGCTCATGAGAAACAGGTAACTATCTTTCCTTTTGTTGCAGATCTCACACTCGAGAGTTACTTGCATAAACAATCACGACCTAAAGAGGAGGAAGAAAATCACACCAACGAAAGAATTATCTTCCACAATATTTCTACAAGGTCACCATGGATTCTCAACCTAAGTGCTCTCATACAAATGTGAAGAACTAGGAGCATTAGGACCAGCATGTGCTAGAGAGATTACTCTCTTCCCAACCTTATGCCTTTATGTATAGCTCTCTCCAAGGGTGTGCCATAGAGAACTAAGAGAATTAGGACCACCATATGCTAGAGAGATTACTCTCCTCCCAACCTTATGCCTTTATGTATAGGTCTCTCCTTTTGGAGCAAGTTTATGACAAGCCTAAGTATTGGCTTGAGTCCCAAAAAGTCATAGAAGAAGCCTTAAAATGAAGACAATGTAAAATTCACTTGTGAACTACCTTTTGTAACTTTTGAAGACTTTACTTAATGTAAAAGTGAAAGAATCTTAAGTGTTTGAGTCCACTTGATCAAAAAGGGAAAGAGGAGCCACGAATTCGTGATTTGTGGTAGATAGAGAATCAAATCAATCACTAATTGATTGGAGAGTGATTGAGGGAAGTTAGCCTCCCAAGATCAACTATAAATACATGGTAGTCTTAGTCGTGGTTATGTGAAGACCTCCAAGAGCTGAGCTTTATGCCATATCAAGGTGTGATTACAAGTCACACATATGTATCAGTAAGTCCATTGTATTGTACAATCAATATACTTTCATTTTCATGATCATTTGAGTTCATATTTCCATGCTCTTGTGAAGTGTACTACTCACTGCCATATCTCTCAGTTTTCTCAGTCAGATTGTAGAGATGGTTTCTCTGAGCTTGGAGCATTATTTTTAGTGATTTAACTTGTTAAAGTTAGCTCTTTAAGTCTATTGTATGCTCACCTATTTTCATTTCATTTGGGTGTTTCAATCCTCAGTTATCTTCAGTTGAAGTCAACCCTATCTGTTCATTTTCACTTCTCTGTCAGGTACCCGACTTTTTTACTCATCTTGTCAGAGCTGTTTCTCAGTGTGTACATACCCACATTCAATGATTTAAGACTTGTTGAATTCAACATACTGTCTAGTATAAGCATAAATATTTTCATAATCATTGGATTCTTAAATCTTGAGTTATGTTCAATTTTCTACTCACTGGTCTCATTACTGTAGCAACCCGTGAAAATGGGAATGATGTCATCACTTGCTAAACATCATTCTCAGTGTGTGGTTCATTATTTTTTATGAGATTACTCTTCAAAGTTAGCTCTTTAAGTTAACTAGACTTCTCCAAAAGGAATTAAGCTAATTATTGCTGTGCTTAGAGAATAATACAAAACACTAGACACGTGTATGAACCAAAATAGCAAGTTCTTCACCTCTGAGCTAACTCCAACTTATCTATTTTGATCTATCTTTTTGAGTTTTAAGAGTGATCTTCCAAGGTACATAGGGTGTCTAATACATCCATTGGCAAGCTAAAAGGGCCCAGCACATACTCTTGGAGTTCATTTGGCTGGTGTAGATCAAGGATTTTGCAACACCTCTTCATCTTCAAGCACATACCTATCCATCTCTTCACAAGGGTATCAGAGCAAGGTTGGACAACATGGCAGATGGATTTCCTTCATCAATTGACAAATTCGACAAAGGTAACTACTCAGCTTGGTCATTAAGAATGGAAGCTTATCTCCAAGGTAGAAGTTTATATGGTTATGTGGCTGGAGATGAAGTTATGCCAAGTTTCAGGAACAAAAGTCAACCAACACAAGAAGAGCAAGAAAGATTGAGCACATGGTGCTCCAAGGATGCACTTGCAAGGTCTTATCTCCTCAACTCTATCTCAGATATTTTGTTGCCTCATATTAGAAGTTGTAAGACATCTTAGGAAGTGTGGGATGCACTTGAAGCCTTCTTCTCTTCAAGTACCAAAGCTAGGAAGCATTAACTATGGTTGGATTTCACAACTCTCAAGAAAGCTCCCAAACAAAATGTGACTGATTTTGTCACAAAGCTCAAGGACATAGCAGATCAGTTGGGAAGCATTAGAGAGGTAATAGACGAAGAGCAAATTGTAAGGCAGGTCATCAATGGCTTGAAGGTAGTGACAAGTGGGAAGCATTCACCACAGCTATGGATTTGTACATGGACATGCATGTACCTGATTTCAATACACTCATTGGACAACTACTTACTCAAGAGGCAAAACTTATCAAAAATGGAGAAAGCTCTAAAGGTAATCAATATTCAACTTTATACACTGATAAAAGCAAGTCCAAAGATAACAAAGGAAAGGCAAAGAAAGTGGATGATGAAGTAGGTACATATCAAGCTAACTATGCAGGTAGGAAGACATGGCAAAGGTAGAGGAAGAGGAGGTAGACAAGGCAGGGGGAGATCCCAAGACTCCAACTCATGTTCTATTTGTGGATTAACTAATCATACAACTGAAAATTGCTTTAGGAATTCCACGAATCAAAGAGGCAGAGGATACAATAGAGGAAGTTATGGCTACTCAAGAGGAAGGTTCAACAATTATCATGGCAACTAAAACAACTACAATCATTCAAACTATCAAGGAGGCTACAAAGGAAGGAGAGACTTCAATAACTACATAGAAGACTAAAACAAAGAGGATTCATTATTGATCATGAACATGGCTATGCCACAAGGTAAATCTGATGAGCATGTTTTCTACATAGATTTAGGTTGTTCAAATCATGTGGCAGGAAATGTGGCACTCCTATCAGATTTAGAAGATCCAAGGAATAAGCATGAGGTACAAATAGGAGATGATACAAGACATCTTGTGGAGAAAATAGGCAATGTCAAAGCACCTGATGGAAACATCAACCTACTCAGTAAGGTACTCTATGTCCCTACCATTACAAAGAATTTGATAAGTGTTGGGCAGATAGTAGAGAAAGGGTTGCAAGTCAGGTTCACAAAAGCAGGAGCATTTGTTGAAGATCCAAGTCAAGGATTCAGAAGAATTGCAAAAGGTGAAAAGACAGGTAGATTGTTCACATTTGAATTACAAGACACTAGAAGCATTGCTCTCTTTAATTATGGTAGTCAGACACTCACAGAATTGGAAGTATGGCACAAAAGGTTAGCACATATTGGTGAAAGGCCATTAAAGCAAATTTGCAGGGACCAAAGTGTACTTGGACTCCCTAACTTGTCAAAACAACATATGATTTATAAGTGTAGTGCATGTCAATTTGGAAAGTCTCATGGGTTACCATTCATGAAGAAAGGTTATATGCATGGAGATCTCTTGGAGTTGGTTCATACAGATGTATGGGGACCTAGCAAGGAAGCTTCAATATCTGGATCAAGGTATTATGTCTCCTTTATTGATGATTGCAGCAGATGGACTATCCTATTCTTTATGAAACACAAAGATGAAGTTTTTTCATGTTTCAAAAGATATTTGGCTCTTGTGGAGAATCAAACAGGTAAATCACTAAAAAAGCTAAGGTCAAATGGAGGGGGAGAATACTTCTCCCATGAGTTTGATTCTTGTCTTCAAGAAAGAGGAATAAAAAAAGAGGTAACTACAAGGTACAGTCCTGAGCAAAATGGAGTGGCAGAAAGGAGGAATAGGACAATTGTTGAAGCTGCAAGGTCCATGTTAAATGAAAAGCATTTGCCTAATTATTTATGGGTTGAGGCTGTATCTACAGCCACTTACTTGATTAACAGGTTGCCTTCAAAATCCCTTGATGGGATGACTCCATATGAGGCTTGGAATGGAAGAAGACCAAGCTTAGATCATTGTAAAATTTTTGGATGTATTGCTTTTGCTCATGTTCCTTCACAGGTTAGAGGCAAGATGGATCCAAAGGTAGAAAGGTGTGTATTTATTGGATATGAAAACAATCAAAAGGGTTATAGGTTATACAACCCTACCAACAAAGGATTCTTGGTAAGCAGAGATGTAGTTTTTTATGAAAACAATTCATGGTATGAAGATTCATGCAGGAAGGTCAATTTACCATATGATCTTGAAGAAGATTTTCCAAAGCTTGGTAGAGAACAAACGAAGATTGAAGAACAAGACACCTCAGAGGATGATGAAGAATCTCAGATGGAAAAGATCAAAGCATGGAAGTCTAAAGGTAAAGCAAAATTGCAGGAACTTGGACATGAGGCAGAACCATCACAACATGGCTTAAGAAGATCTATAAGGGAAAGAAAAAAACCATAAAGATATGGGTTTGACACCTCATTAGTAACTAAACATTCTATTTACATAGCACATGACATAAATCAAGAGGATCCATCATCCTTTGAAGAGGCCAAAGCAAAATCAGAATGGAAGCATGCAATGAAGGAAGAGATTGAAGCACTTGAGGAAAACAACACTTGGGATTTGGTGCCCAAGACTTCATCCATGAAGGTAATAGGCTCAAGATGGGTCTATAAACTCAAGAAGAATTCTGATGGTTCCATTAACACGTATAAGGCAAGGCTTGTAGCAAAAGGCTTTGCACAAACTCAGCGAATTGATTATGAAGAGACCTTCTCTCCTCTGGCAAAGATGCCTACTATTAGGGTTTTGCTTAGTATTGCCTCTTCCAAGAATTGGAAGATACTTCAACTAGATGTAAAGAATGCATTCTTCAATGGTTGGATAATAGAAGAGGTATATATGGCACAACCATCTGGTTTTGAGAATCAAGTTTATCCTGATTATGTGTGTAAACTTAACAAAGCATTGTATGGTCTCAAGAAAGCTCCAAGAGCTTGGATTTTTAGGCTTGTTTCATTCTTGCAGGACAAAGGCTTTCAACCAAGCAAGGCAGATCCTTCACTCTTTATTAAAAAGAGTAATTCTGAGATCATCTACCTATGTGTATATGTAGATGATATTATATTGACAGGAAATGATGCAAATGGTATGAAGAAGATCAAAGATTAGATGAGAGAAGAGTTCAAGATCAGTGATTTGGGTTCACTTACCTACTTCCTAGGCTTGGAAGTTGTCTACAAAAAACATGGTTTGTTTCTCACTCAAACAAAGTACATTAAGGATATGCTGACAAAATTCAAGATGCAAGATTGTAAAATTGCAGGTACTCCAATGGAGGTCAATCACAAATTGAGCTCACATGAAGGTGAAATCATAGAGGCCATCACATCATATCAAAGTCTAGTGGGTAGTCTCAACTATGCCACATTGACAAGAGTATATATATGTTACAGTGTGAGTGTGCTAAGTCAATTTATGCACACACCAAGGAAACCACAAATGGATGCTGCCAAAAGGATTCTCAAGTATCTCAAAGGAACCATAAATGAAGGACTTTATTATCCTTATGTATCTGATTTAGGTTTGAAGCTATTTTCTGATGCAGATTGGGCTGGCTCCAAGGAAGATAGAAGGAGCACTTCAGGTTATCTTACCTTTGCAGGTTCAAAGCTTATTTCATGGTCATCCAAGAAGCAACCCACAGTTGCTCTCTCTTCTACTGAAGTTGAATACAGAGGTCTTGCCATAGCTACTCAGGAAGCTATGTGGATGAAGACATTATTCAAAGATCTTGGATTGGAGTTTGGAACTCCAACTATTTTTTTTTACCATATGAGTTCTATTCATTTGGCTGCTAATCCTATTTTTCATGCAAGGACAAAACATATTAAAGTTCATTATCACTATGTGTGAGAGAAGGTTCTAAGCAAAGAGATTCAAATGTCATATGTGTCCACTCATCAACAATGTGCGGATATTCTAACCAAAGCATTGGATGGTACAAAGCTCTCCAAGTTCAAAGCCATGATTGGTTTGCAGGTAATATTGGAAGATTAAAGACCTCAAGCATACTTGCCTTGAGGGGGAGCTGTTGGAGCAAGTTTGTGACAAGCCTAAGTATTGGCTTGAGTCCCACAAAGTCATAGAAGAAGCCTTAAAATGAAGACAATGTAACGTTCACTTGTGAACTACCTCTTGTAACTTTTGAAGACTTTACTTAATGTAAAAGTGAAAGAATCTTAAGTGGTTGAGTCCACTTGATCAAAAAGGGAAAGAGGAGCCATGAATTTGTGATTTGTGGTAGATAGAGAATCAAATCAGTCACTAATTGATTGGAGAGTGATTGAGGGAAGTTAGCCTCCCAAGATCAACTATAAATACATGGTAGTCTTAGTCGTGGTTATGTGAAGACCTCCAAGATCTGAGCTTTATGCCATATCAAGGTGTGATTACAAGGCACACATATGTATCAATAAGTCCATTGTATTGTACAATCAATATACTTTCATTTTCATGGTCATTTGAGTTCATATTTCCATGTTCTTGTGAAGTGTACTACTCACTGCCATATCTCTCAGTTTTCTCAGTCAGATTGCAGAGATGGTTTATCTGAGCTTGGTGCATCATTTTCAGTGATTTAACTTGATAAAGTTAGCTCTGTAAGTCTACTATATTCTCACCAATTTTCATTTCATTTGGGTGTTTCAATCTTCAGTTATGTTCATTTGAAGTCAACCATGTCTGTTCATTTTCACTTCTCTGTCAGGTACCCAAATTTTTTACTCATATTGTCAGAGCGATTTCTCAGTGTGTACGTACCTAAATTCAATGATTTAAAGCTTATTGGATTTAGCATACTGTCGAGTATAAGCATACAAATTTTCATAATCATTGGATTCTTAAATCTTGAGTTATGTGCATCTTTGTGCTCACTGGCCTCATTACTATAGCAGCCCGCAAAAATCGGGATGATGTCATCACTTGCTAAACATCATTCTCAGTGTGTGGTTCATTATTTTTGATGAGATTACTCTTTAAAGTTAGCTCTTTAGTTTAGCTAGATTTCCAAAATGAATTAAACTAATTACTACTGTGCTTAAAGAATAATGCAAAACACTGGACATGTGTATGAACCAAAATAGCAAGTTCTTCACCTCTGAGCTAACTCCAACTTATCTGTTTTGATCTATCTTTTTGAGAGCGATCTTCAAGCTAAAAGGGCCCACCACATACTCCTGGAGTTCATTTGGCTAGCGTAGATCAAGGATTTTGCAACACCTCTTCATCTTCAAGCACATACCTATCCATCTCTTCACATCTCCAAGGGACTTCTATAGAGAACTAGGAGCATTATGATCACCATGTGCTAGAGAGATAACTCTCCTCCCAACCTTATGCCTTTATGTGTAGGTCTCTCCAAGGGACTGCCATAGAGAACTAGGAGCATTAGGATTGCCATGTGCTAGAGATATTACTCTTCTCCCAACCTTATGTTGTTATGTATAGCTCTCTCCATGGAAGTGCCATAGAGAACTAGGAGCATTAGGACCACCATGTGCTAGATAGATAACTCTCCTCCCAACCTCATGCCTTTATGTACAACTCTCTCTAAGGGACTCTTGTAGAGAACTAGGATCATTAGGACTGCAATGTGCTAGAGAGATTACTCTCGTCCCAACCTTATGCCTTTATGTATAGTGATTTCCAAAGAGAACTAGGAGCATTAGGACCACCATTTGTTTGAGAGATTACTCTCCTCGCAACCTTATGCCTTTATGTATAGCTCTCTCCAAGGGACTACTATCTATGGCAAGTCACTACTAATCATCATAGTGTTGTTCATGTAGCTACATGTGTGTATTTTCCATCCCATCTAAGTTTCTCTTATGCAGATTGAGAAGAAGTAACCATTATATTTGAAGAAGAAGCTTCATCTATGACAATAGACTGTGAGGTAGAAGAACCTGGGGGTCTTTAATCTACATCTGCCATTATGTTTCATATTTTTTTTGCAACAAGAACATGTTTCATCATGTAAGATCACATTGGATACTTGCTCCCATCAAGCTTATCTTCAGCCTAATGCATGCCAAAGAATTCATTGTTGTTCGATGTTTCACTAAAGAACAAGAATGTGATAAGATTTTATTGCAATTAAAGCTGAAATGAATGCTGAAATTTTAGCTCACAATCTATCACTCTAATCACAACTATCACTGCATGAATGTCTTTGAAATGGGGTTAAAACTATAGTGCAATTGGTGGAAATGTTTTCTCACTATTGAAAATCAATGTTCTATGCTTCGAAGTTGATTTGGAGTGTTAAGAGTACATGCATGTCATGATGCAAAAAACCAAAACTTGAGAAGGAGTTGAAAGTACTTTGATACCACTGTTGGGTGTATAAGGGAGTGCAAGATACACACAAGGAGCACAAATGCAACAATACACATGGAGAAGATGGATGGTTGGAATAACTCTTTCTATTGATGACGAATAGAATTGAAGTAAGAGTTGAATAGTATTCATAACTACAAAGTACCACCACATATGAGTGTATCATGTATGTGGTAACATTGGGGAGAAACTCCACCTAGCAATAGAGTAAAAAGTGCCCATGTGTAGGGAAAAGGTTGAAATCAAAGCTACTTGAGGAACACATAAATGTAACATCCATGAGGACAGAGTGGACACTGTTTCCAAGATCTTGAGTGAATGAGCTAGAGAGGATTGAAGAGAGGCCCTCCTTAGATGGAGTAGAGGGAAAATCTCCTAGCATGTGGGATTTATCTGCTTGCATGAGAATGTAACAAGATTTGGAAAAAAAGGGTAAAGCATGGACATCTCAACAAATTGAAATACACTACCACTTCATTAGAGAGAAGGTGATTAGAAAGGAGTTCAAGGTGGACCATGTGAGTACCAAGGATCAATTTGCAGCGACTTCTACCAAAGGCTTACATGGAACAAAGCTGCTAAAATTCAAGAGAAACATTGATACGATAGATTTAAGCTCAAGGCTTGAGGGGGAGTGTAAAATCAAGCCTTAAACCTTAGGTAAAATATCAAGGGCATGGATGACAAGTGGCCTATCATTATAAGATTTCATATCATGAATTTCATCTATCGATAAGTTTCAATCACTTTCCTAGTTTATAGCTCATCAAAATGTTAAGTCATGATTGAAAAACTCCTTCTAAACTAAAGGAGCACCTTTTGATAACTAATACATGAACAAATCCAAGTCATGTATTAAGTCCACCATCTATATAGTCTTTTCCTAAGTTTAGAGTGTTAGGAAGCTACTATACATAGCCCTCCTCCTAAGTTAGCCATTTTGTTAGCTCATACTTCTCTGGAGTTAGAAATTACTCACTACCTCTATATGTAGTTACGTAGGTTCCAATAGGGTTATGTTTTTGTTGTATCTTCTTCTTCCATTATCAATTTGAGGTGATTTTGCATGCGTTTATTGCGCATACATTATACCAAGTGTTGCATAAGTTTCACAATTATTCTCTAAGTGAAATCTGAGTAAGGTTGCAAATAGTGAAGGTGTTTCTTTAGGGTTGATTCTCCATGTAGAAGTATCCAAATTGAGTTTTTTTAATGTGTTCTAGATAGTGAGGATGTCTAGTAGCATTTCGAAGAGATTCATAGCCATTTCACATCGGAATTCCGAGTTATAGCCAAAACAATGAATCCGGGCCATTATAGAAAACGTGTAGAGGGCCTATAACATTGTAAAGCTACACATGGGTTGATTAGTCCCCAAACACAAACATCATTCAAAGGCTACCTAGAAGTTTCTATCATTCAACATATAATTTAATGCAAGGATGGTTCGTGTTAGTCTTTAATCCTTCCAATCATGGCTTTCTATCCAATTACTTAGTAGACATTGTTGTGCAAGTATTTGAAGGAAAGAATTGCCATTTCATCATTGGATTTTCCTTTGATAAGTAATTGTTGGAGGTATTCGTATGATAGTTTTTCTATAATGTCACTCATCTCTTGGAGTGCGTTTGCTTTTGACCTAGATGTCGAGCTCATTCTGAATTGATGTGTCATGTCTTTTAGAATTGCATTCGGTATTGCTGAGATGATATTCTTTAATCTCTTAGGCCAACAATCTGAATCTCCCACCATATGGCCTCAATTGGATCTCCATATCACAAGCCTAGTGACTTTCTCCATATCAAATCTTTTGATCTTTTCTCGGAGGCCATTCCTTCTTCAAATATCCGGTTGTCGGCGCTCTAGAATGTATTGGGTCAGGCCGTTTATCCTCATACTATTTTGTGCTGCTATGTTATCCAGCGTGGGAATATTTTTATTGCTGCTATGTTATCCAGCGTGGGAATATTTCCTTGTACACAATGAAAGCAAGCATGTCCCCGCCCCCCCTCCAAAAAAAAAAAAAAAAAAAAAAAAGAACGAAAGAAAGAAGGCAGGTTCGTATGTGTATATTATCACATGCGTCCTACCTCTGAGTTTTACTTGCAGCGGAAAGATAAGTGGGAGAAACCGCTCATCTACATAGGCGAACATTGAAAATCAGCTCCCCGCCCCCGTTGAAGCGTCGCGTTTTCCTGTGCGGAGATTTTTATTTTTCTTCTGTTGTTTTGTCACAAATTTGTTGAACTCAGAAATCTCAAATTTATTTTCACCACTGTCGTCGCAATGGAAGCATAGGATTTTCTCCTAGATTGATACGAGGGTGTAATTTAGTTAACACAATAGGTTTAACATACGGTCAAACGACGAATGTTACCGTGATTTGCCTCTTCTGTAAAACCATAACAGCGCGACAGACATTGGGTAAATGCTGCATACAGAGAGTGTACGCTCGACTGCAATAAATTGTCATGCATACAGAATTCCATTTGTAGTATATTGAGCTCTGATATTTATTCTTGCGCATTCGACTAAACTCTATCTAGAATAAAGCTGTTGAGAGAGACGTAACACATATGGAGACAATTGATGTCTGTTTACATTAGAGCATGTATTTATTCTGAGTTCCAAAATAGGAATACAAGATTGTTGTGTGTATGTCGAGAGTGAGCAAACGTTGAGGTAAAAAGGGTCTGCATGACTCCCTGCATGCCAGCTACAGAGCATACCAACGCTCCTTGGAGAGCTCTATAAGTGGCATACAGGGAGCCAGGCAAAATGACCAGGTGCCTAAACTTTGCTTCTCATGCTCGGAATTTCCTGGTGTTTTTTTTTTCTTTTTTTGAGAGTACAATGAATGGAAAATACACACTCAGACACCCAACCTCGTAAGGTAGAGACACCCATCATGAGAATCTCATGGACATGTCCAGCCAAAACTTGAACTCAGGACTTGCTCCCACAGCTTGAAGGCATCAGCCACTAGGCTATGCGGCTCGGACTGAAACCAGGAGTGCCCTGAAAGAAAAGTAAAGGCCAAATGAGACGTATTCCGAAAACAAAAGCATGCATCTCATTTGTATCTGTTTGGAGATAACTTTACAAAATGGACAAAATAAATTCAACAATACTGAAAGCATAAATATTGTCCTCCTCTTATTCCTAAAAAACTCTAAAAAAAATCATGATTCGGTGAATGTTTTTCGCAGACATTTAGTGTCTGAGTACTAAAATATCCGGAACTTCAAGATCTTTAACGTGATCCACTAGATTATCGACATGAATACAATGAGTACAGGGCACACGCTAAGCATCGTAGATGGAATTAAACATTTCTTTATAGATGGACCTTGACGAACAGAACTTATTTGCAGGTCAATGGTCCAGATTATATGTAATTTCCAGTCCATCTAACACATGATTACGCTGGTTTTCAATGCTGCGTAGTGGATTATATATGCGAATCTATTGAGTTTCTTTTAACCTCACGATCAATGATTATTATATGAGTCAGTAACCCAAGACTCAAGTAGCTGTGGCATTAGTGTTTTCCTCGTAAAGGAAGGTTAGATTTAATCAATAAACTTCGAAACAGTTACTGCAGAAGTGCGACCACCTCTTTCTACAAAAGCGCACAAACTATGTCTACTAAAAACATCCTCAACGCTTGATGCTCAGATTGTGTACTTTTACGCAAGTCTGACGATAAATAGATACCTTCTACCATAACTGTCGATTTATCTTTCTCATACGCGGTTATCAAGACTACTTTGATACATTTTAAAGACCTCATACTGCAAATATTCGTGTGATAGCACTTACAAAATCAATTTGTAACCATGAATATAGATCACTAAGAAATAAGATACTAAGAACCTGTAGTTTAGTTTATAGGAACACCTCTAGTTTGGTTCGATGTTACCATATGTTATCGATACTATCAGTCGTCATTCAACTATTATTGCTTTCTCCAGCGCCCGAATAGAGTGACATTGAATATTCGCAGCAAATTATGTTATATAGAATGCCTAGGTAAAATCAAAACATACACTGTAATGGTTAAGAATGTGAGCTATATATCTAAGAAGTCACAGGTCTGATCCTCACTTTTCAAGTAGTTGATGCATACATACAGTCATAGAGATATGCTCATGTCTCAGCACATAAAGCTCCAATGACCAAAATATTTCGTAGAAACACTAATTAGAGTGTTAAATTCATGATCCAATCAATAGATAAGTTAATGAGACCATATCCTCATTTCAGTAGCTCTAAGTTGAAAGACTTGATATGCATAGATACAGTCATAGAGATATGCTCATGTCTCAGCACATAAAGCTCCAATGACCAAAATATTTCGTAGAAACACTAATTAGAGTGTTAAATTCATGATCCAATCAATAGATAAGTTAATGAGACCATATCCTCATTTCAGTAGCTCTAAGTTGAAAGACTTGATATGCACAACAACAATGAACAATAGATAGAGATGATAAAAACTCCATTTATATGTATTGATAAGTAAAGTACAGCACATGGAGGTCATGGAGGACTCAGTGTAGCGCTACACGTTGAGTACAATGAGCGCTCAAGAAGTGAGTGGAAGGACTGTCTCTGCCTGCGTATATGTAAACTTTTTCCCTTGAGTTTAAGTTTTCATTTGAATTTTGAATTCAAATGTGACTCCTGCTTCTTTGGCTCTCCTTACATTCGTTATAGCACTGATAGCTTCCTAGGAATGAAGAACGGCTCATCCTTAACTATGAGTTTCAGAAGACCATCTTCACGTAATATCATCACCGAGACTGCTGATCAAAAGCCGTCCTTTACAAAGTTTCACGTGCAAGCGTCACACTGTTGGAATCCCAATTTACAGGTGGCGTTGATCTAATATGTTTATGAGTTTGTATTAAAAGAGAGCAGTAGCGACAGCTAACAATCAGATATATCCAAGTAGTAGAACATGTTGCTGGAATAGCATTACGCGTATATGTAGTTGTTTGGATCCTATCCCGTGCGATTAACTTGAAATACAGTTCCCAAAGGATACCTGTGCTGGCCTTATCGTTGTGTATTCGGTCAGCGCTATATAGATGGTCATCTGAAGAAGAAGGAAACACTCATGATAGTGATAATCAGAGCTTGTCTCCAGCTTTGATCGCTCTATTTGCGGGCATAGATTAAAACGAAAGCAGCTTTATCCCTGAAAATGGCGTCAAGCGCAGTTGATAAAATGATCAATCTAAATCTTACAGTTCGTATAGACGGACATAAAGCTTCGGGAAAGCAACTAGCGATGAGGTATAGCCTTCGAAAGCAGGTCAGGACTAGTGATTAATCACCAAATACATGTAGGAAAATCGATTTGACGAAACGAAACGATGGAACAAAGAATCAAGACAACAAAACGTGCTAAAAACTGGTTTAGACGTTAAAAAGGACCTCATTTTGTTGAGCAGCTGCATCACGACGTCCAGTACAAAAAGAGATATACAGACAAATAAGGAAAGGGCTGGACGCACCTAGACGGGGTGCATTAGATCATCCACAGCAAAGAGATATATCTGATCACCTCAGTCACCGTTAAAAAGCATATGTCAGACGAAATGGGGATGACATGAGATAATCTACGACGCAACGATTCTTCGTGCTTGATGGCGATCTGTACGTCCGCGTTCAATAACTCGACCATTCACCCAGAAAACCAGTCACACACGCGCACACACATGCACCCGAACAAGTCCCATTAGATAGACAGTTAGAAAACGCGGGACCACACTCTGGTTCAGGAGCCATACCTTTGTATTTGTATGTGATCACCAAGTTAATCAGCCCGAAATAGGACACTGTGTGTAACGTAAACGCACACTTTGTGTACTCGGTGAGCGCGGGGAGGGTGTGTATGTCCGTGCGCGCACACGCACCGTACGCGAGCATCCGGGTGCTTTTGCGAGGGACGGACCTTGGAGGCCTGTCCGGCAGCTACGCGAGCATCAGACGGATGAAACCGCACGGCAATGGTAAAGCTTGACTGATCACCTCACTTGTTTGTAAGCCTGCTAGTCTATCTCCCCCGCTTTACGATGCCCTCAATATATCCGTCCAATCACGGAAGAGGGGCTGCGTTCTGCGTGAGCGCGCGGGTGCGTGCGCGCGCGTTTGTGTAAAGGTAGGGAGGAGGCTATCCTTCTCTCGATTCCTCCAGGCTTCGTTTGTCTATCTAGTGTTATCTTTACCAATTGGCAACTGCAGCTGATGCAGGCCGTGCGTCCTCATCGCTTTCAGCTCCACATTCGTAACGGTAGCTGTAGCAGCCTCTCTCTCTCGCTCTCTCGCTCTCTCTCTCTCTCTCTCTCTCTCTCTCTCTTATGCACGTGTAAGTACTCATTGATCGGCCGCATGACATGTACACATGCATCATCAGCAACATCAAATAGATTCCGCGCTCGCACAGTTTCTCACAGATTCACAGCTCTTTCTGTGTCTGCTTTCTCCTTTCTTTCTGTGATTCCTCTCCTTTCTGTCCAGAATAGCCGCGGCCCCCGTTTTCCCTCCATGAATTTTTATCGCCCGCTCCAGCGGTCCGCATTTCTTTTCGTATCAATATACAGCTAATTTAGCAAGCTGGTAATCGCCCACTATTCTTTGATTTCCTAATTACTTGAACTTTGCTATTCCTTATTAATGGACGCTTCAACTAGTCAGAGATACGTTTGGCCTGTCCACCACGAAAGATGAGTGGCACCATAGGAAGTGGCACAACAAATTCTCGTCCTCGGCCGAGATTCACAAAATGAAATTCAAAGTTGACTCACAAGTCTTGTTCCGTTGCCCTTTATGTTATTTGGGGAAGCCTTATTTAGACCATAATGTCTTCCTAAAGTTGAAAATAGACCTAGAGGACCAAAACACTTTTGATTTAGTTGATTTATCATTGATGCACTTCTCATTTTGTAAGCGTAGTTGATAAATGAGAATTTTCCGTTCCAAACATCTCCATGTGTCATCCAAAGAAACATATAAAGAGTGCGAGTAGGAAGGCCAACATGTAGATGACTAGGAAAATAGTTTACCATTTACTTATGGCCCCTAAAGAAAACCGTTTACTTTTACGCCGCTCCGCCTGATAGGAGCTTACTAATACTGAGTTGTAAACGTAATCTTTTGATTTTGGGTTTCTCGAAAATCAAACAATAGAAGCCTTCTTTCTTTATGGTGAAAAAATTGTGTTGAAGGTATTCAGGTGGACTTTGATCATTTTGGATATCTTGTCCGACACAACATGTGGGATATAACATATTATATTGTATGAGCTATTGCCATATTATATTGATGAGCTATTGCCATATTATATTGTATGAGCTATTGCCACAGGTCCACGGTGTTGAGGATGTACTCTGCCCTCATTCGTTTCCTAATGTTGAAAATATTTATGGCTTGGATGACATGCTCTCATGATCTGGAAGTCTTTTTCATGTGCATCTACATCTTGTTGGAGCATATCTCGAAATGTATTCAAGTAAAATAGATATTGGGTTCCATAATTTCCATGTAAAGGTGTGATCAATAAAAAAACTTTCCTCCATTAAGGATTATTAAGCTCAAATTAACTTTACTTAATCATGGTCTACTAGTGGCTCTTCATGGGCTCATTATTTAGTCATGGTCTACTAGTGGCCTCTTCATGGGCTCATTAATGGATGTTTCAATTAGTCAGAGATACGTTTGGTGGAAGTGGCATAACAAGTTCTCGTCCTCGGTGGAGATTCAAAAAATGAAGCTCAAAGCTAAATTACAAGTCTTGTTCCGTTGCCCTCATTGGAGAAGCCTTATTTAGACCATAGTGTCTTCCTAAAGTTGAAACTACGCATAGAGAATCAAAACAACTTTGATTTAGTTGATTTATCATTGATGTACTCCTCATGTTGTAAGCGTAGTTAATAAATGAGAATTTTCCATTCCAAACATCTCCATGTGTAATCCAGAGAAACCTATGAAGAGTGTGAGTAGAAAGGCCTACATGTAGATGACTAGGAAAATAGTTTGCTGTTTACTTATGGCCCCTAAAGAAAACCATTTACCTTTATGACGCTATGTCCAATAGGAGCTCACTAATACTGAGTTGTAAACATAATCTTTTGATCTTGGGTTTCTCAAAAATCAAGCAATAGATGACTTATTCCCAAATGAAAGCCTACCTTCTTTCTTTTTGGTGCAAAAATTGTGTTGAAGGTATTCAGGTGGACCTTGATCATTTGGAATATCTTTGTCAGATACAACATGTGGGATCTATCATATTATATTGTACATGCTATTGCCACAAGTCCATGGTGTTGAGCATGTACTCTACCCTCATTCGTTTCCTAGTTTGGAAAATATTTATGGCTTGGATCGCATGCTCTCATCATCTGGAAGTTTTTTCATGTGCATCTTCATCCTGTTGAAGCATATATCGAAAGGTACTCTAGTAAAATAGATATTGAGTTCTATAATTTCTATCTAAAGGTGTGATCAATAAAAAAACTTTCCTCCATTGAGGATTATTAAGCTCAAATTAAACCCTTTTCAAGTCCTTGGCGCGTTCTCTGGTAATGATGTAAGGAGGCAAGTAAGGATTTGAAAGTTGTGCCAATTTGACCTTTGATATTTTGAAAATAAATTTTGAATTTGTGACCTCATTTTTGAGTCATTACATAATTGTTGTATAAGCTAGAATTGCTTTACTTAATCATGGTCTACTAGTGGCCTCTTCATGGGTCATTATTTAGTCATGGTCTACTAGTGGCCTCTTCATGGGCTCATTATGGTAGATATTCTTCTAATTCTTCCACTTCTATAATCATTGTAAATTGGAAAGAGGATTGCCCCAACGCCATGTCAAAATCTTTAACAGCTTCATGTGATGGTGGAGCAAGGACTTCTATTGATTTTGGTATAGCTGAGGCCTCAAAGATTGATGATGAGGATTGTTGCGCTTTGAAACACTACTTCATTCAATGATCTTGGTTTATTCATGAGCTCATGTTCTAAGAATTGAACTTATAATGTAAATGTACCTTGCTCTGAGAAACTTGGTGATGTTTGTGGACTTAGAAGATGTGCATCCAAAAATATTGTTTCAAATAGTGCCTATTTACCGGTATGGTCTTTTTAGATCCTTATTCATATGTTTTGCAACATCTTTTGGTCCCTAAAGTTGAGTTTCCTTTTGAATCAGTGACTTCCACTCATTTTTTAGCCCTTATTTTTATGCCTTTACTTTCATGGATAACTCTTGATTATGTTGTTCTAGATGTTCATGTTTACTATGCTTGTGGCTTTGAGCTTCTTGCAAGTTATTTATCTAAATTTGCTACAAATGTACCAAGTGGATTTCATAGCAAATTGATGTTCCTTTATAATCTCAAAATTAATGTTAGCTCTCATCATAACCATATTGTGTACCTAAGAACCAACTTAGGGACTTGTGGAGAAAGAGACTATACCTCGATCCCCCTCAAGTGCATATAGTGGGGATTCACACTTTATTTATCAATCTGAGGAGTATCAAAACCTATCCGAGTGTATGAAGACATGCATTCAAATGATGGTCAATGCAAATGAACTCTCACAAAGTGCGAACAAGCATAAATCTATTCCAAACAAGTCTCAGGGTTCAGTTATGGTGTCACGACATTTGGAGCAACAATCAACAGTAAATCGAGCTTTTTTCTCAGCTCTGAACTGCGAATATAGCGAATAGTGGGTTCTTTTCGAAGCTCTTGAGAAGACGCACCCAATAGTAGTCTTTTCACTCAATTTTGATGCTCTTGCTTCAAGTTATGAGCAAAATATTGAGTCGTGGGAATGACCTTCCTACACTTCGTCACTTTCTACACTTCGCACATACCTTACCAACAGCAAACAAGCACTTTCATGGGTAGAAAACACTTCCAAGCACTCTTTCCAAGCATCACACATGCATATAAACTCACAAAGAAGAAGATACAGAGAGGAGAAGACACAAATTCGAAATTCTGTGCTCTTGATTCTCACAATGGCCAAAAGTCTCTACAAAGAGTCACCAATTGACTTATATACATGTGCCCTAAAAATGGTCCTTTCACACAAGAGACCAGCACTTTATGAATTGAAAGGCTAATTTCCTACTAACTTACAAAAATAAGCTACAAATCTCTATGGGTATGCATGTAGAGGACTCCTCTAGTGCATTTACATCGGAAAATATATTACAAAATGGATATAATACAAGAATTAAATGTCCAAATCGCAAAAATTTTGGGGCCCTTCTTTTTCTCTCCCTCTTTGCTCTTCTTAGCTCTGCAACACTCTGCCCCTCTTTGTCTCTGTCATCCCTTGACAGGCTTCGCTGCTTGTCTGCAGCTCAGTGCCTGTAGTGGACCACTGCCTGCTTGTGTGGAAGTTGTAATGATATAGTTTTACCAGTGGGCAAGGAACTGATCATAACTCGGGAAATGTTGCATTAGTCGTGGCCTCTTCTTCTTGTTTCCTCGTACGCAACCCGTGGAGATGGACTACTTGAGATTTGTAGTCTAGCTCACCAATATCCTCTTTAACTCTGGGTTGCTGTGTTGAGTCGGGCTACCATGCACGCAACCAGCGAAAGGTATGAAGGTGTGGATCTTCAGCCTTCGATCTGGACCTTTCGAAGATCAAGAGGTTGAAGCACCTTCTTAGGGTCTGGATCCGCCTGATATCTTCTTGCACTTCTTCATGGATACTTGTTGGCCTTGATCTGCCCTTGCCTCCTACGTGCCTTCCCTCGTTGTATGCCCCTGTGGGGCTTTGTGCAGAGATGGGTGTTGCGTGCCCCTACGTGGCTTCCTGCAGAGATATATCTTTAGATATAATACTTTTAGTGAAGCTTCTTTCTTGGTCTTGTTCTTTTCTTCTTTTTGCTAGACTCTCCCTCAACACTGCCCCCTCCAGAACTTTGTGGTCCCCGACAGGCTTTGGGATGCGACCGGAGTATGTCCTGTATACCTTTTGCTCTATCTCATTAAGCAGATTAGCTTCACGTATCATGAGTTGCTTCCATTGTTCTGCTTTTACACCGTCATGTGGTGGCTGTCTGTGATCTGCGAAGAAGCTCAATTCATATGCCACCATTCTAGCATTCAGATTCGTTGACATTTTTAAGAAAATCTCAGAATCAATTTCAAAAAATCCAGTAAAGAAGGCTTCCTCGAAGGTTTGCATATATGTACTTGGTAAGAACATGAGCCTTGAATAATATGCCATGATGGTTGGGCGGCTCGACATAACTAATAGATAAAAAATAAGGATATCCGTGCACTGGTTAATGCCAATGAAATTTAAAAATGTATATGCTGCATGTTTGAACACTTTCAAAACTGTAAATATCATGCTGAGGATTTTATTAGTCATCTTGATAGTTAAATCAGGTACTATCGCATATCGATGTAGCCAAAACTCAATGGTTTTCACCATATAATCCTCAGTCAGTAAGTAATTGTGAGGTGGACTCGGAAGTAGAGGGTAATTCAGCCACTGTTTATTGATCACACCACTATTTTGCATATCCAAAAATTCGTGTGCTTCTCTGCGACGTGGTGTTGGGCAAAATGAGGGATTTACATGCAATAAATATGGTGTTGCTTGCCAGTGCACCCGCAAAGTAGGATTTTTCTCCAAAACTTTTCTCTGCCATACAGGTTGTGCAGCTTCAAATTCCTCTTGAGTGTAATTGAATGTATTGTCTTTGAAGTATAGCTGCTCATCTGGATCCTTTTTTATGATCTTCTTTATATATTTTCGTGTTTTCTCTTTCAAGAGTCCATATGGAATATTGAAAGGCTTCATTATTGTATCCAAGTCTTTACCTTTTATTTTGGCTTCTTTCATGACTTTGACAACGTCATTTTCAAAATTTTATGTCAATCGGGACACCAATAGTGCTCGTTCCTTCTGACCTATTTCTGCAGTATATGGCATGGGATGATCATCACATGGTTCCTCCATCTGCTCTTTTATTGGAGAATGATAGATCGGGGGAGATAGAGGACGTACCTCTACCTCATCAGTAGGATTCTCTGGTTGTGGCTCTACTGGTGTCCCGATGTTTGCTTTTTGTTCTGTTTGAGCTTCTAGTTGTGTAAGACGTTCCGTCTTTTCCTTAACTTCGTTGAGGGCTATCTATAATGCGTCTTTAGCCCCAAGAAGCTCATTACCGATCTCTGCTATTTGATCCGCATTTTCATTAATGTAGCTTACCATAAGCGTGGCTTTGGCATTTTGCAGTTGTTTTTTGAGCTCATCCATTTCGTTGATATACCTGCATTCCCATTCTTCTTTTAGAGTCTTCTCTTGTCTCAGCAAATTGTCATATTTTGCTATTTGATCATTCAATTCTTTTTGGTTAGTTGATGTTGTCTCTTGTTTCTCTATTGGTTGGTCATACAATAATGCCTTCATCAGTTCTTTATTTCTGTTGTGTAAGTTATCATTTTCCTCCATATATGCTTTGAGTTGTGTTTCTAGCAGATTGCTTCTAGCCTTTATCCTCTCTTTGTCCGCTTCACTTACTTCATGTTGTCTTTGTAGCTCTATCAGCTGTTCTTGAAGCTTGTGATTTTGCTTCATTAATGTAGTGCATTGTCCTTTGATTTTGGTTATTTCTGTTTCTTTAGCTGACATCCCCTATTGAACTTGTATTAGTTGTGCAGATAGTTGTTCACTCGTCACTTGAAATTGATTCTTTTTCCTCATGGCCTTGTTGTAGTCTGCGTCTGTTTCCATCATTTGTTGCTGTGTATCCATGGCCGTCTGTATCATTTGTTTGACTATTGGTTTCAATTGAGTAACATCGACATTTAACCAAGTTGTCGGGATGTTAGGTTCTTCACCTGTCATAACATCTTTTCCTTGTGCCACATGCAATGTTGTATCGTGTAGCTACCGAATATGAAGTTGTATCTTTGGCTCAGCCTCTTTACTTACTGACTTACCTTGGGGCGTGTCATCAGGAATCTCAATCACAATTTGTTCCATATTTTGTTGTAGAACTCATTCTTTTTCCATGCTTGTTTGTATTTCTTCTTTTATGGGTGGTACTGCATCTTTGTGTGAGAGTGAAGCTTCTTTTATGCAAATTTGTGACTTTTCGTTCAATTGAATGGGGTGTGTTTTTTCCGTGGATGTTTCTTGGTTTTGTATGCACGATTGTTTGTCTAGCGTGACTTTGACCTGGTTTATTTATTTCCACTCCTCATTGTTTGTTTCTGTTCTTATGTCAGTGTCCAAGATATCTTTCTCTTGACTAGATTCCTCATTAGAACTAGAATCCTCCAGTCCCAATTCTTTGTATCTGGCAGCTAATTCTAGAGTATTTTCTTTGTCCTTTTGTTGTTGCAGTCGTCTGGCCTATCTATATTGATGTCCTTGGACATTTAGGTTCACTTGGCCCCGCATATACGTATGCGTTTCTTCTAGAGCCGCTGAGAGATCTCTTTTTGTGATGGGTTGTTGTGTCAGTGGGATCTTTGGTAAGATGTGTGTCCGCTTGGACTGTGGTGTTTCTTGTGCTGCTTCCTCTCTAACACGCTTAGTCCCTCTCATGGGTTTCTTGGAACTTGTCCCCACTTCTTCTATGGAAATGACTGTTTTCTTTTTCTTTGGAATAGTAGCTGATTTCACATATTTTGCCATTTCTATGGAGGTTGGCATCACACGTATACATTCTTTCATCTCAAGTGCCTCATAGATTAGCAAAGTCAATGCCCAACTTCCATTGAAAAACTTCTTCTGATTCCACTTCTTCTTAGCTTCAAATAGGCGATCTTGAATATACGGAGTAAGATTTATTTTATTTCCAATTTGCCTCATTTCATGGGAAAGTAATTGAACTATGATTTTCTGAGGGCTGTATATCGATGCATGCTAGTAAAACAAAAATGTTGATGCACTAATCGAACCGATTCTTCTATATCTGTCCTGTTTATTTCCAGAAAGGTTCTCTTTTTTGGATCAAGCTTTGTTGATTAGTTCATGGGTAAATCGAATTGTCTTCCATGCACCAACTTTATCGAGCACTTTTGCTTCCGAGATTGACGGCTTATCTGCTGCAGACTGGAGTGTGTTCATAACTTGTGTGCATCTTTGAGAGTCTGGCAAATATATAGGAAGTCGTAGAAATGCATCAATTCGAGTTCTTGTCCAAACATCTGTGATGCGAGGTAATCCCTGTATTATAGTTTGGAAATATTGTGACATAATTGGTAAGTAGTGATCCCTGTCCATAATCTTAATGGTGGCCATGAAAAGAAGTTCTGACACCGGTTGATCTTCAAGCAACCAATGACTTCTTTCTCGATTCCAAGGGAAGTAGGAGGACTTCTTCCTCTTGTGTAGCCTCAGAGTTCGAAGATGCCATCTGCACTCAATACATACCAGTAATCAGTGTAAAGCTGGTATCAAGAGTCATCCTTTACTTATGCTCCATAAATTTTGCAACTCTCCCAGTGATGTGAGTTGTCTCTTTCCCGTGGGTGTGAGAAAGGTAGTACCTGGGATTTTCTTCAATACATATTTGTTCTATATATTTTTTTCTTTTTTTTTGACAGAAAACAAAAGCATTAGTACCTAGCCGAAGCTTTTTATTATATTATTAATTATTTTTGCTGAGATTATTGTACAAGTGCTCTTCTATTCCCTAAGAGGGAAATGTGCTTCACTGTCCAGTAGGAGAAGAAGTAGGTCCCGAATGCATGGCCTTGTAATGTGGCCCTATTATGCATACTTTGGGCTCTTGCCACTCAAGACGTGTGCAAACTGAATTATCTGGCCGATGTATACAAATTGTTTTGCCTTTAGGCATCTAGATCTGCTTTATTCTATTGTGGCAGACTGTATCTTCACCATTCCTAGTAGTTGTTGTGCTTCTCACGTTGTACCTCTGCTTCGTTCGCCTTTTGAATCTTTGAATGATTTTTGTTGTGTATTTTGGCTCCTGTAATGTCCTATAGGTGTTTGTTTATTGTTGCTTAGCCTTCATGTTGTACTGGCCCTCCTTGAGCTTTGATATTTCCCTGTTAATGATTGTCATCGGTGCGCATGATTTGGGAATCCATACCTGCTTTCGTGATGGTTGAGCGGCCATCACCTTCTTTGGAATTCATACTCTTGCAATCCTTTGTGGACCTTTGAGTCCATCTTGACTCGAGTTTTTGTACTATTGATGTCTCCAGTGTAGAGTGTAGCTTCATTGTTGATGATATGCTATCACCTGATCTTTTCTGATCCAAGATTGTCTAGAGTGAGGAATGGGATGGATCCTAATGTGTGAAAGTTCATGATAGTCGTGGTGACTAGACCCTCTTGTGCTCGATACCTCACAAGGGCTTTTATTGTGAACGATGTTAGCAGTGAGGTTCACTAGTTTGGAAGTGTGGCGAGATTGAGATTCGGTGCATTCTCACATGAAGTACTTGATGGTGGGGTTTCCATAGTGGGGGTGGATGTACATTCAGTATCATGCATGTGTGAGTGATCTCTCGGGCCTATACATTTGGCTTTGATAGGTCTTTCGTCTAACATGCTGAATACCTCACGGTGTCCTATCTTGGCCGATATGTAACCTAAGGCTAATTGGATAGTCACTTCATATTCATATATCCAATCTTGACCCAACACGAGTTCCTCTAATAAGTCCTGATCATAACACACTAAGGGTTTTTGTTGGATCGTATTGTTTCCCAGATGTAGTGATAGGGTAATCTCGTCTATGCATTTAGTAACTTTTCCTCCTATTCCAATTAGTTGTGCCTTAGATGGGCGTAATTCTTCCTTGAGTTTCTGAGTCAATGAAGACTTGATACAGCTTACAGTTGCTCCTGTGTCAATGAGAGCATCCACCAAGTGGTACTCTTCTGTTCCAGCACCCAAATTCAAATATGGTTGCTTTGTGTGCTACCCTAGGTTTTCAGAGGCTCTAAAGTTAGCCATTGGGATGAATTCCTCTCCTTGTCGATATCTTTCATCCCTCTCTCTCATCCATTCCTTTCGTTTCCTGATTCATTCTAGAGCTTCCTGTCTTGCTTCCTCTTGTATTCTTTCGTCTTCTTCTTGTCTATTTTTAGCCATTAGAAGTCGTGACATTATTTCCTCCATCGATGGCTCTAAATATTTTTTTACTCGGGAACCACTTATATAGTTTGGCAATACTTCTCCATCTAGGGTTGCTAAGCTGATGGCTCTGCTGGTAGATATACGATTGATGATCAATGGGCCATATCCTCTTTTTGTAGTTTCTTTGCATGTTGTTTTAAAGTATAGACCAAGACCAAATCTCCTTCCTTCAAGTTTTTATCTTTAATATGAGCATCAAAATATGCCTTCTGTCACCTTTTGCAGCGTAAATACCTATCACAGCTTGTAATCTTGTTTCGTGTAACTTTTCTATTTGATCCAATTGAGTTGACAACTCATGCCCGGTCCATTCGTAATTTGCGGCTACTCTGAGAGTAGGTACCAAGAAGTCAATTGGCAAGATGGCATTCTGTCTGTATACTAGGTTAAAGGGAGTAGTTCCTATGGCTGTTTTGTAGGCTACTCGGAATGCCCATAAAGCATGATGTAATTGCTTGTCCCAGTCAGATCTACCATTGTTAACAATTTTAGTCAGGACTGTGCATAAGATTTTGTTTGAACTTTCAGCCTGTCCGTTGGCTTGTGGGTGATAAGGGGCTGATTTCTTATGAATTACTAAGAATTCATTCATTAGGGCTTCTATTACTTCATTGACGAAATGTGTGCCCCTATCACTCACAATTTCAATAGGCAATCCAAACCTAGTGAATATGTTCTCGAAGAGAAACTTAGACGTAGTCCTTGCATCGTTTTTCTTGGTTGCTTTGGCCTCTACCCATTTGGTCAAATAATCCGTTGCGACAATTATGTACTCGGCATGAGAACCTTTAGCTGGTGGACTAATAGGTCCTACAAAATCTATTCCCCATTTGGTAAATGCTCTGGCACTCATCATAGGTTTTAGTGGCATTTCATCTCTTCTCATAGGATACTTTGTTCGTTGACAGATGTTGCATCTTTGGACGTAAGTGGCTGCATCTTGATGTAGAGTTGGCCACCACATTCCTGTGAAGAGAATCATTTTTGTAGTTTTATCTGTAGAAGAATGTCCTCCTGTAGTTCCTGTATGCGCCATTTCTAAGACAGAAAGATACTCGTCTTCATGAATGCACATTCGTAGATGATTGTCCCTTCCTCTCTTGAAGAGTTGTTTTCCTATAAGAACATAGTCCTTGCTTTGCTCTGTGAGGGCACGTTTTTTTCCTAGGGTAGCTCCTTCTAGATACTCCTGGGTTTTCAAGAATTTTACTAGAGGCATACTCCATCTGGGTGCTACAGTGGAGTAACATAGAGTAGAGTTCTCTTCTGGCCTTCGTTCTTGACGAATTGGGCAAGTAGATACATAGTTATGGTATCCCTCTGCATGGTTGGCCAGTATATGCCTAATCTCTTCACTGTTTGCCATGTTCCATTCGCGTTTAAATGAGTTTTCCATTGATTTACATGTGCTTTTTGAAGCCACATCTCTTGTTCCTCTTCCTCTACACATCTCATGAGTAGTCCACTTGGATCTTGGTGGCATAAGCTTCTAGCAATGATGTGGAGATTTTTAGTCTTCCATAACTCCTGACTTCTGTTTGTAGTGATCCCATGTTTAGGTCCATATGTGAGAATAGGGATCAACTTTTTTGCCCATTGGGGACATACTTTGCGATTGAAAAGATAAGTATCTGGCAGATCATCTGGTACTCCTGTGGGGGGTTCTCCATGTGTCATTCTTGATAGGTGATCTGCTCGGATGTGCATATTTCCTTTCTTGACTACTACTTCAAATTCAAATTCCATTAGCAATAGAAACCATCGTACTAGTCATCCTGTATTACAAGGCTTATTGACTAAGTATAGTAGGGCTTGATGATCGATGAAGAATTTGAATTTGTTTGCCAATAGGTAGTGTCAAAACTTCTTCACTGCATACACCATCCCTAAACCCTCTCGCTCCGTCGTGGTATAATTGTGTTCTGCTTGATTTAATTGTCTACTAGCATAGGCTATAGGGTGGTCTAACTTTCCTGTATTCGATGGCTAAGCTAAGATGCATCCAATGGCAAACTTGGAAGCATCCACATGAATATGAAATGGTTTGTTCCAATTAGGAACTCTAAGGATTGGTGCTGAACTTAATCGATTCTTCAATTCATTGAAAGCCTTTTCACATTCTTCCGTCCAAATAAATTGAGACAATAATGCATAAAGGGGCCTAGCAACTATGGCATACATGTGGATAAACCTATGGTTGTATCCACAATGCCCCATAAATGCTTGCACTTCTTTAGCTGTCTTTGGTCTCAGCAAATCTAGAATCACTTTGATTTTATCCTCATCCGTGGAAATCCATTTTTAAAGACAATGTGACCTAATATCTTCCCTTGTCGAACCATGAAGACACACTTTTTTGGATAAAGGCAAACTCTATATTGTCGGCATTTGGCAAAAATCTTTCCTAGTTCTGGGATATGTTCCAATCATATAGGCTGAATAGGTGCATAAATCATCCACTTATACCTCCATGCTCTTCCTTAAGAATTCCTTGAATACATGGCACATCAGCCCTTGAAAAGTGGCTGGGGCATTTGTTAGACCAAAAGGCATAACCCTAAATGCGTACATTCCCCATTCAGTTGCAAAGGTTGTGTTATGTTGGTCCTCAAGAGCAATCGCCACTTGATTATACCCTGAAAAGCCGTCCAAAAAACTATAGACTTCTTTTCTTGCAACCCTTTCCAAAAGATGATCGGTGATAGTTAATGGATAACTATCTCGTATGGTGGCAGCATTTACTTTCTTCAAGTTAATACATACCCTTAACTTGCCATTCTTTTTAGGCACGACCACCAAAGGTGATACCCATTCCGTGTGTTCGATCTCATAAATGAATCTTGCATCCAACAACTTATCTATCTCCTCCTTAATTTTTGTTGAGTAAACATCATTATATGTGTATGGTCTTTGTTTGCAAGGTTTGGCTTCTGATGTCATAGGGATTCTATGGGCACATATAGAGGGATCTACTCCTTTTAAATCCTTATATGTCCATGCAAAGACATCCCTGTATTCTTGTATGAGTCATATTAACTCTTGTTCTTCCTCCATTGAGACATCTTGTCCTATAAAAGTGCATCGCCCTTCCTCCAAAGTTACTACTATTTTCTTGGTCTATTCTTTGTTGTCATATGCTATTCTTGGTTCTGCTTCCTGTTTTGGCATTTGGATATCAATTTTCGTCTCTTCTACCTCGTATTTCTTGAAGTGGGTAGGCACTTCGAATTGATCTTGAGGCTTGTTTTCTCCTTCTTCTTTTTCTTTATCTAGTCCAAGTTCTTCTCCCTGTGTCATTTCTTGATTCAACTCATTATTTATGAAACTTACTCTTTGATTTTCGCTTTCTGCCTCAACTTGTTCATGCTCCATCTCAATGCTCTCATAATCCTCCTTCCATTCTTTTTCAATTACCTCTCCTTCTTCGGCTTCTTGGAGAACAACCACGTATAAACTTACATCATATCCTTCCTCTTCAATGCATTCATTCATGGTTATTACCTCTTCATTTACATATACATCAAGAGTGGCTAAAATCTCCATCCAACCATCCTCCTGTCCTCTTCCTTTTTAGCTGCCTAGCATATCCATAGATGAGTGCCTTCATTCATCCATGATTGGTCACTTGAACATATACTGTGAATCGATTGATCGTCCTCCTCCTTATGAATCAGATTCCATTGTAAGGGGGGAACATCTTGATATGTATATGTATGGATATTTATTTTGGTCGTGGTTCCCTCATGCTGCAAGCATACCACGTCTTTTCCCCAATCTTGCACTACCTTAAGCTTTCTCATGAAAGGTCTTCCAAGTATCATCTCATAATTGCTAGCCTTTTCAAATTGACAGATTGCTAGGGTGTGCTCGAATTCAACTCCACAAGTAGTAAAGGTTACTTTTTCCAATAATCCCAGGGGTCGTTCAGTGTGTCTGTCTGCCATTTGAATCTTCATGTGTGTTGGTCTTACAGCTGGTTTTCCCCATTTCTCCCAAATTTCCTTGGTCGCAATTCCTACTCCTGCTCTCGAGTCTAAGATGGCTTTAGTGGTATAACTCGGTAAGTGATTGGGAGGCATGTGTTTCCTTCGTCTCCCTCATTGAAAACACCAACCTTATCGATTGGGATTTTGATTGTGGTCACTTCATCAGGCATCTCCTTCTCATCTGACTTTGTTTGTAATTGACTGACTAGCTTCTCCTTCAAATGTGGTTTTACCTTCAAGAGTTCTTCCAATTTCAGAGTACAAGGGATTTTTACCTTTTTAAGATGTTGCATGATGTCAGATGTTTGGATTGATGGGTTTTGATCTTTTCTTCTCGCTGAGGAATGCAATATAATTCCGAATTATGTTCGTATTTCCCCGTGTAATTTGGCAAAGCCTTCACACTGTCTTCATCCTTTTTGCTCTCATCAAGTTGTAATAATCCTTCTAAGTTTAACTCAGGTATTGAAGCTTCAAATTCACCTTCTGCTTCTAACTCCTCAAAGGGTGGTCCAATTCCTTCCACTTTCTTCCATCTGTCTTCTTGGACTCTTGCCCACATGTCTTTAGGCCACTCCCCGTCGACTTCGGAGACAACCGATCCTTCTCTTTTATCCTCGCAGTAATTTTCACCACAGGTCTCGCCTTCCTTTCCTTTCTGTGGATCATTAGGATTGACACACTCTTGGAATTCTTTCTCAGGAATTCGTGAGTTGTGTAGTCGTTGAACAGGTTTTTCTAGGGTTTGCTGAGCCACTTCAATTAATTTTTTACATATCTCTAATCTTTCCTTCTCTAGATCACCTCTATGATATTCATTTTCATGTTTTTCAATGGTTGGTCCTGCTCTTATTCGTGCCTGGTATGCTTGAATCCACATGGCTAACTCTTCTGGCATAAGGTCAGCTAGAACTGATCCTGCCTCTTGTTTTCTACACTTTTCCATCTTGTTGTTTCCTGCAAATTTCTGTTTTTCTTCTTGGTCTTGTTTGTTATTTTTGTCCTCCTTCTTTTCTTGTAGTTTCTTTTCCTTCATCCTTTCTCTAGGATTCTTTCATCTTTGGGTCCGTTTACTTGTAATACTCTTTCCAGACTCTTCCAAGTCTGCAACTACTTGAGGTGTAGGTATATTCAATTCTTTGTCGACCTGATCATTCTCTCTGTTTTTTTCTAGGGTTTCTCTAGCCTTAGCTCTTGTTATTTCTTTTAATGGCACTGTGTACTCCTTATCACTCCCCGATGACTCTATCACTTCTATCACATTGATTTGCACGTTCGAGTTAACTTTGCTGGGGTTCTTGGGGCAATCTTTAAAAAGATGTTCTTGACCACAATCACTACAATATCCTTCCCAAATTCGCTGCGGTGGTGGTGGTGGATTGGGTAATGTACATTCTCTTATGAAATGATCTCCTCCGGACCTAGAACATGGTCCTCTAGGTGTAGGCGGTCTATTCATTGGTCGGGAGGGTAAGGGTGCTCTGGGAGTTGTGTACATTAATGACACATAATCTTGCTCATACCCGTAAGAGCTATCCGGTCCTTCCATACCATAAGCATATGGCTCGTAAGATTGTCCGTATTCAACTATAGTACCCTCATATGTGAAAATTTCCTTGACTATGGTCATAAGATGGATCATACAGTTCGTTACTAGCCAAAGGCGTGGCTGGGACTATTGCTCTCTCTAGGTTCTCTTCCGGTTGAGCTATTTTTACTCGGACAACATTCTAAGGGTGGGGTAGTTGTTGTCCTAACACCGGTTGTGGTTGAGTGTACCCTTGGTAAGCATAAGGTCGTGGTGTTGGTGCTTATTGCTGATATGTGGGATATCTAAAAGCTTCTCCTCCTTGATCTCTCTGAGGGTATCCATAAGGTCTCATGGGCAATTGTACCGGTCTTGACTGCTGATTGTAAGGACAGCTTTCTGTGCTATGATTTGTGTACCTTTGTTCTATGCTACAATAATGCATAGGGCCCTGGACGGGTGGTCTATTGTGAGCATAAGCAGGTGGTGGGACTACTCCCCTATTACACAAATGAGAAGGATGATCACCTCCACAGTGCACACATCTTCTAAGCATGGATACTCTCATCGGATTGTTTGGGTAGTTCCTCTGCCCTTGAACATTCAGTTTCTTTGCCACTAAATCAGTTATTTCTTCTACATTATTCCTAGGGTTTGACGTGTTGCTGGCGGTATCTTCACTTTTCACACTGCCTTGAGGTATTTTTAAATCTTCTGCTAGATTATCCTCCAGGTCAATACACTCTTTCATGCACTCTTGCAAATTTTGAACTCTTTTCACATATACCAATGATCTCAATGATCCATTCACTAATCCTTCCAAAAACAATGACACCATTTTTTTTTTGAGTGGGTCTCTCTTCAACAGGGCATTTGTCCACATATTGCTTAAATCGTCTTGCTGCCAATCTCACCGATTCTGTAGGAGCTTGCTTAAAACTATGGATTAATGAGGAAGAGTTGTTTTTTATTCTAGACTTGGTGAATTCTTCAATCAATTCTTGATAGACTTGTTCCATGTTTTGAAAGTTATTAGGGTCTAATGGCTGGAACCATGCTAAAGCTCTGTCTGTCAAGGTTAGTCCAAAGGATTCATATTGAATAAAAAATTCTTCCACTTGTTCGGCTCTTATCACTTGCTTGAATTCAACTATGTGGTTGTATGGTTCACTAGAGGCATCATAGTGGTTTCTCATGCATTTGGCATCTTGGATAGGTCTTAATCTTCTTCCTAGTTCAGGTGGTCTAGGCATTATAGGGAAGACTGGTCATCCTATCGGTATACCTGGTCCTCTTACTATAGGTGGTCTCTCCTGAACAGGGATTCTAATCCTTGGTTCAACCTGTGGATGAGGCCGATAGTTAGGATTATGGCCCGATGTAGCAAACTGCACATGTGGTATGACTGGAATGTGCATTTGTTGTGTCTGTACCGAATGCTGATATGAATTATCTTGATAGTTCCTTGGGAGTTTTGTGAAGTCGTGGCTTGATCCCTAGGAGGGAACACTGGGATGTTCTGATATTTCAATCCTGCTCTTTCTAACTCTGTTAAGGGCCAATACCTCCTCTCCAAATACATAATAATGGTGGGGAATTCAGGGACTTGTAACTCATAGATGGTGGTTGGGTTGGAGGTTTCTTCCCGCAATGAAGAGTGTGCTCCCAAAAGATGTTCCATTCCATTGACTAAATAGACATCCATTAGGGACTAATCTTGGGGACCTAGGTCTCCTCTCCACACCCTAATCACAATGTATGGATTTCCCTCTATGTGTAGACACCTGTTCTTCATGTCCCTCTTATTAAGGTTGTGGGCATTGCCTTCTTCCCCTTGTTCATTGATGTTTTTAGGATGTTACGTGACTAAGTACTAAATATCCCTTTTGTCCATGTAGAATCCTCCTGCATACTTAACAGTTGGCCTAGGTACTATGTAAGCATCTGTAGCTTTCTTCAGCCTAGCCACTGATTTGTTTAGCCCATCTAGGTAAATGGGTAACCTGTTTTGGTTGGTGTTCACATATTCTAAAGATGTTCGATATTCCTCTCAATAATTGACATCATGTCAATTATTGGTATAGAATTTTGCATGTCCTCTAAGGCCATAAGAGTTTCTTCCTCAGACTCACTCAAAGTTTCAGAGTAGTGTGAACGACTGCTTGGTTCGACTACACTTCCCACTGAAGGGATTACACTTCTTCGTCTCCCTAGGGTTCTTTTGGATCTTAGGTTCATTCACTTAAAAGCTTTAGTCGAGTTTTGACAACCCCCTAGCTCTCAAAGCTCTTTGTGGAATCACAGAGTTATATGAAATATTTGGCTGACTTGGAGGTTCACACTGAAGTATTTGAAAATCTCCTGATACTAGCTAAACTCATGATACTCAATACTTGACACACTAGAAAAATCACGATACCCGATATGTGACAAGTATCACGAAAAGAACTTTACGATACTCGATATCAGGTAGATGTCACGAGGCTAGAGCACGATACACGATATTGGTCCGCCGCGAGCAACTCAACGATACACAACATTCAACAAAGGTCGCAAGAAATCATATGGCTAAAATCATAAGGTCGTGGTGTTGGTGCTTATTACTGATATGTGGGATATCTAAAAGCTTCTCCTCCTTGACCTCTCTGAGGGTATCCATAAGGTCCCATGGGCAATTGTACCGGTCTTGACTGCTGATTGTAAGGACAGCTTTCTGTGCTGTGATTTGTGTACCTTTGTTCTTTGCTACAATAATGCATAGGGCCCTGGACGGGTGGTCTATTGTGAGCATAAGCAGGTGGTGGGACTACTCCCCTATTACACAAATGAGAAGGATGATCACCTCCACAGTGCACACATCTTCTAAGCATGGATACTCTCATCGGATTGTTTGGGTAGTTCCTCTGCCCTTGAACATTCAGTTTCTTTGCCACTAAATCAGTTATTTCTTCTACATTATTCCTAGGGTTTGACGTGTTGCTGGCGGTATCTTCACTTTTCACAGTGCCTTGAGGTATTTTTAAATCTCTGCTAGATTATCCTCCAGGTCAATACACTCTTTCATGCACTCTTGCAAATTTTGAACTCTTTTCACATATACCAATGATCTCAATGATCCATTCACTAATCCTTCCAAAAACAATGACACCATTTTTTTTTTGAGTGGGTCTCTCTTCAACAGGGCATTTGTCCACATATTGCTTAAAATCGTCTTGCTGCCAATCTCACCGATTCTGTAGGAGCTTGCTTAAAACTATGGATTAATGAGGAAGAGTTGTTTTTTATTCTAGACTTGGTGAATTCTTCAATCAATTCTTGATAGACTTGTTCCATGTTTTGAAAGTTATTAGGGTCTAATGGCTGGAACCATGCTAAAGCTCTGTCTGTCAAGGTTAGTCCAAAGGATTCATATTGAATAAAAAATTCTTCCACTTGTTCGGCTCTTATCACTTGCTTGAATTCAACTATGTGGTTGTATGGTTCACTAGAGGCATCATAGTGGTTTCTCATGCATTTGGCTTCTTGGATAGGTCTTAATCTTCTTCCTAGTTCAGGTGGTCTAGGCATTATAGGGAAGACTGGTCATCCTATCGGTATACCTGGTCCTCTTACTATAGGTGGTCTCTCCTGAACAGGGATTCTAATCCTTGGTTCAACTGGTGGATGAGGCCGATAGTTAGGATTATGGCCCGATGTAGCAAACTGCACATGTGGTATGCCTGGAATGTGCATTTGTTGTGTCTGTACCGAATGCTGATATGAATTATCTTGATAGTTCCTTGGGGGTTTTGTGAAGTCGTGGCTTGATCCCTAGGAGGGAACACTGGGATGTTCTGATATTTCAATCCTCCTCTTTCTAACTCTATTAAGGGCCAATACCTCCTCTCCAAATACATAATAATGGTGGGGAATTCAGGGACTTGTAACTCATAGATGGTGGTTGGGTTGGAGGTTTCTTCCCGCAATGAAGAGTGTGCTCTCAGAAGATGTTCCATTCCATTGACTAAATAGACATCCATTAGGGACTAATCTTGGGGACCTAGGTCTCCTCTCCACACCCTAATCACAATGTATGGATTTCCCTCTATGTGTAGACACCTGTTCTTCATGTCCCTCTTATTAAGGTTGTGGGCATTGCCTTCTTCCCCTTGTTCATTGATGTTTTTAGGATGTTACATGACTAAGTACTAAATATCCCTTTTGTCCATGTAGAATCCTCCTGCATACTTAACAGTTGGCCTAGGTACTATGTAAGCATCTGTAGCTTTCTTCAACCTAGCCACTGATCTGTTTAGCCCATCTAGGTAAATGGGTAACTTGTTTTGGTTGGTGTTCACATATTCTAAAGATGTTCGATATTCCTCTCAATAATTGACATCATGTCAATTATTGGTATAGAATTTTGCATGTCCTCTAAGGCCATAAGAGTTTCTTCCTCAGACTCACTCAAAGTTTCAGAGTAGTGTGAACGACTGCTTGGTTCGACTACACTTCCCACTGAAGGGATTACACTTCTTCGTCTCCCTAGGGTTCTTTTGGATCTTAGGTTCATTCACTTAAAAGCTTTAGTCAAGTTTTGACAACCCCCTAGCTCTCAAAGCTCTTTGTGGAATCACAGAGTTATATGAAATATTTGGCTGACTTGGAGGTTCACACTGAAGTATTTGAAAATCTCCTGATACTAGCTAAACTCATGATACTCGATACTTGACACACTAGAAAAATCACGATACCCGATATGTGACAAGTATCACGAAAAGAACTTTACGATACTCGATATCAGGTAGATGTCATGAGGCTAGAGCACGATACACGATATTGGTCCGGTATCGCGAGCAACTCAACGATACACAACATTCAACAAAGGTCGCAAGAAATCATATGGAAAAAATCTTTCCTAGTTCTGGGATATGTTCCAATCATATGGCTGAATAGGTGCATAAATCATCGACTTATACCTCCATGCTCTTCCTTAAGAATTCCTTGAATACATGGCACATCAGCCTTTGAAAAGTGGCTGGGGCATTTGTTAGACCAAAAGGCATAACCCTAAATGCGTACATTCCCCATTCAGTTGCAAAGGTTGTGTTATGTTGGTCCTCAAGAGCAATCGCCACTTGATTATACCCTGAAAAGCCGTCCAAAAAACTATAGACTTCTTTTCTTGCAACCCTTTCCAAAAGATGATCGGTGATAGTTAATGGATAACTATCTCGTATGGTGGCAGCATTTACTTTCTTCAAGTTAATACATACCCTTAACTTGCCATTCTTTTTAGGCACGACCACCAAAGGTGATACCCATTCCGTGTGTTCGATCTCATAAATGAATCTTGCATCCAACAACTTATCGATCTCCTCCTTAATTTTTGCTGAGTAAACATCATTATATGTGTATGGTCTTTGTTTGCAAGGTTTGGCTTCTGATGTCATAGGGATTCTATGGGCACATATAGAGGGATCTACTCCTTTTAAATCCTTATATGTCCATGCAAAGACATCCCTGTATTCTTGTATGAGTCATATTAACTCTTGTTCTTCCTCCATTGAGACATCTTGTCCTATAAAAGTGCATCGCCCTTCCTCCAAAGTTACTAATATTTTCTTGGTGTATTCTTTGTTGTCATATGCTATTCTTGGTTGTGCTTCCCGTTTTGGCATTTGGATATCAATTTTCCTCTCTTCTACCTCGTATTTCTTGAAGTGGGTAGGCACTTCGAATTGATCTTGAGGCTTGTTTTCTCCTTCTTCTTTTTCTTTATCTAGTCCAAGTTCTTCTCCCTTTGTCATTTCTTGATTCAACTCATTATTTATGACACTTACTCTTTGATTTTCGCTTTCTGCCTCAACTTGTTCATGCTCCATCTCAATGCTCTCATAATCCTCCTTCCATTCTTTTTCAATTACCTCTCCTTCTTCGGCTTCTTGGAGAACAACCACGTATAAACTTACATCATATCCTTCCTCTTCAATGCATTCATTCATGGTTATTACCTCTTCATTTACATATACATCAAGAGTGGCTAAAATCTCCATCCAACCATCCTCTGTCCTCTTCCTTTTTAGCTGCCTAGCATATCCATAGATGAGTGTCTTCATTCATCCATGATTGGTCACTTGAACATATACTGTGAATCGATTGATCGTCCTCCTCCTTATGAATCAGATTCCATTGTAAGGGGGGAACATCTTGATATGTATATGTATGGATATTTATTTTGGTCGTGGTTCCCTCATGCTGCAAGCATACCACGTCTTTTCCCCAATCTTGCACTACCTTAAGTTGTCTCATGAAAGGTCTTCCAAGTATCATCTCATAATTGCTAGCCTTTTCAAATTGACAGATTGCTAGGGTGTGCTCGAATTCAACTCCACAAGTAGTAAAGGTTACTTTTTCCAATAATCCCAGGGGTCGTTCAGTGTGTCTTTCTGCCATTTGAATCTTCATGTGTGTTGGTCTTACAGCTGGTTTTCCCCATTTCTCCCGAATTTCCTTGGTCGCAATTCCTACTCCTGCTCTCGAGTCTGAGATGGCTTTAGTGGTATAACCTCGGTAAGTGATTGGGAGGCATGTGTTTCCTTCGTCTCCCTCATTGAAATCTCCAACCTTATCGATTGGGATTTTGATTGTGGTCACTTCATCATGCATCTCCTTCTCATGTGACTTTGTTTGTAATTGACTGACTAGCTTCTCCTTCAAATGTGGTTTTACCTTCAAGAGTTCTTCCAATTTCAGAGTACAAGGGATTTTTACCTTTTTAAGATGTTGCATGATGTCAGATGTTTGGATTGATGGGTTTTGCTCTTTTCTTCTCGCTGAGGTAATGCAATATAATTGAGAATTATGTTCCTATTTCCCCGTGTAATTTGGCAAAGCCTTCACACTGTCTTCATCCTTTTTGCTCTCGTCAAGTTGTAATAATCCTTCTAAGTTTAACTCAGGTATTGAAGCTTCAAATTCACCTTCTGCTTCTAACTCCTCAAAGGGTGGTCCAATTCCTTCCGCTTTCTTCCATCTGTCTTCTTGGACTCTTGCCCACATGTCTTTAGGCCACTCGCCGTCGACTTCAGAGACAACCGATCCTTCTCTTTTATCCTCACAGTAATTTTCACCACAGGTCTCACCTTCCTTTCCTTTCTGCGGATCATTAGGATTGACACACTCTTGGAATTCTTTCTCAGGAATTCGTGAGTTGGGTAGTCGTTGAACAGGTTTTTCTAGGGTTTGTTGAGCCACTTCAATTAATTTTTTACATATCTCTAATCTTTCCTTCTCTAGATCACCTCTATGATATTCATTTTCATGTTTTTCAATGGTTGGTCCTGCTCTTATTCGTGCCTGGTACGCTTGAATCCACATGGCTAACTCTTCTGGCATAAGGTCAGCTAGAACTGATCCTGCCTCTTGTTTTCTACACTTTTCCATCTTGTTGTTTCCTGCAAATTTCTGTTTTTCTTCTTGGTCTTGTTTGTTATTTTCGTCCTCCTTCTTTTCTTGTAGTTTCTTTTCCTTCATCCTTTCTCTAGGATTCTTCCATCTTTGGGTCCGTTTACTTGTAATACTCTTTCCAGACTCTTCCGAGTCTGCAACTACTTGAGGAGTGGGTATATTCAATTCTTTGTCGACCTGATCATTCTCTCTGTTTTTTTCTAGGGTTTCTCTAGCCTTAGCTCTTGTTATTTCTTTTAATGGCACTGTGTACTCCTTATCACTCCCCGATGACTCTATCACTTCTATCACATTGATTTGCACGTTCGAGTTAACTTTGCTGGGGTTCTTGGGGCAATCTTTAAAAAGATGTTCTTGACCACAATCACTACAATATCCTTCCCAAATTCGTTGCGGTGGTGGTGGTGGATTGGGTAACGTACATTCTCTTATGAAATGATCTCCTCCGCACCTAGAACATGGTCCTCTAGGTGTAGGCGGTCTATTCATTGGTCGGTAGGGTAAGGGTGCTCTGGGAGTTGTGTACATTAATGACACATAATCTTGCTCATACCCGTAAGAGCTATCCGGTCCTTCCATAGCATAAGCATATTGCTCGTAAGGTTGTCCGTATTCAACTATAGTACCCTCATATGTGAAATAATTTCCTTGACTATGGTCGTAAGATGGATCATACAGTTCGTTACTAGCCAAAGGCGTGGCTGGGACTATTGCTCTCTCTAGGTTCTCTTCCGGTTGAGCTATTTTTACTGGGACAACATTCTGAGGGTGGGATAGTTGTTGTCCTAACACTGGTTGTGGTTGAGTGTACCCTTGGTAAGCATAAGGTCGTGGTGTTGGTGCTTATTGCTGATATGTGGGATATCTAAAAGCTTCTCCTCCTTGATCTCTCTGAGGGTATCCATAAGGTCTCATGGGCAATTGTACCGGTCTTGACTGCTGATTGTAAGGACAGCTTTCTGTGCTGTGATTTGTGTACCTTTGTTCTATGCTACAATAATGCATAGGGCCCTGGACGGGTGGTCTATTGTGAGCATAAGCAGGTGGTGGGACGATTCCCCTATTACACAAATGAGAAGGAGGATCACCTCCACAATGCACACATCTTCTAAGCATGGATACTCTCATCGGATTGTTTGGGTAGTTCCTCTGCCCTTGAACATTCAGTTTCTTTGCCACTAAATCAATTATTTCTTCTACATTATTCCTAGGGTTTGACGTGCTGCTGGCGGTATCTTCACTTTTCACACTGCCTTGAGGTATTTTTAAATCTTCTGCTAGATTATCCTCCAGGTCAATACACTCTTTCATGCACTCTTGCAAAATTTGAACTCTTTTCACATATACGAATGATCTCAATGATCCATTCACTAATCCTTCCAAAAACAATGACACCATTTTTTTTTTGAGTGGGTCTCTCTTCAACAGGGCATTTGTCCACATATTGCTTAAATCGTCTTGCTTCCAATCTCACCGATTCTGTAGGAGCTTGCTTAAAACTATGGATTAATGAGAAAGAGTTGTTTTTTATTCTAGACTTGGTGAATTCTTCAATCAATTCTTGATAGACTTGTTCCATGTTTTGAAAGTTATTAGGGTCTAATGGATGGAACCATGCTAAAGCTCTGTCTGTCAAGGTTAGTCCAAAGGATTCATATTGAATCAAAAAGTCTTCCACTTGTTCGGCTCTTATCACTTGCTTGAATTCAACTATGTGGTTGTATGGTTCACTAGAGGCATCATAGTGGTTTCTCATGCATTTGGCTTCTTGGATAGGTCTTAATCTTCTTCCTAGTTCAGGTGGTCTAGGCATTATAGGGAAGACTGGTCATCCTATCCGTATACTTGGTCCTCTTACTATAGGTGGTCTCTCCTGAACAGGGATTCTAATCCTTGGTTCAACTGGTGGATGAGGCCGATAGTTAGGATTATGGCCCGATGTAGCAAACTGCACATGTGGTATGACTGGAATGTGCGTTTGTTGTGTCTGTACCGAATGGTGAAATGAATTATCTTGATAGTTCCTTGGGGGTTTTGTGAAGTCGTGGCTTGATCCCTAGGAGGGAACACTGGGATGTTCTGATATTTCAATCCTGCTCTTTCTAACTCTGTTAAGGGCCAATACCTCCTCTCCAAATACATAATAATGGTGGGGAATTCAGGGACTTGTAACTCATAGATGGTGGTTGGGTTGGAGGTTTCTTCCCGCAATGAAGAGTGTGCTCTCAGAAGATGTTCCATTCCATTGACTAAATAGACATCCATTAGGGACTAATCTTGGGTTAGTAACCTATAATTTGGGTGATGAAGTTAACCTGCGGCCTATTAAGATTAAGGTAGGACTGTCCGAGGCATTTCAAGATGATTTGATCCGACTCCTGCATGAGTTTTCTGATGTTTTTTCTTGGGACTATCGTGATATGAAAGGTCTTGATCCACGGATCTATCAACATCGGGTTGTGCTTAAGCCAGAAGCGAAGCCAATTAAACAATCCAGTTACCAAATGAATCCCAATTATGCAGCACAGGTCAAAGCAAAACGCGATCGGTTATTGAAGGTAGGATTCATCGTACCAATCGAACACGCGGAATGGATCTCTTCGATCGTGATTGTTCCAAAGAAAAATAAACAGCTACGAATCTGTGTGGACTACCGGAAACTGAATGCGGCCACGGTACCTGATCCATTCCCTCTCCCTTTCTCGACACAATGTTACACAGGGTGGCCGGGCATGAGATATATTCATTTCTCGATGGTTATAGTGGTTATAACCAGGTGCGCATGGCCGAGCAGGACATATCTAAAACAACCTTCATTACGAATTGGGGTGTGTATGCTTGTACAGTCATGTGGTTTGGCTTAAGGAATGCTCCAAGCATATTTCAACGGTGTATGCAAGAAATTTTTTCACCCTATCTGACTACTTTTATGCAAGTATACTTCGACGACTTTTCCTTATTTGGTAAGATTGTGGCGCACCTGTATCATTTACGGTGCTGCTTTGAGAAATGCCATGAATACCGACTCTGCCTGAATCCGACAAAATCTGTTTTTTGCGGTTTCTTGTGGTAAACTCCTTGGCCATATTGTATCTGCACAAGGTATCCAAGTCGATCCAGACAAAGTCGCAGCTGTGTTGGAAGCCCCGTCCCTACAACGCCGAAAGAAGTTATGCGTTTCTTGGGTCAAATCCGGTGGCATGGCAGGCATCTACGGTGGCTAGCCCATTTAGCAACACCACTTAATCGGCTAATGACTAGTATTCCATGACAGTTCGAATGGACCCAGAATGCCAAACTGCTTTCGATCGTCTTAAAGGATTATTGACGTAGGCTCCAATTTTGCAACCTCTTGATTGGACCCGCCCATTCCATGTCTTTGTAGATGCATCGGATATAGCCATTGGCAGTGTTTTAATGCAGCAAACGGATAAATGGTTTCGGCCTGTCTACTATGCAAGTCACCAACTCACTTCTGCGGAAAGAAATTATTCAGTTACTGAAAGAGAATGTCTCGGGTTGGTGTATTCAGTGAAGAAATTCCGACATTATTTGCTCGGCCAAAAATTCACTTTTCACATGGATCATGCCGCACTTGTATATCTGGTCCGACAGCAACATTTAGGTGGTCGCTTGGCTTGTTGGGTTTTATTGCTACAGGAGTTCGACTATGAAGTGATTCATTGATCCGGTACAGCACATGCCTTAGCAGATTTTCTCTCTCGGTTGGATTCCGGTGAAGCTCCGGTGGGCGTTGATGATACCACACCAGCAATTTACGCTACTGACCCAGCTCGTGACGAATCTACCGAACATCCGGTGCCGCCTACTTACTATGATACGTTGTTAACTTTTCTGACTGATAGATGTCTTCCTCCTCATACGCCTCCTGCTATGCGGTGGAAAATTGCAGTTTATAGTCGTAGATTCCGGTTGATTGTAGGACAGTTGTACTACACGGATCATACTGGTGTCTTACTTCACTGTATCCCACCACATGAAGTAAATTCGGTTATTGCTATGGCACATTCAATACCCTCCGGTGGATATTTTGCAGTAGATCGTACGCACCGAAAAATTTTGCAAAGTGGGCTTTGGTGGCCTACCATGTACAAAGACGTGACTCAGTTTGTGCAGCAGTGTGACACTTGTCAACGATCTGGACAGCCATTACAACGCCAATTCTGTCCTTTGCAACCTGTCTTACCTTTGGAACCTTTTCAGAAGTGGGGTCTTGATTTTATTGGTCCAATCACACCACCAACGACTCTTAGCAATAATCGCTACATCCTGACCTATACAGATTACACTACCAGGTGGGCAGAAGCTTGGGCCTTACGATCCACCACAACTGTTTCGGTGGAAAAATGCCTGATAAAGGACGTATTCCCGCGTTATGGACTACCTCTGGAACTTTTTCTAGATTGTAGGAAAGTACCCATTTTGCTAACATTTTAATGCGAGTACTAATGCATACTTTTTATTTTCTACATAAATTCAGTTCACCGTACTATCCTCGTGCTAATGGGTTAGCTGAAGTACCAACAAGACGTTGTTGAGTATGCTTCGCAAATTGATCGTGGAATCTCCAGAAAGATGGGATCAGTTACTACCTTCAGTTTTATGGGCATACCGGACTACATACAAAGTTGCAATTAGAATGACCCCTTTCAAGCTTGCTTATGGGTTGGAAGCAATCGCGCCGATGGAGCTCGTAGTGCCAAGCTTACGTATGGCCCTAACTCAGAAGTTACTGCCCGAAGACTCTTTGTCCTTTCGGTTGGATGCACTCAAAGATTTGGATGAACAGCGTTGGGAAAGTTTTCTGACTCTTCAAGAAGTTTAGTTGCGGCAAGCCCGTATCCATGATCGGTTCCTCCAAACTCCAGTTTTTACGGTGGGCCAACTTGTGTTGTTTTATAATGCTAAATCAAATTGTTCTGCTGGAAAATTTAAATTACGATGGTTCGTTCCTTACCGAATTAGTGAGCAAGTGGGGCCAGCTACTTTTCGGTTGACTACCTTGACCGGAGTTCCTCTTCCTAAAGTAATCAATCGTTCAAAGTTGTGTCCATATCACCAAGCGCCTGACCATCGCTAACGTATTCTTCGTTTTTCCGCGTGTCCTTTATTTTTTTTATTTTTATTTTTGCGTTTTGGTTGAATAACTACTGTAAAACTCCTCGTTTGGATATCTAATTATGAGTAATTGCCGCCCTGTGTTATTGATTCTGCTCATGCATGCACGCCGTAATTATGAAGGTTATCATTTCCATACCGCGCGATGATTAGGGTTTTCAATCGCCTCCCATTGCCAAGTGTCTACTTAATCTTCTTTTTTTCACTATTAATCGCTATTGTGTCTGTGTGTTCTGTGCGCTATGTTTTCTGTGTTTGCTGTGCATTTGTGTTCTTCGGACTTTGCGTGCGCATCATGGAAGCGTTAGCCAATTTCGCTACCTTCCGTGATGGAATCCCTCAGGATGTGAGTGAGTTCTTACGTATTCGCGGCCTGTTGAACTTCACTGAATTGCCTTGGCATTCAGTGGAGTGTCAACCGCTTTATGCGCAGATCATTTTTGCCATCACTGCCACACCTGCTATGCAGCAGAGTTGGCCGATTACATGTTTACCGTCTCGCGTAGTAATCACATTAGCTTCATTCGCTAAAGCATTTCGTCTGCCCATGGAAGGATTGGAGAATGGTCCTCTCCTTCCGGTAGCCACCATGGTTGAATTGTTCCCACGGCACTCATCGAATGAGTATGCCATTTTGTGTCGCCCTGACCCTGAACGCACCGCCTTACAATTCTTAGTAGCTAACCTAAATTTACAGAAACGTACCTACGGGATTTCACGCCCATTTTATTCAATGATCGACATGGCTTCTTGTGAGCCTGTCAATTTTGCCTCTTATTATTTCCGACGCATTCACCGTGAATGCGTTACGATTATTAAGCAAGTTAACAAAGGTGATCTTCCACGATCACGCCTTCCCCACATCCTTACGTTCCTTTTTACCACCATTCAAGCCGCGCAACCTCCACCCAATGCACCGTTCTTACTGCATGAAGAATCCACTTGGATGCTTGAAGATGAAGATGAGGATGATGATGCTGATTTGTTTCAACTCCTTCGTCGGAAACGCCGTCGCATAATCCCGTCTGAAAGCCAGGTGCAAGGTTCCAATGCAGCCAATGAAGAAGAAATCTTTCATGACACCGCAACTTCTATCCATGTCGATTCTTCCGCCCAATCTTCTCCGAATAAGCAGCAGGAACAAAGTGCGTCCACCACCGAATCTGAAGCAATTTCTTCGAAGAAGGATTCTCACCACTAGACCCAAGATGATGTGCGATCCATTGTTGCTGAGATTGTTAATGAAGTAATTATTGCGGTTGATGCTGTAGTTGACGGACTTGAAGCGACTATGCAGCAGAATCCTGGAATAGTGTTGGTGCCCAACACTCTTATACCCACTCCTCCACCAATGAATCCGGTTGAGCCCATTGTACCTGTTCAACCCATTGTCCATGAAGCACCGGATTCCTCATCCTCTTCGCCTAATTATTCCCCACCATCCTCTCCTCACCTCTTATCAACCTCTTCATCCCAGCCACTTCCTCCTCCTCCTCTTCCGGTTCCCATGTTTACTGAATTAGAGTCCATGGGTCGAATGCTAATCCAATTCTCACAGCAGCTACCGATGCAACTCAAAATGGTCAATGATAATATTCGCCAAGAATTGCAGCATAAAATCAATATCTTAGAAAAGATATTACTCCACTACAGGAAGAAGTTGATGCAGTTAAGGCAGAAAATCATGGCCTACACTTACAAATTCAACATCTTCAAGATCAGCTAGCACAGAAAGATGCTTTGCTGAGTCAAAAGGATATAGAAATCGGCATGATGAAGCAAGAAATCACTGATAAAACAGATGCAATGACTGCCATAGGCAATGAACTGCATAGCACGTGGGAAGCATACAGCATATTAGAAGAAGCTTCTCAGTCTCTTGCCGCAAATGTCCTTAAAGATGAGGTAGAGCTTCATAAAACTACCGAAACCCTGTTCAAACGTGATCAAGAGTTACAGGAAGAGCTTGGCATGTATCTCCGTTTGAAGAAAGAATTTGAAGGAGTGCAGAAGGAAATAGACGCTTATTACAAAACCATGCAGTTCCAGTCTGAAGAACTAGAGAGAAGAGAAAGGCAGCTCGGTTATCAAGGAGAGTGTTTATCTAGAATAGATAAAAAGATTGAAGATATGAGATTGAGCCGTGATGCAGCTCTTGCAAATGATTTCTACCTCCAAGAGGCCTTTTTGCAAACACAAGCTGACATTTTAATGAGTCAAGTGATTGTCGCAAGCTCTGTTCGTACTGACGCACAGTTAGTCAAACTAGAAACTTTAAAGTTAATGCTGGATTCTTTGAAGTAGAAGATTTCCAGAACTTTCAAATTAGCTCGCACCATATATATACAGGGCATTGTAGATGAGCCCTAAATTTTTTTTCCATTGCGGGTTCAAGTCCGTCTAACCAGAGTTTTAAACATTAACCTGTATAAGAGTTCGATACTAAACATTAACGTATTGCGGTTTGAATAAGTTAATTGGGAAAATTAAGTTACAGGGCCTCTGATTTATCAGACCCCTACCACTCCCAAGAACCCGAAAGAACTTAAAAATGCCTGTAATGTAAAAGTGCATTTTAACACAATGCTAAATAAGAAAAATCTCAAACAAACTTCCTATAGAAACTAGCAAAGCCAAGAAAAGAACGAACATCATTGACTGATTGTGGTGTAGGCCATTCTACTATAACTTTAACTTTTTTGGATCCACATGCACACCTTCACTTGAAATAATATGTCCTAGATATTCTAGATTACATTGAAAGCAATAGCTCTTTTTAGGATTAGCATAAAGTGTATTCTCTCGTAATAAATGAAAATCTGTTTTAAGATGCATCTCATGCTTACTACCATTCTTACTATAATCAAGTATATCGTCGAAAAATACAAGAACAAAAGCTTGGTAATCAGAAAAAATGTTGTTCATCATTCGTGCAAATGTAGCAGGAGCATTAGTAAGTCCAAAGGGCATTACCATAAATTCATAATGGCATGTTTGAGTTCTAAATGCAGTCTTAAAAATATCACTTTGCGTCATATGAATCTGATGGTATCCTGATTTTAGATCAATTTTACTAAAGACATGAGCTCCTCGTAATTTATCTAAAATATCATCGCTTCGAGGTATGGGTTATCTATTCTTTATTGTGATCTTGTTAAGGGCTCTATAATCAATGCACATTCGATAAGTTTTATTCTTCTTCTCTACTAAGAGAGCTGGTGCTTGGGGAAGAACTAGGCCTTATAAGCCCTTTCTATAGTAGGTCTTTTACTTGGTTTTCTATTTCTTTTTGGTGTAGTGGGCCATGTCTATAAGGGGCTTTATGAGGAGGAGAACTACAAGGGACTAAGTCTATGGTGTGGTCAAAGGATCCTCGAGAGGGTGGTAGTTCGGAGGGATATTCAGACATAAAACAATCCTTATAAGTAGTCATGAAAGATTTATGTGCATCAAGAAGTGTATGAGTATAATCATTGATGACATTGACAAAAACAATGCATGAATTGAATCCTTTCCTAAATGCACATTTTACTTGAGTATGACTAATCAATGGAAATGGCTAAAAATCATGTCGTGCAGACAAAGTAATGATTTGACCTTTAAATTCAAAATTAAAGGTATGTGTATGGTAGTCAATCCATGGGTTATAATGATGACGAAAAGACATATTTAGTATAACATCATAAGGTTGCAAAGGTGCAATTAAAAATGTTTGTAAATCAACATATGGACCTATGCTAATCATAACATCTTGTACTTCTCGTATTACATTATAACGATTACTTGAAATGCAACTTTTACTTTATACAAAGAAGGAAATGTTTTCAATTTAAGTTCTTGTACTAATAAGTGTGAAATGAAGTCATGTGAACTACCATCGTCATGTAGAATTTTAACGAGTTTGTTGTTTATAGTACCCTGCATGCAAAGTAGAGAATAAAGAGAGATATTGTTACCCAAGGTACTTAAGTCCTTCTCCAATGATTCCTCTGTCCAAAGAGGAGGAATTTCTTCATTGTGGGCCTCCATGTTATGTAATTGAGCTGCAGCTGGTTTCATGATAAGAGGTTGCAATCGGCACTTCATTTTTGTATGTCCAGGTTTGCCACAATTCCAACAAGTGATTCGTGGTCGCTTCTGTTGGGCATCCATCACTGAATTTTGTAGGGTAGGTGGTTTGGTAGGTTGGAGAGATGAAGCAACAGGTGCAGTTGAGTAATTGGATTGCAGTGGACGAGGAAAACTAGGGTAAGATAGGTCATTAAAAGTACGTTTCATGGGAAGATTTAGTTTAGCGAAAAATGGTCGTTGATGTGGTTGTTGTAGACGAAGTGACTTGGTTATGGACTGGAATTATTTCTCTGCATCATAGGCAAAAGATATAGCCTCGTTGAGGGTTGTAGGTCGTAAGGTGTGAAGCTTAGCTTGAATTCCCACCTCTAAACCATCTTCATATTTCTGCTGCAAGCTATCCTCCGGTACATCTTTAAGCATTCGAACCAATAGTAAATTTTGGCAGAAGTGCTTTGTGTAGGTAGTAACCATATCACCCTCCTTCCATGTAAGGGTCGTCCATACACGTCAAACATGCAAATGGTATTGAGGGGGAAGAAAAGAATCCTTCACTTTCTCTTGGAAAGCCTTCCATGTTGTTGGATGCTCAATACTGTGCTGCAGGACATTCCATCAGAGTTGAGCTTTTTCTACTAAATAGTTAGTGGCCAATTTGACTTTTTCACTTTCAACATAGGTTTCATCAGTATAAAAATTATCAAACTGTGAAAGCCATGAAAGGATTAAAGGGCCATCCTTACGGTCATCAAACTGTAAAAACTGGTAATTCTTAACGGTGATCTTGGAATGCATGCCATCCGACTGGGCAGAGACAATAGCTTTGACCACCCTCGTAAGGTTGTGTTCATCAGTTTGCATCTTTTCAAGTATTTCGTCGCGTTGTTGGATCTCATTCTGAGCACCTCGTAATTCATGCTATAGGAGCTCTAGTTGTTGCTCGAGGGTGACCTCGGGTAGAGGTGATTCACCGAAATCCTCCATGTTGTTCATAGGGTCCATGAGGATGTAGAGACAAAACCTTCTTTCTAGATATGTAGAAACAATTTTTGAGTTTGTTTGAGTTAAAATGTAAAAGGAATGGTTGTTCTTGGGAATTGAAAAAGTAAGAAAGAGATGAAAGTTATGTTAAATATAAGAAAAGAGAAGTAGAGTGACAACACAAAGAGATAGTGTAGTGGTAAAGCACTTCCCTTGTGTGGGTGAGGTTGTTGGTTGAAATCCTCCCACCTTGGTGAATCTAAAAGTCCTTATTGCCACTCATACATTAAAATTAGTTTGCACGTAGCCAACGACTGCCAACGGTTGCCAAGGGAGCCTTGGGTGCCAATGATGCCAATGTAATACCTAACTTATGCCTAAGTTCTTTGCTTTAGTCAACGCCTTGGAGTAAACCGAAGGAGTAAACGTAAGTTCTGGTTCTGGAACTGGATTAGAAATCGAAACCGAAACAAAAACAGAAACCGAAACTACAATGGCAACAACAATGACAACGATAATGGAAACAAAAACGGAAACAAAAATGAAAATGATAATGGCAAGGGGAATTGAAACCGGATTCAGATTCGGATTTGGATTCCGTATCCGAATCGAGAATAGTGAATAGCGAACAACGAACATCGGAACAGAGATCAATTTGCCAAAATGAATAGAAACAGATCCCTTCGTAGTTGTAACAAGTCTCCTAATCTTGAATCATAATCCCACACAGAATAATAGGCTTCGACACCACAAGATATAAAGAAGGAAAACAAAGTATACGTAGAACAAGAAGAGAGAGAATTTTATTATCTGTGCAGATTTAAGTAGTTCTGATCTACATTACAAAATCTATCAGATAGCTTCAATGTGAAGCCTCATCCACCCGACCACCCCCGAGCTGATCTCAATCCCAATCTCAATCACAATCACAATCTCAATCCCAATCTCAATCATAATCACAATCTCAATCCCAACCTCAATCACAATCTCAATCTCAATGTCAATCTCAATCTCAATCTCAATCCCAATCTCAATCATAATTCCATAAGCCAAAAAATGATCGTGATGACAGTACGACCATCATCCTTTTTTATCTCTCAGTCTTCCTCGTTTTTGGATCTCCACATTTCACGAGTGCACGACCAATCACGCCTTCCTAGACTTGCACTCTAAGAATCTGCATGCTCCAAGATAGCATCTTTTTGCATGTCTCATGCAAGACTTCCGGACCACCCATGCATCTACTTTTCATGTCCACCTCAAGAATTGTACCTACAAAAATAGAGGTGATCCCTGCAACGCACTCACACACACGTCAATCACCCAAAAATAACCCATATACCCATGTGTGTTTTCTAAATCCACGACATGAATAAGATGAATGAATGAAGGCTTCTCTTTTTTTTCTAAGTTAAGAAAACAGCACTTTTCCAAGCCCTGTAACTCATAAATTGTGAGGAATTAGCTTAAGCTTATCAGAGACAAAAATATTAAGTTCTTAAATTTGTACAATAGTGTTAGAGATGCCTCAGGTCCAAATCTGCTTCCAGATATCACTTTTGGGCCCTGCAAAATAAAAAATTCTAGAGAGAGATAAAAAACCATGAAAAATCTCTTTGTTAACCTATCTTCATGGAACCAAATGACACATAAAACATAGGAACTATAAAAAATTCAATCAGGTAAAGTTTTTCTACTACGAGTACTCTACCTTTCTCTCATACAACACTTTTTTAGATTCCTTCATCTTCATGCTCAAATTTAACATACAAATTTCATGCGACAACTTTCTAGAGAGAGAATGTAAAAACTTATTGCTACAAAATTTTACAGACATGATCAAAATATCCTAAACATAAAATTTCATTATTACCTACACATCTTTTTTTCTATCCTCAGAGTTGGAAAGAAGGACAATGTTCCATAAACTCATCTAAACCAATCCATGTTGAATCTTCAATAGGATATGCAAACCACTTTACTAAAATTTCCACTATTTCATGATTCCTAAGATGTTTAATTCTCCTATCCATTATAACTTCTGATTCGAGCTCAAAAGTGGCATCTTCCTTCAACTTAGATTTGTCCTGCAAAACATCATGAGCATTAGGAACATAGTTTTTAAGTAATCCAACATGGAAGACTGGATGAATTTTCAAAGTGTTAGGTAGGTCAAGTAAATATGCAATAGAACCAACTTTCTTTAAGATTTTGAAAGGACTAGCATAACGAGGAGACAATCGACGATCTTTTCCTAAAACCAGATTTGATTTAGAAGGACTCACTTTCAAAAAAACCAGATCATTTGTTCTAAATTCCAAGGGTCTCTTTTTGAGATCATGATATAAATTCTGACATTTCTGTGCATCTTTCATGTTTTTCCTTACCTTATTTAGCTCCAAGTCCATGTTTTCAAGCATCTGTTTGGATATTTCAACCTGATTCTGTGAATTAAAAAGTGAATGCGGCAGCAAGCAATTATAACCATACATTGCTTCAAAAGGTGTCATCTTAATAGAGGAATGCCATGCACTATTATATGCATACTCAACCAAAGGCAAATATTCAATCCAATTGTTTTGCTTATCATTCACGTACATGTGTAACATATCCTCAAGCACCATGTTAACCCTCTTGGTATCACCATGAGTTTGAGGATGAAATGCAGTACTCATGCGTAATTCTGTTCCAAGTATCATCTCATAATTGCTAGCCTTTTCAAATTGACAGATTGCTAGAGTGTGCTCGAATTCAACTCCACAGGTAGTAAAGGTTACTTTTTCCAATAATCCCAGGGGTCGTTCAGTGTGTCTTTCTGCCATTTGAATCTTCATATGTGCGGGTCTTACAGCTGGTTTTCCCCATTTCTCCCGAATTTCCTTGGTCGCAATTCCTACTCCTGCTCTCGAGTCTAAGATGGCTTTAGTGGTATAACCTCGGTAAGTGATTGGGAGGCATGTGTTTCCTTCGTCTCCCTCATTGAAATCTCCAACCTTATCGATTGGGATTTTGATTGTGGTCACTTCATCAGGCATCTCCTTCTCATCTGACTTTGTTTGTAATTGACTGACTAGCTTCTCCTTCAAATGTGGTTTTACCTTCAAGAGTTCTTCCAATTTCAGAGTACAAGGGATTTTTACCTTTTTAAGATGTTGCATGATGTCAGATGTTTGGATTGATGGGTTTTGCTCTTTTCTTCTCGCTGAGGGAATGCAATATAATTCAGAATTATGTTCGTATTTCCCCGTGTAATTTGGCAAAGCCTTCACAGTGTCTTCATCCTTTTTGCTCTCGTCAAGTTGTAATAATCCTTCTAAGTTTAACTCAGGTATTGAGGCTTCAAATTCACCTTCTGCTTCTAACTCCTCAAAGGGTGGTCCAATTCCTTCTGCTTTCTTCCATCTGTCTTCTTGGACTCTTGCCCACATGTCTTTAGGCCACTCGCCGTCGACTTCAGAGACAACCGATCCTTCTCTTTTATCCTCACAGTAATTTTCACCACAGGTCTCACCTTCCTTTCCTTTCTGCGGATCATTAGGATTGACACACTCTTGGAATTCTTTCTCAGGAATTCGTGAGTTGGGTGGTCGTTGAACAGGTTTTTCTAGGGTTTGTTGAGCCACTTCAATTAATTTTTTACATATCTCTAATCTTTCCTTCTCTAGATCACCTCTATGATATTCATTTTCATGTTTTTCAATGGTTGGTCCTGCTCTTATTCGTGCCTGGTACGCTTGAATCCACATGGCTAACTCTTCTCGCATAAGGTCAGCTAGAACTGATCTTGCCTCTTGTTTTCTACACTTTTCCATCTTGTTGTTTCCTGCAAATTTCTGTTTTTCTTCTTGGTCTTGTTTGTTATTTTCGTCCTCCTTCTTTTCTTGTAGTTTCTTTTCCTTCATCCTTTCTCTAGGATTCTTCCATCTTTGGGTCCGTTTACTTGTAATACTCTTTCCAGACTCTTCCGAGTCTGCAACTACTTGAGGTGTGGGTATATTCAATTCTTTTTCGACCTGATCATTCTCTCTGTTTTTTTCTAGGGTTTCTCTAGCCTTAGCTCTTGTTATTTCTTTTAATGGCACTGTGTACTCCTTATCACTCCCCGATGACTCTATCACTTCTATCACATTGATTTGCACGTTCGAGTTAACTTTGCTGGGGTTCTTGGGGCAATCTTTAAAAAGATGTTCTTTACCACAATCACTACAGTATCCTTCCCAAATTCGCTACGGTGGTGGTGGTGGATTGGGTAACGTACATTCTCTTTTGAAATGATCTCCTCCGCACCTAGAACATGGTCCTCTAGGTGTAGGCGGTCTATTCATTGGTCGGGAGGGTAAGGGTGCTCTGGGAGTTGTGTACATTAATGACACATAATCTTGCTCATCCCGTAAGAGCTATCCGGTCCTTCCATACCATAAGCATATGGCTCGTAAGATTGTCCGTATTCAACTATAGTACCCTCATATGTGAAATAATTTCCTTGACTATGGTCATAAGATGGATCATACAGTTCGTTACTAGCCAAAGGCGTGGCTGGGACTATTGCTCTCTCTAGGTTCTCTTCCGGTTGAGCTATTTTTACTGGGACAACATTCTGAGGGTGGGGTAGTTGTTGTCCTAACACCGGTTGTGGTTGAGTGTACCCTTGGTAAGCATAAGGTCGTGGTGTTGGTGCTTATTGCTGATATGTGGGATATCTAAAAGCTTCTCCTCCTTGATCTCTCTGAGGGTATCCATAAGGTCTCATGGGCAATTGTACCGGTCTTGACTGCTGATTATAAGGACAGCTTTCTGTGCTGTGATTTGTGTACCTTTGTTCTATGCTACAATAATGCATAGGGCCCTGGACGGGTGGTCTATTGTGAGCATAAGCAGGTGGTGGGACTACTTCCCTATTACACAAATGAGAAGGATGATCACCTCCACAATGTACACATCTTCTAAGCATGGATACTCTCATCGGATTGTTTGGGTAGTTCCTCTGCCCTTGAACATTCAGTTTCTTTGCCACTAGATCAGTTATTTCTTCTACATTATTCCTAGGGTTTGACGTGTTGGTGGCGGTATCTTCACTTTTCACACTGCCTTGAGGTATTTTTAAATCTTCTGCTAGATTATCCTCCAGGTCAATACACTCTTTCATGCACTCTTGCAAATTTTGAACTCTTTTCACATATACCAATGATCTCAATGATCCATTCACTAATCCTTCCAAAAACAATGACACCATTTTTTTTTTGAGTGGGTCTCTCTTCAACAGGGCATTTGTCCACATATTGCTTAAATCGTCTTGCTGCCAATCTCACTGATTCTGTAGGAGCTTGCTTAAAACTATGGATTAATGAGGACGAGTTGTTTTTTATTCTAGACTAGGTGAATTCTTCAATCAATTCTTGATAGACTTGTTCCATGTTTTGAAAGTTATTAGGGTCTAATGGCTGGAACCATGGTAAAGCTCTGTCTATCAAGGTTAGTCCAAAGGATTCATATTGAATCAAAAAGTCTTCCACTTGTTCGGCTCTTATCACTTGCTTGAATTCAACTATGTGGTTGTATGGTTCACTAGAGGCATCATAGTGGTTTCTCATGCATTTGGCATCTTGGATAGGTCTTAATCTTCTTCCTAGTTCAGGTGGTCTAGGCATTATAGGGAAGACTGGTCATCCTATCGGTATACCTGGTCCTCTTACTATAGGTGGTCTCTCCTGAACAGGGATTCTAATCCTTGGTTCAACTGGTGGATGAGGCCGATAGTTAGGATTATGGCCCGATGTAGCAAACTGCACATGTGGTATGACTGGAATGTGCGTTTGTTGTGTCTGTACCGAATGCTGATATGAATTATCTTGATAGTTCCTTGGGGGTTTTGTGAAGTCGTGGCTTGATCCCTAGGAGGGAACACTAGGATGTTCTGATATTTCAATCCTGCTCTTTCTAACTCTGTTAAGGGCCAATACCTCCTCTCCAAATACATAATAATGGTGGGGAATTCAGGGACTTGTAACTCATAGATGGTGGTTGGGTTGGAGGTTTCTTCCCGCAATGAAGAGTGTGCTCTCAGAAGATGTTCCATTCCATTGACTAAATAGACATCCATTAGGGACCGATCTTGGGGAACTAGGTCTCTTCTCCACACCCTAATCACAATGTATGGATTTCCCTCTAGATGTAGACACCTGTTCTTCATGTCCCTCTTATTAAGGTTGTGGGCATTGCCTTTCTTCCCCTTGTTCATTGATGTTTTCAGGATGTTACGTGACTAAGTACTAAATATCCCTTTTGTCCATGTAGAATCCTCCTGCATACTTAACAGTTGGCCTAGGTACTATGTAAGCATCTGTAGCTTTCTTCAACCTAGCCACTGATCTGTTTAGCCCATCTAGGTAAATGGGTAACCTGTTTTGGTTGGTGTTCACATATTCTAAAGATGTTCGATATTCACTCTCAATAATTGACATCATGTCAATTATTGGTATAGAATTTTGCATGTCCTCTAAGGCCATAAGAGTTTCTTCCTGAGACTCACTCAAAGTTTCAGAGTAGTGTGAACGACTGCTTGGTTCGACTACACTTCCCACTAAAGGGATTACACTTCTTCGTCTCCCTAGGGTTCTTTCGGATCTTAGGTTCATTCACTTAAAAGCTTTAGTCGAGTTTTGACAACCCCCTAGCTCTCAAAGCTCTTTGTGGAATCACAGAGTTATATGAAATATTTGGCTGACTTGGAGGTTCACACTGAAGTATTTGAAAATCTCCTGATACTAGCTAAACTCATGATACTCGATACTTGGCACACTAGAAAAATCGTGATACCCGATATGCGAAAAGTATCACGAAAAGAACTTTACGATACTCGATATCAGTTAGATGTCACGAGGCTAGAGCACGATACACGATATTGGTCCGGTATTGAGAGCAACTCAACGACACACAACATTCAACAAAGGTCGCAAGAAAAATTTGGCGAGACTTGATATTCAACAGATATCACGGGAGACAAACTCACAATACACAATGTCAGACAAGTGTCGTGAGAGAATTCTCACGATAGACGATATTCGACAGGTGTCGTGACTAAGGCTCCCCGATACTCGATATGGGACAAGTATTGCGAGAAGAGACTCAACGATAGACGATATCTATGGGGTATCGTGAGAAACTTTAACGATACACGATATTCGTGGGGTATCACGAGAAAACTTTAACGATACACAATATCTGCCAGGTATCGTGAGAAACTCAACGATACTCGATATCTCACAAGGCTAGGTATCACGATACTCGACCACAGGAGATCACGACATCCAGATATCGCGATACTCAACCATGGGAGAACATGATACTTGGCCTTTTTTCCAAAGTTTAGCAAGAGATTTTGAGTTTCAACTTGATTTATGTATTCCTAGAGCTTGTCCCCCCTCTTTCTAATACCTAAATGGAAGAAAAAAATTCTCCTAACGCCTATAGAATCCTTCCTGATACTCATCACAGGTCGTATTTTCTTCTTTGATGGAAATTTGAAGGAAATTTTGACTAGGATGGGATGAGCTCACCTCTCTAGTGTCCTCAAGCTCCTTTTTTCAACTCTACTCTCGCTATTTCAGCTCCACACAACTCGTTTTCTCGCTCTCGCAATATCTGACCGACAGGGCTCTCATGATACTTGTATTAGCAGAACTGAAGTGAAAAGTTTGAATTTTTTTGGGTTTTTATACTTTTGGGGAAATGCTTAACTCAAAAAAAATGGAAGAGCTAACTTAAAAACTACCCTATCTTCCTCACCTACTTGCCTACTTTCTCCTTCCTACTTTAACTCTCTCTACTCACTTCCCTAGACTATCAACTCACTACACACCCTCCGAGAGTGAGGAGTAGTGAGTGCGGATGAGTGTGACTTACCAAAGAAGAGAGATTCACAACTCGTCTACTCACTTCAATGCTAAGAGCTATTTACCATCACATGAATGCCTCGGTTTGATTCGACAATCCCCGGCAACGGCGCCAAAAACGTGTGTACCTAAGAACCAACTTAGGGACTTGTGGAGAAAGAGACTATACCTCGATCCCCTGTAAGTGCATATAGTGGGGATTCAGGCTTTATTTATCAATCTGAGGAGTATCAAAACCTAACCGAGTGTATAAAGACATGCATTCAAATGATGGTCAGTGCAAATGAACTCTCACAAAGTGCAAACAAGCATAAATCTATGCCAAATAAGTCTCAGGGTTTAATTATGGTATCACGACATTTAGAGCAGTAGTCAACAATAAATCGAGCTTTTCTCTCAGCTCCAAACTCTGAATATAGTGAATAGCAGGTTCCTTTCGAAGCTCTCAAGAAGACACATCCAATAATGGTCTTTTCACTCAATTCTGACACACCTGCTTCAAGTTATGAGCAAAACACTGAGTCACGGGAATGACCTTCCTACACTTTGCACACACCTTACCAACAACAAACAAGCACTTTCATGGGTAGACAACACTTCCAAGCACTCTTTCCAAGCATCACACATGCATACAAGCTCACAAAGAAGAAGATACAGAGAGGAGAAGACACAAATTCGAAATTCTGTGCTCTTGATTCTCACAATGGCCCAAATTCTCTACAAAGAGTCACCAATTGACTTATATACATGTGCCCTAAAAATGGTCATTTCACACAAGAGACCGGCACTTTATGAACAGAAAGGCTAATTTCCTACTAACTTACAAATATAAGCTACAAATCTCTATGGATATGCATCTAGAGGACTCCTCTAGTGCATTTACATCAAAAAATATATTACAAAATGGCTATAATACAAGAATAAAATGTCCAAATTGGAAAAATTTTGGGGCGTTTCTTTTTCTCTACCTCTTTGCTCTTCTTAGCTCTACAACACATATACATATCTTGAAAATTCATTTAAAGTGGTAATTTGCATATGGGTTCCACTATTGGGTGTGTTGAGAATGGTATTGTGTGAAACATTGGTTCTTCTAGGTGACTGTACATACAAAGACATAGGAATGAAATGTCTTGGTTATATTTACATGACTATGCACCATGTATTGGGGATAGAGACACCAAAAGTTGATGAATTTTTATGTTGAAGTAGCTTGTTTTGATCTCCATTAGATGACTATATCTTCTCCACTTAAAGTTGTGGGATATACTTCTATCCTTTTCTCTTGCATTGGCGCATCCCTCCAATGCTTCTATAGTTACATGCATCATGATTAAGGTTTCTAAAGAGCTAATGTGCAATTCCTTTGGAAAACGTATTATTCATCTTTTTAGCCTTGGTGAGATAGGTGGTTGATAAGTAGTTTCACCAACCACTTTATCGTTCGAATTCCATAGTCTTTTGTTGAATAACTCTACAACTAGAAGATGTGTAAGATAGCTTGTAGTAGAGCTTGACTCTGCATGATGACATTTGCTAGGTTCAAAACTCTTTAATGTGTGCAAAGGTTACTTTGGGTGAAAATTTATGTGGGCATGGTTAAGTCCTATAGAGCTAAGTCTTCCAAGGCTATCAAAAGAGGAAGTCAATATCAAGGACTTGGTAGATGCTTCTTGTCAATGTACTTTGTATATGTTAATTATTATAGCAAATGTAGTGGCCTAGTTGGCCAGTAACAATATTGAGACCTTCCATTTCTAAAACACGCATGTAATAAAGTCATGGTATTTGATTCTCTAGTTTTTTTTTTGTTTTCTTGGAGGTCTCCTTAGATATGTATATAGAGAATTTTCAATGTTGAACAAAATAGTTAGGTTTTCTTTGAGGAGTTGAGAATTCCCCTCTGTATTATAGTAGTTTTTCATGTGGACACATGATTCTTTGACAAATCTAAGTTTTAAGGCAAAGACAATGACCATCACATAGTCCTTTGAATACTTTGTTATCTCGTTGTCTTCCTTTCTACCACCATTAGCATCATTGGCTATGCATGTGAGAGGACCTTGATGATCAAGGATTATGAAAGAACAACTTGGAGAGATATCACCCATTCTAGAGTTGCTTCCCCAAAGCCCACCTAAGTAGTAGTTTTTTTCACAAACTTACACCCACTTGATGATTGGGGAGGAAGAAAGACACATCTTGGCCGTATCTTCAGCATCATTTGGTTATTCAAAACTCTCGTCTTGGCCATGTTAAACTTATGTGTCCTTCTAGTAGCTTTTATGTGAATTATTTCCTACATGGGCATTTTTTACCATACTATTGGCTATATATTTTTCCCCATGTAACCATGCATACATGATATACTCATATGTGGTGGTACATTGTACTTAGGGATCCATGTATACCTCTTTCTCTCTAGTTCTTTCCTATACATAGTGAATCTCCCTCAAGCCAGTTCTTGTAATATAGATGTATTGTTTCATACCTACAATCTTGGGTTGTGGGATATCTTATATCCTATCTATTCTAATTATTCATACCTATCAGTCTTCAGTTGTGGGGCTTCTTGTATCAGTTGCATATTCTTGTATTATTTTCTCTAGGTGGGTGATCTTGTAATCAAAAGTATAATTCCAGATTCTTGAATATTCTAGTAAGAGGACACAATCTAGTGCGCCCCTAATATTTCTGCAAGACTAGCTTCTATCCAATACAAAAAATCATGGAGAAAAAAATGAATAAATTGTGACATCGCTTCAAAGTCTCTAGCAACAAGTGGAGGACCTAACTCATTGATAGACACATGTTGAGATGGGACATCCTGTTCTCAGGATCTTGCTCACATGCACACAGAGGTTATGAATGCAGAAAATACACAAAAAAATAGAGACAACAAGAGACGAGACTGAACGCAGTATTGGGTGCAATCTCCCCCCATGCACTCTGTTTCGATAGTCCACAGAGTGCATGTATTTATAGGAATTTTTTATTACGTCGAAAAGAGTGGTTACATGAGAACGGCTTTGAAAAGTATGCATGTAATCAAAAGTTGGTGACTTTCATAGAAAGCCTCTTCTTTCAATATCAAAAATTGCAGTCTACAATGACTCTTATTCTAACCACTATTTTTCTAACTATTTCTAACAATAGAACCTTCTACGCGGATTTATTTACAAACTAAATTATAAATCAGGTTTATTGATGTCTGCCCTAAAGTCAGATCACGAACCTTTAGCTGCTATATCAAAAACACCAAAACACATTAATACATTAATAAATTAACACTCCAACAATGCATTGTTCAACATATTCCATAATGTATAACATGCCTCTCAGTTGAAAAAGCAACTGACCTCAGTTGATAAAATAAAATAAACATGGATGGCCAGTCACATGTTTCATCACTGAATGAAAATAAGCATGTTCCATGTTAAAAGAAACATGCATGGAAATGTTCATGGAGGAATTACATTAATGTGTTTGTGTATGATATGCAGAAATTAAGTGGTCATAATGAGGTGCTAATTGTGTTTTATGTATCCATTGACATTCTTCAATAGAGTGATTTATTTGTCCATTACTTTCGGGATGAAATGCAGAGCTAAAATCTATTTTAGAACCAAAATGTTGAAATAAGGCAACCCAAAAATGATTACAAAATCTAACATCACAATCAGATAACACTACTTTAGGAAATCCATGATGTGGAAAAATGCATTTAATGAATAACTTTGCATCCTAAGGTGCAGACAAAGTTTTCCTACATGGAATGAAATATGCATATTAACTAAACCTGTCAACTATTGTCCAAATCATATCATTATGTGATGAAGTGATGGGAAGACCTGTGATAAAATCCATAGAAATTTGTTCCCATGGTTCGTTAGGAATAGGTAGTGGCATTAACAATCCAACTGGTTTACCATGATGATGTTTTACACGCTGACATACAATGCATTGAGAAACATAATGTGCAATATCTTTTCCATGTGTGGCCAAAAGAAGAAATCTTTGCAGGCAGAAATGGTGCTTTGTATGCCTCTATGACCCATGTAAGATGGTTCATGCATTTCTTTGATGACAAAATCTTTAAAAGCTTGGGTTATGCATAATCTATGTTGAAAATAAAGAAAACCATATGAAATGTATAATGTTCATCAGATAAAGATGCACCATTATTGAAGTCATGCCATGCACGTGAAAAGTACAAATCAGATGCATAAGTGGAAACCATTTCTTGAAAAGAATGTATTCGGATGGTAGAAATATTATGCAAAACAACAAAATGTGAAGGAAATCGGCTAAGAGCATCAGCTACAACATTAGCTTTACCAGGCTGATATTGGATCATGGGTTGGAAATTTTTAATGAATGATGCCCATTTAAGATGGCGATCAGAGATTAAGGACTGATTTAATAAATGCTTAATAGCCTGTTGATCTGTTTTGATTAAGACCTCATAGCCCATAAGATAGTGTTTCCAAGTTTGCAAAGCATGCACAACTGCTAACAATTCTTTATCATATGTACTATAATTCTTTTATGAGGGCTTAAGCTTCCTACTCGCAAATGCAATGGGATGATCATTTTGCATTAAAATTGCACCTATCCCTGAACCACTAGCATTAGTAACAACATGAAAGGGTTGTGAAAAATCAAGTAAGTGTAAAATAGGTGCATATGAAAGTGCATGTTTGAGTTTTTCAAAGGATTGTTGTTGGGTAAGTCCCCATGCAAATTTTATTTTATTTTTCAATAACACGGTAAGGGGCAATTGTGAGCTGCCGGATTGGCATTCTGTATTTTCATAATTCTTATATTTGCCTATCCCGCACGAACCAAAAGGTCGTTGCGAAGTGATGTATCTGTTTATCAATTAATGAAAAAACATTGCGGTGACTCTCCGGTAACGACAAGCAAGATCGGCAGACTGTCTGTCTGGACGATTGCGGCCTATGGAGACGTCGTCGTAGTGCAGCATTCGTGAGATCGGAGTATTATTGTTCTTACCTTTGTTTAATTACATTAAGTTGTGATTAACACAGTGAGATTAAGTACGAATAATAAGTCTGTGTGATGGTAATGAATAACTCCAGTGTTACGAACTGTGGAAAGTCTAACCAGAGTTTTAAACATTAACATGTATAAGAGTTCGATACTGAACATTAACGTATTGCGGTTTGAATAAGTTAATTGGGAAAATTAAGTTATAGGGCCTCTGATTTATCAGACCCCTCTCACTCCCAAGAACCCGAAAGAACTTAAAAATGCCTGTAATGTAAAAGCGCATTTTAACACTGGCACCATCTGTGGGAAGGTGGCACAGACTGTGAATAATCAGTAAGGTGGAGTAGTACGCAAGTGGTGCAGAGGTGATATATGCCAGTTACTCGGTTTGGCGAGTCGTATCCGAAGTACAGGAGAGACCAGCATCCCTGGACAGTACCAAATTTATTAGGGACACCCCCAGGCAGTAGAAGCACAGACCGATCAAGCCTAGTTGTCGAAAAAGCGGAGCCCGATAGCAGTGATTCTGGTAGAATTCCGGTGACACATGAGGAAATTCAGGTAGATTCCGGTGTAATTTTGGTGCAGTCTGCAGAAGGTACAGTAACTTTGAAGTGTACAGGGACGCAGTGCACAGTTGACCCGACACCGTCTGGTCAGGATTCGAACTTTTCCGAGGATAAAGTGGTGTTACCCAGAGAAATCATTGCCGGTGAAAGAATACCCTGTTTTGGGGAAAGTTCGACAAATTCCGGTGACAGTTCGGTCTCAGTTGCAGGTAATTTACAGTTTTTCGGTGACCGTGTGACACTCCCTGGTGAATCTTCATTTCGGACACCACTGTTTGGGGCAAATTTGCCTACTTGGGATATCAAAGCTGAGGATAGGCTCTTCGATTTGGAGATCTCTAAGAGATTGAACGCTATTTTCAAGCCCGAAGGTGAGCAGTCTGACCACACAGATTTCGAAGGACCAAAAACACCTCCTCAGAACTCAGAAGACAGCAACGGTACCACTAATAGCACCATGAGTGGACAACAACAACAGCAGCAGCAACAGCAACAACAGCAACAACAGCAACAACAGCAACAACAGTAACAACCACTTCCACTTCGACCTGTTCCAACAGGGGTGATGTACACAAAGTTCGGTGGGTTTCCAGGTGATGAACCTGATGCACATGTGCGTACCTTTGAAATAAGTTATGCTGTATTGAACCATCCAATCGATCCGGCGTACAAGGTCATCGTATTCCAGTCGACATTAGTCAATGAAGCCGCGAGGTGGCTTACAGAGTATGATATCAACCATTTCGTTACCTATGAGGCGGTAAGGGATGCGTTTTTGTAGAGGTTCTGGCTGAAGAAGAACCCTGCATAAATTTTCGATTACTTGCAGAACAATAGACAGAAGCCGCACCAGACTGTTCAAGAATATGCCACATTATTTAGAACTCATTTAAGACAATTGCCTCCGGCACATGCTAATTTACCAGATGATGTTATAACCCAGTGGTTTATTAATGGGTTGACCCCACAACTAAGACAAATCATGATCATCCGCTGTGTGGGAGCTATGACACTGGATGCAGTTATTGCCATGGCCCTGCAACTAGAGCATAAGGTTGGAGGATTCACCAAAGACTTGGAGTGGCTGAAGGCCAGTAAAAAAGTTACAGAGGATCCGACCAAACAGTTGTATTGCACTAAGTGCAAAAATCCAGGGCACACCAGTGCTACATGTGCTCTTAACCAGGTGTATTGTGCTATCTGCAATACCACCAGACACTCAAGCGAAAATTATGCGTATAATGCCAAAGTGCAGGGACGAGCAGCTGTAAACGCCATTATACAAGAACCAGGGCAGCCAGCAACTCACTATGTGCCACCGTAGATGCGAAACAATCAGCCACAAGGATACCGAAATTACCGAGGACAGCGGAATACCAATTTCAATACAAACCAATGGAAGACAGGTACATCAACGGAAGGTACTTCCTTGCCACCACCTCGTTGTCACTTTTGCGGTGAGCTTGGCCACATCCGGAGATTCTGCAAGGATGCAGCCGAATATGACAAAAGAAAGAAAGAGCGTCAGAACCCGATGACCAACATGGTCTATATCTCAATAGTGGAATCACAAGCAGCAGTGGTCCAGACAATATCGGGTAAGCAGCTGCAACCCGCCGCCGAGGTATTTGAACCGGGTATCCGTGAACAGTAGCGAATGTATACCAAAGCTAGCCAATGGGCATCTAAAGAGCAAAATGTATTCCCTGATCTAGTTCCGGTGACACAGGCTCCCCTGCCAAAGGTGAGAGTACATGAGCAAGACTCTACCCCAGTAACAGGAGAATCATTATCAGAAGCAGTGAAGAGTGCAATTCCAACAGAACAGGTATGGGATATTCTCTTGAAGGCTTCAATTAAACTCCCTTTGGGGCAGCTACTCGCCTTGGTGCCTGGAGTTAGGCAGCAATTCTAGCAACAGGTCAGTCCTGGATCTACCAGTACTCCGGCGGCTGCAACAATACAACCGGAAACTGACTCTACGGTGGATCATTCATTCCCCTTAATAACTGTCTGGCATAAAAATCACAAGATTACGCAAGTGTTAATTGATGGTGGTTCGGGTGTGAACATAGCAACTGCAACTCTCTGCAAAAAGCTGGGTGGACCCAGATCGAGCCCGTCCAATTCTTTGTCAGAATGGCAGACCAATCTCGAGTCCATCGGGTGGGACTAGTACAGAATATCCTGATTACTTTGCAGGGTACCACGTTCAAAATGACTTTTGTCGTCTTAGAACTGTCAGAATCTAGCCTCAACTATAATCTTCTTTTCGGTCGACCCTGGTTGAAACAGGCCAAAGTTATACAGGATTGGTCAGCGCAGGAATTGACTTTCAAAGATAATGACCGTAAATATGTTGTCAAACTAGATGCCATTCAGCCTTGTGAGCTTCATGCTAGACCCTATGTAGCAGAGCCGGTCCACATGTTGGATGGCTTATCTGACGATGAAGAAGAGGCATTTTTGAAGAACAATAAAGATCTGGTTTCCTTAGGTACTGTAGATCTTCAAGCTGTAGCAGACAACTGGAGCCCGGCAGCCTGTACGGTTGTTCCCGTGACCGGAGATGCAGATGCAGATGATAGTGTTGCTATGGATGGAGCCACTCTACATCAACTTTTACAATCAGCTGACGACTTGGGGAAACCTCGTCAATTTTATGTCCCGGAAGACCAGTTAGTAACCTATAATTTGGGTGATGAAGTTAACCCGCAGCCTATTAAGATTAAGGCAAGACTCTCCGAGGCATTTCAAGATGATTTGATCCGACTCCTGCATGAGTTTTCTGATGTTTTTTCTTCGGACTATCGTGATATGAAAGGTCTTGATCCACGGACCTATCCACGGTCAAATCCGGTGGCATGGCAGGCATCTACGGTGGCTAGCCCATTTAGCAACACCACTTAATCGGCTAATGACTAGTATTCCATGACAGTTCGAATGGACCCAGAATGCCAAACTCCTTTCGATCGTCTAAAAGGATTATTGACGTAGGCTCCAATTTTGCAACCTCCTGATTAGACCCGCCCATTCCATGTCTTTGTAGATGCATCGGATATAGCCATTGGCAGTGTTTTAATGCAGCAAACGGATAAATGGTTTCGGCCTGTCTACTATGCAAGTCACCAACTCACTTCTGCGGAAAGGAATTATTCAGTTACTGAAAGAGAATGTCTCGGGTTGGTGTATTCAGTGAAGAAATTCTGGCATTATTTGCTCGGCCAAAAATTCACTTTTCACATGGATCATGCCGCACTTGTATATCTCGTCCGACAGCAACATTTAGGTGGTCGCTTGGCTCGTTGGGTTTTATTGCTACAGGAGTTCGACTATGAAGTGATTCATTGATCCGGTACAGCACATGCCTTAGCAGATTTTCTCTCTCGATTGGATTCCGGTGAAGCTCCGGTGGGCGTTGATGATACCACACCAGCAATTTACGTTGCTGACCCAGCTCGTGACGAATCTACCAAACATCTGGTGCCGCCTACTTACTATGATACGTTGTTAACTTTTCTGACTGATGGATGTCTTCCTCCTCATACGCCTCTTGCTATGCGGTGGAAAATTGCAGTTTATAGTCGTAGATTCCGGTTGATTGTAGGACAGTTGTACTAGACGGATCATACTGGTGTCTTACTTCACTGTATCCCACCACATGAAGTAAATTCGGTTATTGCTATGGTACATTCAATACCCTCCGGTGGACATTTTGCAGTAGATCTTACGCACCGGAAAATTTTGCAAAGTGGGCTTTGGTGGCCTACCATGTACAAAGACGTGACTCAGTTTGTGCAGCAGTGTGACACTTGTCAACGATCTGGACAGCCATTACAATGCCACTTCTGTCCTTTGCAACCTGTCTTACCTTTGGAACCTTTTCAGAAGTGGGGTCTTGATTTTATTGGTCCAATCACACCACCAACGACTCTTAGCAATAATCGCTACATCCTGACCTGTACAGATTACACTACCAGGTGGGCAGAAGCTTGGGCCTTACGATCCACCACAACTGTTTCAGTGGAAAAATGCCTGATAAAGGACGTATTCCCGCGTTATGGACTACCTCTGGAACTTTTTCTAGATTGTAGGAAAGTACCCATTTTGCTAACAATTTAATGCGAGTACTAATGCATACTTTCTAAATTCTACATAAATTCAGTTCACCGTACTATCCTCGTGCTAATGGGTTAGCTGAAGTACCAACAAGACGTTGTTGAGTATGCTTCGCAAATTGATCGTGGAATCTCCAGAAAGATGGGATCAGTTACTACCTTCAGTTTTATGGGCATACCGGACTACATACAAAGTTGCAACCAGAATGACACCTTTCAAGCTTGCTTATGGGTTGGAAGCAATCGCGCTGATGGAGCTCGTAGTGCCAAGCTTACGTATGGCCCTAACTCAGAAGTTACTGCCCGAAGACTCTTTGTCCTTTCGGTTGGATGCACTCAAAGATTTGGATGAACAGCGTTGGGAAAGTTTTCTGACTCTTCAAGAAGTTTAGTTGCGGCAAGCCCGTATCCATGATCGGTTCCTCCAAACTCCAGTTTTTACGGTGGGCCAACTTGTGCTGTTTTATAATGCTAAATCAAATTGTTCTGCTGGAAAATTTAAATTACGATGGTTCGTTCCTTATCGAATTAGTGAGCAAGTGGGGCCAGCTACTTTTCGGTTGACTACCTTAACCGGAGTTCCTCTTCCTAAAGTAATCAATGGTTCAAAGTTGCGTCCATATCACCAAGCGCCTGACCATCGCTAACGTATTCTTCGTTTTTCCGCGTGTCCTTTATTTTTTTTATTTTTATTTTTGCGTTTTGGTTGAATAACTACTGTAAAACTCCTCGTTTGGATATCTAATTATGAGTAATTGCCGCCCTGTGTTATTGATTCTGCTCATGCATGCACGCCGTAATTATGAAGGTTATCATTTCCATACCGCGCGATGATTAGGGTTTTCAATCGCCTCCCATTGCCAAGTGTCTACTTAATCTTCTTTTTTTCACTATTAATCGCTATTGTGTCTGTGTGTTCTGTGCGCTATGTTTTCTGTGTTTGCTGTGCATTTGTGTTCTTCGGACTTTGCGTGCGCATCATGGAAGCGTTAGCCAAGTGTCTACTTAATCTTCTTTTTTTCACTATTAATCGCTATTGTGTCTCTGTGTTCTGTGCGCTATGTTTTCTGTGTTTGCTGTGCATTTGTGTTCTTCGGACTTTGCGTGAGTGAGTTCTTACGTATTTGCGGCCTGTTGAACTTCACTGAATTACCTTGGCATTCAGTGGAGTGTCAACCGCTTTATGCGCAGATCATTTTTGCCATCACTGCCACACCTGCTACGCAGCAGAGTTGGCCGATTACATGTTTACCGTCTCGCGTAGTAATCACGTTAGCTTCATTCGCTAAAGCATTTCGTCTGCCCATGGAAGGATTGGAGAATGGTCCTCTCCTTCCGGTAGCCACCATGGTTGAATTGTTCCCACGGCACTCATCGAATGAGTATGCCATTTTGTGTCGCCCTGACCCTGAACGCACCGCCTTACAATTCTTAGTAGCTAACCTAAATTTACAGAAACGTACCTACGGGATTTCACGCCCATTTTATTCAATGATCGACATGGCTTCTTGTGAGCCTGTCAATTTTGCCTCTTATTATTTTCGACGCATTCACCGTGAATGCGTACGATTATTAAGCAAGTTAACAAAGGTGATCTTCCACGATCTTGCCTTCCCCACATCCTTACGTTCCTTTTTCCCACCATTCAAGCCGCGCAACCTCCACCCAATGCACCGTTCTTACTGCATGAAGAATCCACTTGGATGCTTGAAGATGAAGATGAGGATGATGATGCTGATTTGTTTCAACTCCTTCGTCGGAAACGCCGTCGCATAATCCCGTATGAAAGCCAGGTGCAAGGTTCCAATGCAGCCAATGAAGAAGAAATCTTTCATGACACCGCAACTTCTATCCATGTCGATTCTTCCGCCCAATCTTCTCCGAATAAGCAGCAGGAACAAAGTGCGTCCACCACCGAATCTGAAGCAATTTCTTCGAAGAAGGATTCTCACCACTAGACCCAAGATGATGTGCGATCCATTGTTGCTGAGATTGTTAATGAAGTAATTATTGCGGTTGATGCTGTAGTTGACCGACTTGAAGCGACTATGCAGCAGAATCCTGGAATAGTGTTGGTGCCCAACACTCTTATACCCACTCCTCCACCAATGAATCCGGTTGAGCCCATTGTACCTGTTCAACCCATTGTCCATGAAGCACCGGATTCCTCATCCTCTTCGCCTAATTATTCCCCACCATCCTCCCCTCACCTCTTATCAACCTCTTCATCCCAGCCACTTCCTCCTCCTCCTCTTCCGGTTCCCATGTTTACTGAATTAGAGTCCATGGGTCGAATGCTAATCCAATTCTCACAGCAGCTACCGATGCAACTCAAAATGGTCAATGATAATATTCGCCAAGAATTGCAGCATAAAATCAATATCTTAGAAAAGATATTACTCCACTACAGGAAGAAGTCGATGCAGTTAAGGCAGAACCCTATTAAGAAGCCGCACCAGACTGTTCAAGAATATGCCACATTATTTAGAACTCATTGAAGACAATTGCCTCCGGCACATGCTAATTTACCGGATGATGTTATAACCCAGTGGTTTATTAATGGGTTGACCCCACAACTAAGACAAATCATGATCATCCACTGTGTGGGAGCTATGACACTGGATGCAGTTATTGCCATGGCCCTGCAACTAGAGCATAAGGTTGGAGGATTCACCAAAGACTTGGAGTGGCTGAAGGCCAATAAAAAAGTTACAGAGGATCCGACCAAACAGTTGTATTGCACTAAGTGCAAAAGTCCAAGGCACACCAGTGCTACATGTGCTCTTAACCAGGTGTATTGTGCTATCTGCAATACCACCAGACACTCAAGCAAAAATTATGCGTATAATGCCAAAGTGCAGGGACGAGCAGCTGTAAACGCCATTATACAAGAACCAGGTCAGCCAGCAACTCACTATGTGCCACCGTAGATGCGAAACAATCAGCCACAAGGATACCGAAATTACCGAGTACAGCGGAATACCAATTTCAATACAAACCAATGGAAGACAGGTACATCAGCGGAAGGTACTTCCTTGCCACCACCTCGTTGTCACTTTTGCGGTGAGCTTGGCCACATCCGGAGATTCTGCAAGGATGCAGCCGAATATGACAAAAGAAAGAAAGAGCGTCAGAACCTGATGACCAACATGGTCTATATCTCAACAGTGGAATCACAAGCAGCAGTGGTCCAGACAATATCGAGTAAGCAGCTGCAACCCGCCGCCGAGGTATTTGAACCGGGTATCCATGAACAGCAGCGAATGTATACCAAAGCTAGCCAATGGGCATCTAAAGAGCAAACTGTATTCCCTGATCCAGTTCCGGTGACACAGGCTCCCCTGCCAAAGGTGAGAGTACATGAGCAAGACTCTACCCCAGTAACAGGAGAATCATTATCAGAAGCAGTGAAGAGTGCAATTCCAACAGAACAGGTATGGGATATTCTCTTGAAGGCTTCAATTAAACTCCCTTTGGGGCAGCTACTCGCCTTGGTGCCTGGAGTTAGGCAGCAATTCTAGCAACAGGTCAGTCCTGGATCTACCAGTACTCCGGCGGCTGCAACAATACAACCGGAAACTGACTCTACGGTGGATCATTCATTCCCCTTAATAACTATCTGGCATAAAAATCACAAGATTACGCAAGTGTTAATTGATGGTGGTTCGGGTGTGAACATAGCAACTGCAACTCTCTGCAAAAAGCTGGGTGGACCCAGATCGAGCCCGTCCAATTCTTTGTCAGAATGGCAGACCAATCTCGAGTCCATCGGGTGGGACTAGTACAGAATATCCCGATTACTTTGCAGGGTACCACGTTCAAAATGACTTTTGTCGTCTTAGAACTGTCAGAATCTAGCCTCAACTATAATCTTCTTTTCGGTCGACCCTGGTTGAAACAGGCCAAAGTTATACAGGATTGGTCAGCGCAGGAATTGACTTTCAAAGATAATGACCGTAAATATGTTGTCAAACTAGATGCCATTCAGCCTTGTGAGCTTCATGCTAGACCCTATGTAGCAGAGCCGGTCCACATGTTGGATGGCTTATCTGACGATGAAGAAGAGGCGTTTTTGAAGAACAATAAAGATCTGGTTTCCTTAGGTACTGTAGATCTTCAAGCTGTAGCAGACAACTGGAGCCCGGTAGCCTGTACGGTTGTTCCCGTGACCGGAGATGCAGATGCAGATGATAGTGTTGCTATGGATGGAGCCACTCTACATCAACTTTTACAATCAGCTGACGACTTGGGGAAACCTCGTCAATTTTATGTCCCGGAAGACCAGTTAGTAACCTATAATTTGGGTGATGAAGTTAACCTGCAGCCTATTAAGATTAAGGCAAGACTGTCCGAGGCATTTCAAGATGATTTGATCCGACTCCTGCATGAGTTTTCTGATGTTTTTTCTTCGGACTATCGTGATATGAAAGGTCTTGATCCACGGATCTATCAACATCGGGTTGTGCTTAAGCCAGAAGTGAAGCCAATTAAACAATCCAGTTACCGAATGAATCCCAATTATGCAGCACAGGTCAAAGCAAAACGCGATTGGTTATTGAAGGTAGGATTCATCGTACCAATCGAACACGCGGAATGGATCTCTTCGATCGTGATTGTTCCAAAGAAAAATAAACAGCTACGAATCTGTGTGGACTACCGGAAACTGAATGCGGCCACGGTACCTGATCCATTCCCTCTCCCCTTTCTCGACACAATGTTAGACAGGGTGGCCGGGCATGAGATGTATTCATTTCTCGATGGTTATAGTGATTATAACCAGGTGTGCATGGCCGAGCAGGACATACCTAAAACAACCTTCATTACGAATTGGGGTGTGTATGCTTGTACAGTCATGTGGTTTGGCTTAAGGAATGCTCCAAGCACATTTCAATGGTGTATGCAAGAAATTTTTTCACCCTATCTGACTACTTTTATGCAAGTGTACTTGGACGACTTTTCCTTATTTGGTAAGATTGTGGCGCACCTGTATCATTTACGGTGCTGCTTTGAGAAATGCCGTGAATACCGACTCTGCCTGAATCCGACAAAATCTATTTTTGCCGTTTCTTGTGGTAAACTCCTTGGCCATATTGTATCTGCACAAGGTATCCAAGTCGATCCAGACAAAGTCGCAGCTGTGTTGGAAGCACCCGTCCCTACAACGCCGAAAGAGTAGCTGTGTTGGAAGCACCGTCCCTACAATGCCGAAAGAAGTTATGCGTTTCCTAGGTCAAATCTGGTGGCATGGCAGGTATCTACGGTGGCTAGCCCATTTAGCAACACCACTTAATCGGCTAATGACTAGTATTCCATGACAGTTCGAATGGACCCCAGAATGCCAAATGCTTTCGATCGTCTAAAAGGATTATTGACGCAGGCTCCAATTTTGCAACCTCCTGATTGGACCCGCCCATTCCATGTCTTTGTAGATGCATCGGATATAGCCATTGGCAGTGTTTTAATGCAGCAAACGGATAAATGGTTTTGGCCTGTCTACTATGCAAGTCGCCAACTCACTTCTGCGAAAAGGAATTATTCAGTTACTGAAAGAGAATGTCTCGGGTTGGTGTATTCAGTGAAGAAATTCCGGCATTATTTGCTCGGCCGAAAATTCACTTTTCACGTGGATCATGCCGCACTTGTATATCTGGTCCGACAGCAACATTTAGGTGGTCGCTTGACTCGTTGGGTTTTATTGCTACAGGAGTTCGACTATGAAGTGATTCATTGATCTGGTACAACACATGCCTTAGCAGATTTTCTCTCTCGGTTGGATTCCGGTGAAGCTCCGGTGGGCGTTGATGATACCACACCAGCAATTTACGCTGCTGACCCAGCTTGTGACGAATCTACCGAACATCCGGTGCCGCCTACTTAGTATGATTCGTTGGTAACTTTTCTGACTGATGGATGTCTTCCTCCTCATATGCCTCCTGCTATGCGGTGGAAAATTGCAGTTTATAGTCGTAGATTCCGGTTGATTGTAGGACAGTTGTACTACACGGATCATACTGGTGTCTTACTTCACTGTATCCCACCACATGAAGTAAATTCGGTTATTGCTATGGCACATTCAATACCCTCCGGTGGACATTTTGCAGTAGATCTTACGCACCGGAAAATTCTGCAAAGTGGGCTTTGGTGGCCTACCATGTACAAAGACGTGACTCAGTTTGTGCAGCAGTGTGACACTTGTCAACGATCTGGACAGCCATTACAGCGCCACTTCTTTCCTTTGCAACCTGTCTTACCTTTGGAACCTTTTCAGAAGCGGGGTCTTGATTTTATTGGTCCAATCACACCACCAACGACTCTTAGCAATAATCGCTACATCCTGACCTGTACAGATTACACTACCAAGTGGGCAGAAGCTTGGGCCTTACGGTCCACCACAACTGTTTTGGTGGAAAAATGCCTGATAAAGACGTATTCTCGCGTTATGGACTACCTCTGGAACTTTTCCTAGATTGTAGGAAAGTACCCATTTTGCTAACAATTTAATGCGAGTACTAATGCATACTTTTTAAATTCTGCATAAATTCAGTTCACCGTACTATCCTCGTGCTAATGGGTTAGCTGAAAGTACCAACAAGACGTTGTTGAGTATGCTTCGCAAATTGATCGTGGAATCTTGAGAAAGATAGGATCAGTTACTACCTGCAGTTTTATGGGCATACCGGACTACATACAAAGTTGCAACCAGAATGACCCCTTTCAAGCTTGCTTATGGGTTGGAAGCAATCGCGCCGATGGAGCTCGTAGTGCCAAGCTTACGTATGGCCCTAACTCAGAAGTTACTGCCCGAAGACTCTTTGTCCTTTCGGTTGGATGCACTCAAAGATTTGGATGAACAGCATTGGGAAAGTTTTCTGACTCTTCAAGAAGTTTAGTTGCGGCAAGCCCGTATCCATGATCGGTTCCTCCAAACTCCAATTTTTACGGTGGGCCAACTTGTGCTGTTTTATAATGCTAAATCAAATTGTTCTGCTGGAAAATTTAAATTACGATGGTTCATTCCTTACCGAATTAGTGAGCAAGTGGGGCTAGCTACTTTTTGGTTGACCATCTTGACCAGAGTTCCTCTTCCCAAAGTAATCAATGGTTCAAAGTTGCGTCCATATCACCAAGCGCCTGACCGTCGCTAACGTATTCTTCGTTTTTCCGCGTGTCCTTTATTTTTTTTATTTTTATTTTTGCGTTTTGGTTGAATAACTACCGTAAAAATCCTCCTTTGGATATCTAATTATGAGTAATCGCCGCCCTGTGTTATTGATTCTGCTCATGCATGCACGCCGTAATTATGAAGGTTATCATTTCCATACCGCGCGATGATTAGGGTTTTCAATCGCCTCCCATTGCCAAGTGTCTACTTAATCTTCTTTTTTTCACTGTTAATCGCTATTGTGTCTGTGTGTTCTGTGCGCTGTGTTTTCTGTGTTTGCTATGCATTCGTGTTCTTCGGACTTTGCGTGCGCATCATGGAAGCGTTAGCCAATTTCGCTACCTTCCGTGACGGAATCCCTCAGGATGTGAGTGAGTTCTTACGTATTCGCGGCCTGTTGAACTTCGCTGAATTGCCTTGGCATTCAGTGGAGTGTCAACCGCTTTATGCGCAGATCATTTCTGCCATCACTGCCACACCTGCTACGCAGCAGAGTTGGCCGATTACATGTTTACCGTCTCGCGTAGTAATCACGTTAGCTTCATTCACTGAAGCATTTCGTCTGCCCATGGAAGGATTGGAGAATGGTTCTCTCCTTCCGGTAGCCACCATGGTCGAATTGTTCCCACGGCACTCATCGAATGAGTATGCCATTTTGTGTCGCCCTGACCCTGAATGCACCGCCTTACAATTCTTAGTAGCTAACCTAAATTTACAGAAACGTACCTACGGGATTTCACGCCCATTTTATTCAATGATCGACATGGCTTCTTGTGAGCCTATCAATTTTGCCTCTTATTATTTCCGACGCATTCACCGTGAATGCGTTACGGTTATTAAGCAAGTTAACAAAGGTGATCTTCCACGATCACGCCTTCCCCACATCCTTACGTTCCTTTTTCCTACCATTGAAGCCACGCAACCTCCACCCAATGCACCGTTCTTACTGCATGAAGAATCCACTTGGATGCTTGAAGATGAAGATGAGGATGATGATGCTGATTTGTTTCACCTCGTTGGAAACGCCGTCCCATAATCCCGTCTGAAAGCCAGGTGCAAGGTTCCAATGCAGCCAATGAAGAAGAAATCTTTCATGACACCGCAACTTCTATCCATGTCGATTCTTCCGCCCAATCTTCTCCGAATAAGCAGCAGGAAAAAAGTGCGTCCACCACCGAATCTGAAGCAATTTCTTCAAAGAAGGATTCTCAGCACCAGACCCAAGATGATGTGCGATCCATTGTTGCTGAGATTGTTAATGAAGTAATTATTGCGGTTGATGCTGTAGTTGACCGACTTGAAGCGACTACGCAGCAGAATCCTGGAGTAGTGTTGGTGCCCAACACTCTTATACCCACTCCTCCACCAATGAATCCGGTTGAGCCCATTGTACCTGTTCAACCCATTTTCCATAAAGCACCGGATTCCTCATCCTCTTCGCCTAATTATTCCCCACCATCCTCCCTTCATCTCTTATCAACCTCTTCATCCCAGCCACTTCCTCCTCCTCGTCTTCCGGTTCCCATGTTTACTGAATTAGATTCCATGGGTCGAATGCTAATCCAATTCTCACAGCAGCTATCGATGCAACTCAAAATGGTCAATGATAATATTCGCCAAGAATTGCAGCATAAAATCAATATCTTAGAAAAGATATTACTCCACTACAGGAAGAAGTCGATGCAGTTATGGCAGAAAATCATGGCCTACACTTACAAATTCAACATCTTCAAGATCAGCTAGCACAAAAAGATGCTTTGCTGAGTCAAAAGGATATAGAAATCGGCACGATGAAGCAAGAAATCACTGATAAAATAGATGCAATGACTGCCATAGGCAATGAACTGCATAGCACGTGGGAAGCATACAGCATATTAGAAGAAGCTTCTCAGTCTCTTGCCGCAAATGTCCTTAAAGCTGAGGCAGAGCTTCATAAAACTACCGAAACCCTGTTCAAACGTGATCAAGAGTTACAGGAAGAGCTTGGCATGTATCTCCGTTTGAAGAAAGAATTTGAAGGAGTGCAAAAGGAAATAGACGCTTATTACAAAACCATGCAGTTCCAGTCTAAAGAACTAGAGAGAAGAGAAAAGCAGCTCGGTTATCAAGGAGAGTGTTTATCTAGAATAGATAAACAGATTGAAGATATGAGATTGAGCCGTGACACAGCTCTTGCAAATGATTTCTACCTGCAAGAGGCCTTTTTGCAAACACAAGCTGACATTTTAATGAGTCAGGTGATTGCCGCAAGCTCTGTTCGTACTGACGCACATTTAGTCGAACTAGAAACTTTAAAGTTAATGCTGGATTCTTTGAAGTAGAAGATTTCCAGAATTTTCAAATTAGCTCGCACCATGTATATACAGGGCATTGTAGATGAGCCCTAAATTTTGTTTCCATTGCGGGTTCAAGTCCGTCTAACCAGAGTTTTAAACATTAACCTGTATAAGAGTTCGATACTAAACATTAACGTATTGCGGTTTGAATAAGTTAATTGGGAAAATTAAGTTACAGGGCCTCTGATTTATCAGACCCCTACCACTCCCAAGAACCCGAAAGAACTTAAAAATGCCTGTAATGTAAAAGTGCATTTTAACACAATGCTAAATAAGAAAAATCTCAAACAAACTTCCTATAGAAACTAGCAAAGCCAAGAAAAGAACGAACATCATTGACTGATTGTGGTGTAGGCCATTCTACTATAACTTTAACTTTTTTGGATCCACATGCACACCTTCACTTGAAATAATATGTCCTAGATATTCTAGATTACATTGAAAGCAATAGCTCTTTTCAAGATTAGCATAAAGTGTATTCTCTCGTAATAAATGAAAAACTGTTTTAAGATGCATCTCATGCTTACTACCATTCTTACTGTAATCAAGTATATCGTCAAAAAATACAAGAACAAAAGCTTGGTAATCGGAAAAAATGTTGTTCATCATTCGTGCAAATGTAGCAGAGCATTAGTAAGTCCAAAGGGCATTACCATAAATTCATAATGGCATGTTTGAGTTCTAAATGCAGTCTTAAAAATATCACTTTGCGTCATATGAATCTGATGGTATCCTGATTTTAGATCAATTTTACTAAAGACATGAGCTTCTCGTAATTTATCTAAAATATCATCGCTTCGAGGTATGGGTTATCTATTCTTTATTGTGATCTTGTTAAGGGCTCTATAATCAATGCACATTTGATAAGTTTTATTCTTCTTCTCTACTAAGAGAGCTGGTGCTCCAAATGGGGAAGAACTAGGCCTTATAAGTCCTTTCTATAGTAGGTCTTTTACTTGGTTTTCTATTTCTTTTTGGTGTAGTGGGCCATGTCTATAAGGGGCTTTATGAGGAGGAGAACTACAAGGGACTAAGTCTATGGTGTGGTCAAAGGATCCTCGAGAGGGTGGTAGTTCGGAGGGATATTCAGACATAAAACAATCCTTATAAGTAGTCATGAAAGGTTTATGTGCATCAAGAAGTGTATGAGTATAATCATTGATGACATTGACAAAAACAATGCATGAATTGAATCCTTTCCTAAATGCACGTTTTACTTGAGTATGACTAATCAATGGAAATGGCTAAAAATCATGTCGTGCAGACAAAGTAATGATTTGACCTTTAAATTCAAAATTAAAGGTATGTGTATGGTAGTCAATCCATGGGTTATAATGATGACGAAAAGACATATTTAGTATAACATCATAAGGTTGCAAAGGTGCAATTAAAAATGTTCGTAAATCAACATATGGACCTATGCTAATCATAACATCTTGTACTTCTCGTATTACATTATAACGATTACTTGAAATGCAACTTTTACTTTATACAAAGAAGGAAATGTTTTCAATTTAAGTTCTTGTACTAATAAGTGTGAAATGAAGTCATGTGAACTACCATCGTCATGTAGAATTTTAACGAGTTTGTTGTTTATAGTACCCTGCATGCAAAGTAGAGAATAAAGAGAGATATTGTTACCCAAGGTACTTAAGTCCTTCTCCAATGATTCCTCTCTCCAAAGAGGAGGAATTTCTTCATTGTGGGCCTCCATGTTATGTAATTGAGCTGCAGCTGGTTTCATGATAAGAGGTCGCAATCGGCACTTCATTTTTGTATGTCCAGGTTTGCCACAATTCCAACAAGTGATTCGTGGTCGCTTCTGTTGGGCATCCATCACTGAATTTTGTAGGGTAGGTGGTTTGGTAGGCTGGAGAGATGAAGCAACAGGTGCAGTTGAGTAATTGGATTGCAGTGGACGAGGAAAACTAGGGTAAGATAGGGTATTAAAAGTACGTTTCATGGGAAGATTTAGTTTAGCGAAAAATGGTCGTTGACGTGGTTGTTGTAGACGAAGTGACTTGGTTATGGACTGGAATTATTTCTCTGCATCATAGGCAAAAGATATAGCCTCGTTGAGGGTTGTAGGTTGTAAGGTGTGAAGCTTAGCTTGAATTCCCACCTCTAAACCATCTTCGTATTTCTGCTGCAAGCTATCCTCCGGTACATCTTTAAGCATTCAAACCAATAGTAAATTTTGGCAGAAGTGCTTTATGTAGGTAGTAACCATATCACCCTCCTTCCATGTTAGGGTCGTCCATACACGTCAAACATGCAAATGGTATTGAGGGGGAAGAAAAGAATCCTTCACTTTCTCTTGGAAAGCCTTCCATGTTGTTGGATGCTCAGTACTGTGCTGCAGAATATTCCATCAGAGTTGAGCTTTTTCTACTAAATTGTTAGTGGCCAATTTGACTTTTTCACTTTCAACATAGGTTTCATCAGTATAAAAATTATCATACTGTGAAAGCCATGAAAGGATTAAAGGGCCATCCTTACGGTCATCAAACTGTAAAAACTGGTAATTCTTAACGATGATCTTGGAATGCATGCCATCCGACTGGGCAGAGACAATAGCTTTGACCACCCTCGTAAGGTTGTCTTCATCAGTTTGCATCTTTTCAAGTATTTCGTCGCGTTGTTGGATCTCATTCTGAGCATCCGTAATTCATGCTATAGGAGCTCTAGTTGTTGCTCGAGGGTGACCTCGGGTAGAGGTGATTCGCCGAAATCCTCCATGTTGTTCATAGGGTCCATGAGGATGTAGAGACAAAACCTTCTTTCTAGATATGTAGAAATAATTTTTGAGTTTGTTTGAGTTAAAATGTGTTGGAGCAAGTCTATGACAAGCCTAAGTATTGGCTTGAGTCCCACAAAGTCTTAGAAGAAGCTTTAAAAAGAAGACTATGTAAAGCTCACTTGTGAACTACCTCTTGTAACTTTTAAAGAGTTTACTTAATGTAAAAGTAAGAGAATCTTAAGTGGTTGAGTCCACTTGATCAAGAATGGAAAGAGGAGCCAAGAATTCGTGATTTGTGGTAGGTAGAGAATCAAATCAATCATTGATTGATTGGAGAGTGATTGAGGGAAGTTAGCCTCCCAAACTCAACTATAAATAGATGGCAGTTTTAGTCGTGGTTAGAGAGACCTAAGTGAAGACCTCCAAGAGCTGAGCTTTATGCCATATCAAGGTGTGATTACAAGGCACACATATGTATCAGTAAGTCATTATATTGTACAAGCAATATACTTCCATTTTCATGATTATTTGAGTTCATCTTTCCATGTTCTTGTGAAGTGTACTACTCACTGCCATTACTCTCAGTTTTTCTCAGTCAGCTTGCAGAGATGGTTTCTCTGAGCTTGGTGCATCATTTTCAGTGATTTAACTTGGTAAAGTTAGCTCTATAAGTCTACTATATGCTCACAAATTTTCATGTCATTTGGATGTTGCAATCTTCAGTTATGTTCATTTGAAGTCAACAAGGTCTGTTCATCTTCACTTCTCTGTCAGGTACCCGACTTTTTCACTCGCCTTGTCAGAGCCATTTCTCAGTGGTTACTTATCAAAATTCAGTGATTTAAATCGTGTTGGATTCAGCGTACTGTCTAGTATAACCATACAAATTTTCATAATCATTGGAGTTATACAGTTTGAGTTATGTTGATTTTTTTGCTCACTGGTCTATTTCTGTAGCAGCCCGTGAAAATCGGGATGATGTCATCACTTGTTAAAACTCATTCTCAATGTGTGGTTCATTATTTTTGATGAGATTACTCTTGAAAGTTAGCTCTTTAAGCTACCTAGATTTCCCCAAGAGGAATTGAGCTAATTGCTGCTGTGCTCAGAGAATTATGTAAAGCACTGGACATGTGTATGAACCAAGAATAGCAAGTTTTCACCTCTGAGCTAACTCCAACTTATCTGTTTTGATCTATCTTTTTGAGAGTGATCTTCCAAGGTACATAGGGTGTCTAATACATCCATTGGCAAGCTAAAAGGGCCCACCATATACTCCTGGAGTTCATTTGGCTGGTGTAGATCAAGGATTTTGCAACACCTCTTCATCTTCAAGCACATACCTATCCATCTCTTCACAGTGGTATCAGAGCAAGGTTGGACAACATGGCAGATGGATTTCCTTCATCAATTGACAAATTGGATAGAGGTAATTACTCAGCTTGGTCATTAAGAATGGAAGCTTATCTCCAAGGTAGAAGTTTATATGGTTATGTGGCTGGAGATGAAGTTATGCCAAGTTTCAGGAACAAAAGTCAACCAAGACAAGAAGAGCAAGAAAGATTGAGCACATGGTGCTCCAAGGATGCACTTGCAAGGTCTTATCTCCTCAACTCTATCTCAGATTTTTTGTTGCCTCACATTAGAAGTTGTAAGACATCTCAGGAAGTGTGGGATGCACTTGAAGCTTTCTTTTCTTCAAGTACCAAAGCTAGGAAGCATCAACTATGGCTGGATTTCACAACTCTCAAGAAGGCTCCCAAACAAAATGTGACTGATTTTGTCACAAAGCTCAAGGACATAGCGGATCAGTTGGGAAGCATTGGAGAGGTAATAGATGAAGAGCAAATTGTAAGGCAGGTCATCAATGGCTTGAAGGCAGATGACAAGTGGGAAGCATTCACCACAGCTATGGATTTGTACATGGACATGCATGTACCTGATTTCAACACACTCATTGGACAACTACTTACTCAAGAGGCAAAGCTTATCAAAAATGGAGAAAGCTCTAAAGGTAATCAATATTCACCTTTATACACGGATAAAAGCAAGTCTAAAGATAACAAAGGAAAGGCAAAGAAAGTGGATGATGAAGCAGGTACATATCAAGCTAACTATGCAGGTAGAGGAAGACATGGCAGAGGTAGAGGAAGAGGAGGTAGACAAGGCAGGGGGAGATCCCAAGACTCCAACTCATGTTCTATTTGTGGATTAACTAATCATACAACTGAAAATTGCTTTAGGAATTCCAGGAATCAAAGAGGCAGAGGATACAATAGAGGAAGTTATGGCTACTCAAGAGGAAGGTTCAACAACTACCATGGCAACTACAACAACTACAATCATTCAAACTATCAAGGAGGCTACAAAGGAAGGAGAGACTACAATAACTACACAGAAGACTCAAACAAAGAGGATTCATTATTGATTATGAACATGGCTATGCCACAAGGTAAATCTGATGAGCATGTTTTCTACATAGATTCAGGTTGTTCAAATCATGTGGCAGGAAATGTGGCACTCCTATCAGATTTAGAAGATCCAAGGAATAAGCATGAGGTACAAACAGGAGATGATACAAAACATCATGTGGAGAAAATAGGCAATGTCAAAGCACCTGATGGAAACATCAACCTACTCAGTAAGGTACTCTATGTCCCTACCATTACAAAGAATTTGATAAGTGTTGGGCAGATAGTAGAGAAAGGGTTGCAAGTCAGGTTCACAAAAGCAGGAGCATTTGTTGAAGATCCAAGTCAAGGATTCAGAAGAATTGCAAAAGGTGAAAAGACAGGTAGATTGTTCACATTTGAATTACAGGACACTAGAAACATCGCTCTCTTTAATTATGGTAGTCAGACACTCACAGAATTGGAAGTATGGCACAAAAGGTTAGCACATATTGGTGAAAGGTCATTAAAGCAAATCTGCAGGGACCAAAGTGTACTTGGACTTCCTAACTTGTCAAAACAACATATGATTTATAAGTGTAGTGCATGTCAATTTGGAAAGTCTCACAGGTTACCATTCATGAAGAAAGATTATATGCATGGAGATCTCTTGGAGTTGGTTCATACAGATGTATGGGGACCTAGCAAGGAAGCTTCAATATCTGGATCAAGGTATTATGTTTCCTTTATTGATGATTGCAGCAGATGGACTATCCTATTCTTTATGAAACACAAAGATGAAGTTTTTTCATGTTTCAAAAGATATTTGGCTCTTGTGGAGAATCAAACAGGTAAATCACTAAAAAGGCTAAGGTCAGATGGAGGGGGAGAATACTTCTCCCATGATTTTGATTCTTTTCTTCAAGAAAGAGGAATCAAAAGAGAGGTAACTACAAGGTACACTCCTGAGCAAAATGGAGTGGCAGAAAGGAGGAATAGGACAATTGTTGAAGCTCCAAGGTCTATGTTAAATGAAAAGCATTTACCTAATTACTTATGGGCTGAGGCTGTATCTACAGCCACTTACTTGATTAACAGGTTGCCTTCAAAATCCCTTGATGGGATGACTCCATATGAGGCTTGGAATGGAAGAAGTCCAAGCTTAGATCATTGTAAAATTTTTGGATGTATTGCTTTTGCTCATGTTCCTTCACAGGTTAGAGGCAAGATGGATCCAAAGGCAGAAAGGTGTGTATTTATTGGATATGACAACAATCAAAAGGGCTACAGGTTATACAACCCTACCAACAAAGGATTCTTGGTAAGCAGAGATGTAGTTTTTGATGAGAACAATTCATGGTATGAAGATTCATGCAGGAAGATCAATTTACCATATGATCTTGAAGAAGATTTTCCAAAGCTTGGTAGAGAACAATCAAAGATTGAAGAACAAGACACCTCAGAGGATGATGAAGAATCTCACATGGAAAAGATCAAAGCATGGAAGTCTAAAGGTAAAGCAAAATTGCAGGAACTTGGACATGAGGCAGAATCATCACATCATGGCCTAAGAAGATCTATGAGGGAAAAGAAAAAACCAGAAAGGTATGGGTTTGACACCTCATTAGTAACTAAACATTCTATCTACATAGCACAGGACATAAACCAAGAGGAGCCATCATCATTTGAAGAGGCCAAAGCAAAAACAGAATGGAAGCATGCAATGAAGGAAGAAATTGAAGCACTTGAGGAAAACAACACTTGGGATTTGGTGCCCAAGACTTCATCCATGAAGGTAATAGGCTCAAGATGGGTCTATAAACTCAAGAAGAATTCTGATGGTTCCATTAACGGGTATAAGGCAAGGCTTGTAGCAAAAGGCTTTGCACAAACTCAAGGAATTGATTATGAGGAGACCTTCTCTCCTGTGGCAAAGATGCCTACTATTAGGGTTTTGCTTAGTATTGCCTCTTCCAAGAATTGGAAGATACTTCAACTAGATGTAAAGAATGCATTCTTTAATGGTTGGATAACAGAAGAGGTATATATGGCACAACCACCTGGTTTTGAGAATCAAGTTTATCCTGATTATGTGTGTAAACTTAACAAAGCATTGTATGGTCTCAAGCAAGCTCCAAGAGCTCGGAATTTCAGGCTTGTTTCATTCTTGCAGGACAAAGGCTTTCAACCAAGCAATGCAGATCCTTCACTCTTTATTAAAAAGAATAATTCCGAGGTCATCTACCTATGTGTATATGTAGATGATATTATATTGACAGGAAATGATGCAGATGGTATGAAGAAGATCAAAGATCAGATGAGAGAAGAGTTCAAGATAAGTGATTTGGGTTCACTTACCTACTTCCTAGGTTTGGAAGTTGTCTACAAAGATCATGGTTTGTTTCTCACTCAAAGAAAGTACATTAAGGACATGTTGGCAAAATTCAAGATGCAAGATTGTAAGATTGCAGGTACTCCAATGGAGGTCAATCACAAATTGAGCTCACATGAAGGTGAACTCATAGAGGACATCACATCATATCAAAGTCTAGTGGGTAGTCTCAATTATGCCACATTGACAAGAGTAGATATATGTTACAGTGTGAGTGTGCTAAGTCAATTTTATGCACACACCAAGGAAACCACATATGGATGCTGCCAAAAGGATTCTCAAGTATCTCAAAGGAACCATAAATGAAGGACTTTATTATCCTTATGTATCTGATTTAGGTTTGAAGCTATTTTTTGATGCAGATTGGGCTGGCTCCAAGGAAGATAGAAGGAGCACTTCAGGTTATCTTACCTTTGCAGGTTCAAAGCTTATTTCATGGTCATCCAAGAAGCAACCCACAGTTGCTCTCTCTTCTATTGAAGCTGAATATAGAGGTCTTGCCATAGCTACACAAGAAGCTATGTGGATGAAGACATTATTCAAAGATCTTGGATTGGAGTTTGGAACTCCAACTATTTTTGGTGACAATATGAGTTCTATTCATTTGGCTGCTAATCCTATTTTTCATGCAAGGACTAAACACATTGAAGTTCATTATCACTATGTACGAGAAAAGGTTCTAAGCAAAGAGATTCAAATATCATATGTGTCCACTCATCAACAATGTGCAGATATTCTAACCAAAGCATTGGATGGTACAAAGCTTTGCAAATTCAAGGCTATGATTGGTTTGCAGGTAATCTTGGAAGATTGAAGACCTCAAGCATACTTGGCTTGAGGGGGAGCTGTTGGAGCAAGTCTATGACAAGCCTAAGTATTGGCTTGAGTCCCACAAAGTCTTAGAAGAAGCTTTAAAAAGAAGACTATGTAAAGCTCACTTGTGAACTACCTCTTGTAACTTTTGAAGAGTTTACTTAATGTAAAAGTAAGAGAATCTTAAGTGGTTGAGTCCACTTGATCAAGAATGGAAAGAGGAGCCAAGAATTCGTGATTTGTGGTAGGTAGAGAATCAAATCAATCATTGATTGATTGGAGAGTGATTGAGGGAAGTTAGCCTCCCAAACTCAACTATAAATAGATGGCAGTTTTAGTCATGGTTAGAGAGACCTATGTGAAGACCTCCAAGAGCTGAGCTTTATGCCATATCAAGGTGTGATTACAAGGCAGACATATGTATCAGTAAGTCATTGTATTGTACAAGCAATATACTTTCATTTTCATGATTATTTGAGTTCATCTTTCCATGTTCTTGTGAAGTGTACTACTCACTGCCATTACTCTCAGTTTTTCTCAGTCAGCTTGCAAAGATGTTTTCTCTGAGCTTGGTGCATCGTTTTCAGTGATTTAACTTGGTAAAGTTAGCTCTGTAAGTCTACTATATGCTCACAAATTTTCATGTCATTTGGATGTTGCAATCTTCAGTTATGTTCATTTGAAGTCAACAGGGTCTGTTCATCCTCACTTCTCTGTCAGGTACCCGACTTTTTCACTCATCTTGTCAGAGCCATTTCGCAGTGGTTACTTATTCAAATTCAGTGATTTAAATCTTGTTGGATTCAGCTTACTGTCTAGTATAACCATACAAATTTGCATAATCATTGGAGTTATACATTTTGAGTTATGTTGATTTTTCTGCTCACTGGTCTATTTCTGTAGCAGCCCGTGAAAATCGGGATGATGTCATCACTTGTTAAAACTCATTCTCAGTGTGTGGCTCATTATTTTTGATGAGATTACTCTTGAAAGTTAGCTCTTTAAGCTACCTAGACTTCCCCAAGAGGAATTGAGCTAATTGCTGCTGTGCTCGGAGAATTATGTAAAACACTGGACAGGTGTATGAACCAAGAATAGCAAGTTTTCACCTCTGAGCTAACTCCAACTTATCTGTTTTGATCTATCTTTTTGAGAGTGATCTTCCAAGGTACATAGGGTGTCTAATATTAGACATCCATTGGCAAGCTAAAAGGGCCCACCATATACTCCTGGAGTTCATTTGGCTGGTGTAGATCAAGGATTTTGCAACACCTCTTCATCTTCAAGCACATACCTTTCCATCTCTTCACAAAATGTAAAAGGAATGGTTGTGCTTGGGAATTGAAAAAGTAAGAAAGAGATGAAAGTTATGTTAAATATAAGAAAAGAGAAGTAGAGTGACAACACAAAGAGATAGTGTAGTGGTAAAACACTTCCCTTGTGTGGGTGAGGTTGTTCGTTGAAATCCTCCCACCTTGGTGAATCTAAAAGTCCTTATTGCCACTCATACATTAAAATTGGTTTGCGCGTAGCCAACGACTGCCAATGGTTGCCAAGGGAGCCTTGGGTGCCAATGATGCCAATGTAATACCTAACTTATGCCTAAGTTCTTTGCTTTAGTCAACGCCTTGGAGTAAACCGAAGGAGTAAACGTAAGTTCTGGTTCTGGAACTGGATTAGAAATCGAAACCGAAACAAAAACAGAAACCAAAACTACAATGGCAACAACAATGACAACGGTAATGGAAACAAAAACAGAAACAAAAATGAAAATGATAATGGCAAGGGGAATTGAAACCGGATTCAGATTCGGATTTGGATTCGGTATCTGAATCGAGAATAGTGAATAGCGAACAACGAACATCGAAACAGAGATCAATTTGCCAAAATGAATAGAAAGATCCCTCCGTAGTTGTAACAAGTCTCCTAATCTTGAATCATAATCCCACACAGAATAATAGGCTTCGACACCACAAGATATAAAGAAGGAAAACAAAGTATATTAGAACAAGAAGAGAGAGAATTTTATTATCTGTGCAGATTTAAGTAGTTCTGATCTGCGTTACAAAATCTATAAGATAGCTTCAATGTGAAGCCTCATCCACCCGACCACCCCCGAGATGATCTCAATCCCAATCTCAATCACAATCACAATCTCAATCCCAATCTCAATCATAATCACAATCTCAATCCCAACCTCAATCACAATCACAATCTCAATCTCAATCTCAATCTCAATCTCAATCCCAATCTCAATCATAATTCCAGAAGCCAAAAAATGATCGTGATGACAGTACGACCATCATCCTTTTTTATCTCTCAGTCTTCCTCTTTTTTGGATCTCCACATTTCACCAGTGCATGACCAATCACGCCTTCCTAGACTCGCACTCTAAGAATCTGCATGCTCCAAGATAGCATCTTTTTGCATGTCTCATGCAAGACTTCTGGACCACGCATGCATCTACTTTTCATGTCCACCTCAAGAATTGTACCTACAAAAATAGAGGTGATCCCTACAATGCACTCACACACACGTCAATCACCCAAAAAATAACCCATATACCCATGTGCATTTTCTAAATCCACGACATGAATAAGATGAATGAATGAAGGCTTCTCTTTTTTTTTTTAAGTGTTAGAAAACGGCACTTTTCCAAGCCCTGTAACTCAGAAATTGTGAGGAATTAGCTTAAGCTTGTCAGAGACAAAAATATTAAGTTCTTATATTTATACAATAGTGTTAGAGACGCCTCAGGTCCAAATCTGCTTCCAGATATCACTTTTGGGCCCTGCAAAATAAAAAATTCTAGAGAGAGATAAAAAAACATGAAAAATCTCTTTGTTAACCTATCTTCATGGAACCAAATGACACATAAAACATAGGAACTATAAAAAATTCAATCAGGTAAAGTTTTTCTACTACGAGTACTCTACCTTTCTCTCATACAACACTTTTTTAGATTCCTTCATCTTCATGCTCAAATTTAACATACAAATTTCATGCGACAACTTTCTAGAGAGAGAATGTAAAAACTTATTGCTACAAAATTTTACAGACATGATCAGAATATCCTAAACATAAAATTTCATTATTACCTACACATCTTTTTTTCTATCCTCAGAGTTGGAAAGAAGGACAATGTTCCATAAACTCATCTAAACCAATCCATGTTGAATCTTCAATAGGATATGCAAACCACTTTACTAAAATTTCCACTATTTCATGATTCCTAAGATGTTTAATTCTCCTATCCATTATAACTTCTGATTCAAGCTCGAAAGTGGCATCTTCCTTCAACTTAGATTTGTCCTGCAAAACATCATGAGCATTAGGAACATAGTTTTTAAGTAATCCAACATGGAAGACTGGATGAATTTTCAAAGTGTTAGGTAGGTCAAGTAAATATGCAATAGAACCAACTTTCTTTAAGATTTTGAAAGGACTAGCATAACGAGGAGACAATCGACGATCTTTTCCTAAAACTAGATTTGATTTAGAAGGACTCACTTTCAAAAAAACCAGATCATTTGTTCTAAATTCCAAGGGTCTCTTTTTGAGATCATGATATAAATTCTGACATTTCTGTGCATCTTTCATGTTTTTCCTTACCTTATTTAGCTCCAAGTCCATGTTTTCAAGCATCTGTTTGGATATTTCAACCTGATTCTGTGAATTAAAAAGTGAATGCGACAGCAAGCAATTATAACCATACATTGCTTCAAAAGGTGTCATCTTAATAGAGGAATGCCATGCACTATTATATGCATACTCAACCAAAGGCAAATATTCAATCCAATTGTTTTGCTTATCATTCACGTACATGTGTAAAGAGGCCATGATTGTGAAACTCCTAGTGTGCCATGATGACGGCCTGATAGAGCCACTAATCCTTGGCCAAGATTGGTTATACAATCACTCTATGGACCTAAATCTTAGACAAGGCTCCCTATAGATTGGAAACTTAGACCAACAGTGAGTGATACTGCTTGACTTCCCTAACAATACCCCGCTTGAGGTATGTAACCCCAGACCACATGAAATGACTGCGAAGGATGATCGAAAGATTATTGGACAAATCCATCAGATAAGCACGATCTATCCAAAGTCAACCCATGAGAGCTTGCTGATGGATAGTTGCAAGTCAGGAGGATGCCAAGAGATCTTCCCCTAGTCTTCCTTTGCACATGAAGGGGTTTACATCAGTGGTTAGGTGGATTGCATTAGTGGATAGATGGGCACAATAACATCATATGTCCCTTCCTCCACACTTCACATGGACCAACCTAGATCTGTTGTATAGAATGCCTCACTTCTTGATGGGCAGGTCATGCAAGTGATGGACTTGCCTTCTTTTCCAAAGCAAGGTGTCAACATGACCTCTCAACCACAAACTCCAAGGAGTCAACCACAACTCATGAACCCCAACCGACTACCCTACCAGACAACCCAAAAGTGGAAGTAGTATCAACAACACAAGGAAAGCAACACAAAGAAAATATGGGTGCCCAAATGTCAAAAAGCACCATCAGTTTCTAATCATAGTGCAGGTTATGATAAGAAAAAGTCAAGGTAGAAGCAGAGTCTGTATCCAACCTACACTCGAACTTATGTTCCATCGATGAGGACTCGATAGATCTGGATCACTAAGAAGTACATATCAAACCCACCCACATTGATGTAGATTTGGGTACCCAAAAATTGTATTTTAGCTCAAAACCCAAGCCATGCAATATATACCCCATTGAAATCACTTCACCCATCGAGACCACAACCACTAGAATCATCTTTTGTACCTGAGCAGAAGAACACAACCCACTTTCCAACTCTTAGGAAATGGATTAAAACATGTCCAAAAACCTTCACATGATCCCTTGTATCATATAACACCCATCATTACTAACCCTTATCCCTTGTAATAATGCACTCATGGCTAAAGTTTGTATAAATTCACCCACACTAACCCACCGTCATGTGTAAACATATCTCATCAAGCAATGTATGTAATATCTAAAGCATTGTTGGAAACAATGTTCAATTGGGTCAAATTTTGCTAAGCTAACATACCATGTGTAGCTATGATATGACTCCTTCCTACAAGCAAACGGGCGCCACAAGCATATATAGTAATCGTATTCATTTCTTGTACAAGCAATGAGCGTGGGCAAGATGGTTAAGTCGCTATCCTCTCACCCTAGTGGTCCGGGTTCAAATCCCGTGAGCAGCACGCAGAGCGTTCGCGATTTTTCAGACATACTTTTGCTTTAATTAAACTCAATAGCAAACGTGTTTTTTTGCGGATGTTTTCCAATTACGAAAACGACGGACGGAGATATATGCGAAGAGATTTTTTATCTACGATCGCTATGATTTATTGCTTTATTATGAGCTTTTCAAGGATCATCAAATACTATAAAAGAAGCACTTTGGGCTCATTGTATCCATCCTTCACCTAGGATCAACACAAGCTTTCTAGAGCTTGGACCTCAGTAGAGGTGGTGTTTCTTCTAGCACATGGGGCAGCCATGGTGCTAACTTGAAGCATGTTGAGGAGCAGCTATGGAGTTCTTCTTGGTGATTCTTCTTGGAGAAGATGAAGGGTGTGCTCACACTCTAGCTCATGGAGAGGAGGTCATCTCTTGTTCATGGCAAGAAGACTTGGTCATTAGCAGCTTGAAGGTAAGGATCGCCCATCTACATAATGCCTTTGAAGATTGTCTTCCACAGGAAGATATTAGGTTGAAGATTATTTTCTACAAGAAGATGTCTAGCTACTTCAAAGACATTGGGTGGGACCATCTACATGGCGTATTTGAAGATCATCTTCTACACGAAGATGTTAGGTTGAAGATTGTCTTCTACAAGAAGATATCTGGCTACTTCAAAGACATTGGATGGAGTTTAACATAAGATTCACATCTTATGTTAAAGTATTCAGGTACATATTCTCTTTATGCACACAGGTACTACTTGAAGTTTATGGAGGCTGTGGCGTTCATATCAGGAGGAGTCCTATTCGGCATAGGTACAAGAGAATCAGTACGTATATGCTTTATGCATATTTTTATGAGGTGTTTGAGAAGGTGTGTTCACATGAGTTTGAGGATTTCCGTTCATACTGATCCTTCCTCTTTCAGTCACTCATATTCACTCTTCTATAACCTATAAGGTCACACATCTCATGTATATTCAGATTACTGCCCATACATCTGAATATGTTTGTTACATTGTACATTCATCTATTTCTCATCACATAGAGTGGTTGAGAGTTTTGCTCCCACATTGTACATTGAACATTGGTATATATGATACTATGAGTAAGCGATGGCTTACGTAACACCTTACACATGTTGTCTATTCTTTCTCTATCTTTGTCTCATCATTTGTATGATTAAGTTGTTGTATGTTCATGTTTTGTCAATATGGAAGATTGCTAGAATTAATGTTGTATATATACTGGACCTATGGAACCATGGACATATGACATGAGCTAAGGGCCTACCTCACTTCCAACATTTGGTATCAGAGCACTAAGGTTTTGGTTTCAGAACTTTAGATCTTTGGCATCAATTCATTAAGGCTCATTCATATCTCAGGTTCCAGAATTCCAGATTTACAACATATGATTTGAAAGCATCTTCTAACATTTGACATTTGACATACACACTTAATCTAGATGAGTAGAGATTTGAGAATTAGACACTTCAGTTACATGTGTATTCATCAGTGTGGAGTATGAAGTTGATGATCTGTTAGCAGCCGAATATTTTTGGAAGAGTATGCAAATACTTTACAAAAGTATTGTTTGAAGACCCAGACTTGATGAAGAGAAGACTACTTAAAATTCAAGGAAGAACAATGGTTCAGAGAAGATGAAGAAATCAGATCAACATCAAATCACAGGTATCAGTTTCTACTATCAGATTGTCATTTGCAGGTCATATCTTAGAAGAGCAGTTATGAAGAGATGTGAAGAAATTCAAGGAGTACTTTTATACACTTTCATTATTTGAAAGTTAAAGGCTACATCAAAACAGGTATCTAGAGGTTTTTTCTAGAGAGTTTTGAGAGATCTCTTTCATGGCAAGAAAGTTCATCTAAGAAGACAAGTGCAGAGATGAGATGAGTTTTTTCAGCCAATTTTCTGTTGTAAGTTGGTTGGATATCAAGGTACAAATGTATCTAGAGAAGGTAACTCTAGAAGGGCAATTCATCATTCAGACAACGATTGGTGAATATAGTCGTTTCAGACATTTGAAGCAGAATTTTGATTCAGAGATATGAGGAGATGATAAAACATGATTCTATATTCACTTCCATTTGTATACCATATTTGTTTTATCTCTTACTCTTAGCACTAGAGGAAGAGAAAAAGTTCATTTGAAGAAATCAAGAGTGCTTGCTACTTCAAGATGAAGATAACAAAAGGTATGGAAGAGAAGTTTGAAGATGTTGACATCATCAGGTGGAAGAAAGATGCAGAAGAAGAAAGTCCATCATTTCCAAAAGAAAAGTAAGACTTTCTTTTCTCATATATTTTCCATATACTTTTCCTATTTTATCCTCTACATCCAAAGACAAGTCTACGAGAACATCTTGTTTAAAGAAGAAGCAGTTTCTTGTTTTGCATTACACTTGGTCATAATTTAGTAGATTTGACAAAGAATTGCATTGAGAGAAAGAAAAGCAACAGATATATGTTTTGACTCATATGTATATGAGTTATGAAGCTTTTAAGCAGGCAGCTTATATCTTCCCTCAAAGAATTCTTGGAGTGTCAATACAGAGCTACTTGGTATATGACAAGTTGCAGAGAAGTATATTTCTTCTTTATCTAACTCTTGAGGTAAAAGAGTTTTCTATAACAGATGTTGAAGACTTGGGTTGAGGTTTTATGTTTGGAAAAGGTTACCTCATATTCAGTATTTTCAGAAACTTCAGAAAATTCAGACTTGTTGATGTACCAGTCAGTTGAAGAATCTACTTTTTATGATTGTCTTGATTTTTGGATACATGCTTGTATTCAAAAAGGTGTTCCATTAGATCCTATAACTTGATTGAAAAGTGGAGTTAGCCAAAAGAAAGTCAAGCAGGTACTATCACATTTCACCCGGGTAAAATATGAAAGTTATGAAGTATCAACTTGCAGCTTTTGGAGTTCTCAAGGTGAGAAGTTTATCCACTTATGTTTCAAATAGGAATTGCAAATTCCTTAAAGGATTTGTTTGAAGAAAAGTTTTACAACTTTTTGAGAAGCATGGACACTTAGAGACATTCAGAAAGTAAATCAAACATTCAGTCATGAAGGTTTGATGACAGCAGATTCTACACAAGAGAGATCATTGATCTTGAATGATCTTATATGATCTTGAGTATTTATGATTCAGTTGTCTATCCTTTGTTTGTAAAGATTCTTAACAATGGAGAAGTAAGTCAAAAATTCAGATTCTATCAGATTTGTGTTGCAAAGAGATAGAAGATACTTGTTATGTTACTGAAGCTTATGAATCCTATAAAGCTTTCAGCAAGGTTTTGTTATGTTAGGATCAGCTAACCTTATTCTATAATTTGGAAAGCTGAGGAATCACATGGAAAGCTATTGGCATGTGTACAGTGCTAATAAAAAGGATTCATAGATTTTGTTTCAGATACAGGTATTGATCACTGAACATCAGATTTATGAAGGAAGACGTTCCAGATTTCATAAAGTCTGATATATATGAAGAATTTTGGATACTAGTGTTAAGTCATCCAGGGGGGTGATGAAACATGAAGACTTATTTTCAGCCATATGTGAAAGAATGCAAATTCATACCTACAGGTATTCCTATATTTCCTTTGTCAGGTTCTCTTTATGTTCCAGCTTTGAAAGAAGAAGGAAGAAGAAGAATGTTTGGAGAAAGTTCCTGTTAGGATGTTCCTGTTCAGGAGAAGGTTCCAGAGTTCTATTAAAGAGAAGCTTGATATTTCAGAAAGGTATATTTCAGACGTGCGCACATATATGTTTATACCAAGTTCTGAAGGAAAGAGGTATGAAGGATTTAAAGGATGAAGACATGATGACATCATAGATTTTTTGACTCATATTGAGTTGAGTACAATCAGAGATGAACCAGCAGTGTTCATAATGCACTAAGTTGTGAGTTGACAGTCACAGGTTCAAGGATTCAGTTCTTGATTTTGTTTAGTGTATTTACATGACGCAGCAGAAGTACATTGAGAAACCTTTGTCATAAGGTAAATGCAAATATATAGATCCCAGTGTATGTTTTCAGTTTTTTGAAGAAAGGAGATAGCAGGTTCAGAGACAGTTCATGCTACATTTGTTGAGCAGTGATTGCTTGATGTGTACACTATTGGATATCTAGTTTGCATATTTTCTCAAGTATTATGGTTCATATTTAGCAAGTTCAAGTTTCTTGAAGGAAAGTCAAATTCAGTTTTGAAGAAGACTTTTGAAGAACAAGTTCTGAGGTGCAGAAGTACAAGCTTGAAGCTTGTGACAGGCTATTTGAAGCTTGTGGTAATTTGCAGATTATAAAGTTTGCAGATCCAGTTCAGATTGTACCAATATGACATTGCAGGGGGGATTGTTGGAAACAATGTTCAATTGGGTCAAATTTTGCTAAGCTAACATACCATGTGTAGCTATGATATGACTCCTTCCTACAAGCAAACGGGCGCCACAAGCATATATAGTAATCGTATTCATTTCTTGTACAAGCAATGAGCGTGGGCAAGATGGTTAAGTCGCTATCCTCTCACCCTAGTGGTCCGGGTTCAAATCCCGTGAGCAGCACGCAGAGCGTTCGCGATTTTTCAGACATACTTTTGCTTTAATTAAACTCAATAGCAAACGTGTTTTTTTGCGGATGTTTTCCAATTACGAAAACGACGGACGGAGATATATGCGAAGAGATTTTTTATCTACGATCGCTATGATTTATTGCTTTATTATGAGCTTTTCAAGGATCATCAAATACTATAAAAGAAGCACTTTGGGCTCATTGTATCCATCCTTCACCTAGGATCAACACAAGCTTTCTAGAGCTTGGACCTCAGTAGAGGTGGTGTTTCTTCTAGCACATGGGGCAGCCATGGTGCTAACTTGAAGCATGTTGAGGAGCAGCTATGGAGTTCTTCTTGGTGATTCTTCTTGGAGAAGATGAAGGGTGTGCTCACACTCTAGCTCATGGAGAGGAGGTCATCTCTTGTTCATGGCAAGAAGACTTGGTCATTAGCAGCTTGAAGGTAAGGATCGCCCATCTACATAATGCCTTTGAAGATTGTCTTCCACAGGAAGATATTAGGTTGAAGATTATTTTCTACAAGAAGATGTCTAGCTACTTCAAAGACATTGGGTGGGACCATCTACATGGCGTATTTGAAGATCATCTTCTACACGAAGATGTTAGGTTGAAGATTGTCTTCTACAAGAAGATATCTGGCTACTTCAAAGACATTGGATGGAGTTTAACATAAGATTCACATCTTATGTTAAAGTATTCAGGTACATATTCTCTTTATGCACACAGGTACTACTTGAAGTTTATGGAGGCTGTGGCGTTCATATCAGGAGGAGTCCTATTCGGCATAGGTACAAGAGAATCAGTACGTATATGCTTTATGCATATTTTTATGAGGTGTTTGAGAAGGTGTGTTCACATGAGTTTGAGGATTTCCGTTCATACTGATCCTTCCTCTTTCAGTCACTCATATTCACTCTTCTATAACCTATAAGGTCACACATCTCATGTATATTCAGATTACTGCCCATACATCTGAATATGTTTGTTACATTGTACATTCATCTATTTCTCATCACATAGAGTGGTTGAGAGTTTTGCTCCCACATTGTACATTGAACATTGGTATATATGATACTATGAGTAAGCGATGGCTTACGTAACACCTTACACATGTTGTCTATTCTTTCTCTATCTTTGTCTCATCATTTGTATGATTAAGTTGTTGTATGTTCATGTTTTGTCAATATGGAAGATTGCTAGAATTAATGTTGTATATATACTGGACCTATGGAACCATGGACATATGACATGAGCTAAGGGCCTACCTCACTTCCAACAAGCATGTAGGTGTCTACTGACCTACATTAGTTTATGAGAAATCACTCCATAAACCACCTCACAACACTCGGCTACGTGGGTTACACATCGCCTATGGAAAGGGATTGTGGTCTCACTTAATTGGGATCAGAATTTGTTTCCATACTAATGTGTTAATGTTATGTAGCAGATCACCAAAGCACTCACTTCAATCATCATGCAAGCAAGACCTCCCAAGGCTGTCCCTAATGCGCCAGTGGTCAATTTGGCGAATTTATTAACTGAATCTTATCCTACATTGCAACCACCGGAATTTCTAGGTTTCTTGGACCGATGCCCATAGATGATCCCCCTCTAAGACATACGGAGAAGGTTCATAGCAACTCACACTGGTTCCAAGGTCTAGCAAGACCCCTTGCAGATGCTAACTTTATCTACGATGCCATGCTTTGTTTTGTCGGTAACAAGTGGGGCAGATATCAGATTTTCTCATGTGAATTTGAAGAGCCTCAAAACTCATAAGAATTACGGCACATTTGGTCTTGAGCTAGTTTCACCGAGTATTTTAGTGACCCTTTGCCAAAACCTGATTTCTACCACTGCTATTACTTGGACACCACTCTAGAAGCCCTTGAGAGGAAAGAACTCCTAGGCACTTTCATCCTACCCTCTCTTGTAAATGATCCACCATATGAGAGGTTTTATCTATCAAAGGACCTCATCAGAGCTACACTTAAGATCCATGGGACTCACATGCCTACATAAAGAGAAAGGCTCATCCCTGAGCCCATGAAAAGAGGTGACATTTTGAAGTAGACTAACATCTCGGCCATCACTCCAGAATCATCAAAGCCACTGCACATCTGCATGCAACGTTTTGCATTCTTGGCATAGGATCGCTTCACCTTTCCTAAAAACTGCATTTGGTTTGGTTTATATTTGGTCACCACATGACATCAGACTATAGATCTTGCTAGCTAGATTATAGATCAACCGTACTTAGCACGACACAAGTGGGAACGCAAGCACATCATCCATCGACGTTGTGCACTTACCAGAATCATTTACATGTGTTTAACCTATGACTTGCAAGAAGGGAACCACCAAGAAGGCACCACCAAGAAGGCAAGAAAATCAAGCAAAAGCAGAGTAGGCGAGCACATGAGAGGTTCAATTCCTTGTCTACAAATTTCAGAGTCACCCTCACCCCAACCATCCCCTCAACGATCCCCAACGGAACCTCCTACACCAATACAACCAATATGCATTCGACTCTCACAACCTCTAATAACAGAAGGCACTACCAGTGTTCTAATGCCTCTAGAGACCTCCACTCACGTAGCCACTATTGAAGCCAGAGAGATTTCCACCTCGATTGGTGTGGATGCCTTTACATTTCCCATGCCGAATCTCAAGGCAGAGCCCTCCAGTATGACTTTTGATTTTGAAATGCATGATGCATTTTCTAACGAGTTTCACTTTTCAAAAGGCCAGTTTTTCTCGCAAGAATATGAACGCCCTAGCTTCCCTACTACACCCCCATAACAACCACAAGAACATGCAGTATCGAGCTCAGATGATGAAGATAGAATAGTGACTAATGATGAAGAAGGCAATGATGAAGCTAGTCAAACCACTCATGCATCGCAAGAAGATGACCAACAGGAACAACAATAGCAGCAGATGGAAGCTCAAGGCGATACAAGCAACCATGAAGATGACACATTCCAAGCCGCTGCCTATACATTGGCAATCGAGAAATTATATCACAATATGCGGATAGTGTGGGCGCACAGTCAATTATCAGAAGAACAAAGTTAGGAAACACTAGAGCAAGAACTCGTTAGTGGAGGATTTGAAGAATCCTTCGTTCAGGGTTTTAAGGAACTAGTAAAATCTATGGGAACAGTTGAAGCACTCCACGTTTTGAAGCAAAAATCTTTATCACAGTTCGACTCTCGAAGAATCCATCTTATGTCCAAACCAGGTCTGTACATCCATGTGCCCATAGAAGGCCAGTCCTCCAGACATCTAGACAAAGCACGATTAATCCCGGAACCCCCACCCAAATCACCCATAGTAGCAGCTACAATCGTCATCGACTCCCAACCCTGACCAGCAACCTCGATCCAAGCAACCATCAGTGAAATCCCCACCACAACATCTAAATCTCCTTCATCTTCTATACATCCCATTTCCCTACTACACCCGAGCTCACCCCCATCATCCCTATTCACAATAAGTGCTGTAGTTGAAACTATCATCCATCAAACACCCACAACTCTAATCGAAACCCAGACACCTGCCCCTTCCACCATAGTTCCGCCCATTCCAATCAATCCATTCCTCACTCCATCCTTTCCTTCATTTCCTCTCCCTCCCAAGTCTATGTTTCCATTTCTACCCCCCATGATCTTCTCCCTAGTATCACCTCCCTTACCTTTTCCTCTACTTCAAACCATCTGTGACACCCAATAGGTCATGTATTCTTATTCCTTTGTAAATACTATTTTAACACCCACTCATGCGCCCACCATCACACCAATCTTCACAGTTAGTGCACTAGATGCCATGTCCAAAAATATGGAACATTTCGCCACCTACAACACCATTACTCACACACACCATTTCACCACCACTCACACACACCATTTCACCACCACATCTTGGCAAACCACAATTTTCTTTGGTCACCACTACATCCACCCTCCCATTCCCCTTTCCCTTCCCCCCTGCATCTACACCTGCAATAGCATCATCCTCACACACCGCTCCATTGTTATTATCACCCACCATTGACATTGCAGTCCAGCAAATGTTTGCTTGTCTGACTAAAGTGAGAAGAATTTGCATCTCTCAGAAGCAATTACCAGACATTACAACAGACTACTATGCAATTGCAGGCCCAATTAAATTCTGTTACCATAGAGAATGCTTCCCTGAATGCACAAAATCAAGAATTACATGAGGCTTACCACTCATTAGAGGAATCAGAAAAAAAGACTAAAGAAGCCCTCACTAATGTAGAAAATCTTTTACATGCTCAGATAGTACGAAATGACATGCTCAAACTCAATACGGGACTATTATGAAGACATCTTGCAACTACAAAAGAAGAGAACCAGAGGCCACAAGAGCAGAATCGCGAGAACTTCGAAGTGGCAATGGATCGACCTAATGAAACATTCAGTCCCAACTGATTGGAGGCAATCCTCTCTGAAACAATGCAAGTAATGTTGGAAGATCATGCATGATTAGTCGAGGAATACGACAAAATCAATGAAGAATATCAGAAGTTATAGGGATATCACAAAGCCTTACTATTGAAGGAACTTGCACAACCCAAACGAGTTCTTGAAGTCACCCCCCTGAGGTTCTAGATGAACTCGCTACTTTATTGGCACATGTCCTTGATCTTCAAGCATAGACTACAACTCAATCTTAGCCTCCAAGGCTAGATTCCCCACTACAAATCCCTCTTGAAGAAGAAACAATTTCTACACTGGTGGAGGACACATATGAAGATGCATATGACCCACAACCTATCCCAGGTGGACGTGTCACAACAGAAGGGCAAGAAACCTTTGAACTTCCGGTTCTCGCATGGCTCAAATCTGTGGAAGAACTTGGTAAGACTCACTCTGCACCTGTCAAAGCACAGCTACATGCCATGGCCATGATCGAGGCACACATTTTACAATCACCCTATTTTGCTCGGTTGGTAGAGTATCAATGAGCTTCACTACAAACCATACTTTTTATATATGGAAGATTCTCAATTAGCTGTTGAAAATGAAACAAGGAAGAAACAAACTCATGCTACACAATTTGAGCCCAAAGGCCTGCCTCCTGAAGAGAAGAAAGGAAAGATCTTTCAGCCAAATTGGCACATGGAGCTGTTATAAGAATAACTGGGGATGATGCACACCTGGAAAAAAGCACCGCTACACCTGAAGGACAACCCGTGCTGGGATCCTATGCCAAGATGCCGCTCCTGGAAGGCATTTGCCATCAAGGTTCAAAAAAACATGCAATTCCAGGACTGGCTTAACTACCCCTATCTAGCACCACCACGTGCCCCCCCCAACCGTTGGATATATGATGGTGACCATCCACCACTGGCTCCCCTGCTTACACTGCATGGACGATATTGTAGCACATATGACTATTAAGATCTTCGATATGATGCAAACAATTTTCAAGATCTTTTGGTGCATCAAGGCACCACATGTAAGTACCCCGGGCTTTGAGCATGGAAACCAAGACCTCACCTATGACATGAGTACTACGCCTTCGCTATGGGTATGCTATGCATGGCATTACCATATAGAGTATTTTTGTGCATGTTATAAGATGACTTTTGAAGAGATGTTCACGACGGGCTTCTAGGAGTACCATTCTGAAGTTTTATCAGCAGGCCAAAGCATCTACTTGAATTATTTGCCTGTGAACAACTAGTATATTCAACACACTACCGGCTTCCACCTCTGGACGAACCTAAGGCCATAGACTAGGAAAAACTTAAAGCTGATCTCGCACGAGGAATTTGTATCACGGAGCACACCCTCGCACAAGAACTCTTGCAAAACTACATCATTCAGATCACACAAGAAGGATCTATAGGGGACGACACATGCGAGAGGGAGGGGGTGTTGGCAGCAGCCAAAGGCACATATGCAGAGGAAGCATGTAGATGTGGAATACAAAGAGTCATGGGGATCCAGGCAGTCATTTTTTTCAAAGAAATATATGTGATATTACTTTTTCAAAAAACTAAGCAATGATTGAATCACTTTGGTACCATATGTATCATAAAACATCCACTTTTGTAATTAGTAGCTCCATTTTGTGCAATCCCAGGAGCCCTCAAGCTTGAGGAGCTTAGATATAATGAGCCTACCAATTTTGGCTATTTTTAGATCTTGTTTAGACCTCCAAATGCCCCTTAGAACCTATTTTTTAACTATGCTGATCACTAGATGTGAAACAGGTCAAAACTAGTCCAAAATCTATAAAAAGATCTAGAGAGCTCATTTTCGGGTATCTAGTGTGGGATTGTATGAGTTAGTGTGAGCTTTGAGTTTGTAAGAGTGTTCTTGAGCAATAGAGTCTACTTTCTACCTTCCATTGTGTCTTGCTTGTCTCTTCCATGTGTGTGTGTATGTGTGTGTGCATCTTCATGCTTCTCACCTTCACTCTCACTACTTCTTGCATTCACGATCTTCATATCACTCCTATCTCTTCCACATATTGGCAATTAAAGGAGGTGTTGCTTACGCTTGAGCTACAAATGTGCATAGCTTCTGCCCAGTAGGTGTGTACCTACATGAAAATTGACATGGAGTTCCATGAATTTTAAGAAAGTTGCTTAACTCATTTGACATGTATTCACCTCCTCTATCATATCTTAATCTCTGAATATACTTCCCTGTCTGCTTTTCCACCATAGGTTTAAAATTCTCAAACTAAGTGAACACCTCACTCTTCTCTTTCATGAAATATAACCATAGTTTTCGTGTATGATCATCAATGAAAGTAACATAAAACCTGTAACTACCCATAGATGTGGTCTTTGTAGGACCCAAACAGTTCAAGCTACAAAGGACTTCTTGGAAGAGATGAATGATACACTTAGGCTTGCTAAGGACAGATTAGGAGAGCTCATGACAAAGCTAGCACCTATGTTGACCTCAAAGGAGAGACATCAATTTTTAGGAGAGCAAGTCTATGTTAAAGTTCCATCTAGATCTGAAACCATGAAGACAAGACCTTGTCCAAAAATATCTCCTAGGTATTGTGGACCTTTCCTAATACTAAAAAAAATAGGAAAGATGGCTTACCAGCTCCAACTTCCAGAGAATAGCTAGATCCATCTAGTATTTCATATTAGTCGACTAAAGAAAAGGTTGGGTGAATCTAACAACCTCATTCAAGATAGTGAGGTAATAGAGCCTATTTCTATTCAATTTATTCCACATGAGCCTGAGAGCATACTACACCCTCGAGAGAACTGGAGAAGAAGTTAGTTATATAAAGAGTGTCTACTAAAGTGGAAAGATAGTTCAGCGGATAGTGCTACATGGGAGTAGGTTAGCACCCTTTAGAGACGATTTCCTAGCTTTAGATTACCTTCACAAGAGTCTTCTTAAGGGGAAGGATAGGGGGATGTAAGAAAATAATAGCACAATGGAATAGACCTGTAGACAAGTTGAGAAAAAGAAATGCAGACAAAGATAGACACAGACTGAGAGATAGAGAACTCAAATTCTCAGATTGCCGAGCGTAATGCAGTTACAATGATGGTTCTATCCACCCATGCGCTCCCACTGTGGAGCTTAGATGGCGATCTAGAAAGACTCTAGATGAAGGGCTTACGAGTGCAGAATGCTATGTAAAGCTCAACATGGGCCGTGCTTATATAGCTTTTACAAGGCAGTTTGGTATAGATAAACGTAATCGGGAGATACAAAATAATCAGTAAAATATATGATTCAACAATATCTCCATGACCAAAAGTCCTACTGTCTCGGCCCTATGGGCTGGGGGGATAGGCCCCGCAAACCCCGTAGAAGGGTGCAAGCCCACCTCTACACTCCCTCCATTAAGGTTCTATGGGGAAATCGTGCGACACCACAAGGCCTTTATTTTCACCTTAAATAGCAACCCAATTGCTTGGAAGTTTATGCCCTACCTAGCCTAATGGCTAGGCTCACAAAGATCATCTACAACCATCAACGGTCACACATAGACCTCATCTAACTTGGAAGTTAGGGTTCCACAAATGTTCGGGCTCTCATAATGGCTTCTCCTCATAATGGGGGTCTTACAACTTAGAGCACCATGGATCATTTGTGGTCACATGAGGGTGGAGTATTGAGCATATCTAACACCCCCCCCCCCCATTGTCCACCCTACGGTGAACTACCTCCTTGATCCAATCCCAAGCTTTGGAAAGTGTCAAAGAAGTTGCTCTCTCCCAAGAGCCTTGGTGAAGATGTATGCTCCATTTTCTTCAGTAGGACAATAGCTTATCTCCACGACCCCGTCCTCAATCAACTCATGCACATAGTAATACTGAATTTCTATGTGCTTGGTACTTGCATGGAAAACAGGATTTTTGGCGATGGCCATGCAACTTTGGTTGTCACACTTCAACTCTGTAGCCTCTTGTCCTTGTATTCCTATGTGCCATAGGATCCTCCTCAACCATACTGCTTCACATGCTGCAACATATGCAACTTTGTACTTAGCTTCAGTAGAAGATAATGCTACAATCGATTTCTTCTTACTAATCCAAGAGAAAATACTGTTAAAAATAAAGAAGTAAGGTTGTATATATTTTTGCAAAAAGGATTTTCTTCAAGTAGAAGGAAAATACAAAAATGAAAAATGGAAGCATTTACTTCAGCAAGTAGTGGAGGCCAAAAGAGAATCAATCAAAGGAGAATCAAATCCAAAAACTGAACTGTAAGAGGAGTGGCTGTCCAAAGTAGTGGAGAAGTTATGGAGAAGAGCTCTCAAAATCATCATGAGATGTTTTGGTCACTTGGCTATAAAAGAGGCAAGGGAGGACACTCAAGAACAGAGGAAGAAGGTGTGGAAGTCCCCTTGTAGCTAGTTCATTTGGTTTGAGTCATTTCATTTAGTTCACTCTCATAGAGTAAGTCCAGCCGCACACCCATTTCTAGGTAGTCTACTTGTGAGAGTCATATCTCTCAATATATGTATCCAATTTTAGTGTTTAAATTTTTTTTGGAAAGCTTATCTTGAGTACTTCCTCCGTTTAGAACAGTTTTACCAAGTTTGTTATGCTCTGTGAGTTATCTAAGTTTTAGTGAAGTCTAGTTTTCAGCCTAACTGAGTGGACAAGTAGACTATTTTGAATCAAAGAGTTGCCAACCCAAATCTACTCCAAATTGAGTGTTTCATAGATCATTTGAACGCTATAAGTGTCTAGTTTGAAAGGCCAAAGTTTCAAGTTCATTGCAGTTTTCAATTGGTACCAGTTTGCATTTGAAGATTCAGCTGTTGGCAAAAGTCTTGATTCTAAGAAGGTCTTCTACACTTTCCACTGCGAATATGAGAGGAATTCTCCAACAATTGGTATCAGAGCATTGGAGGTTGAAGAGGCAAAGTATTGGAGCTGAAGTAAAGCAAAGGAGAAGCTACAAATCAAGGGGGAGCTTCGTGAATTCAAGGAAGAGCGCCACAACATACTTGAGGTAAACTTCAATCTTGGAAGTTTTCAATGGCTGATTTATGACAACAAGTTGAGAAGTTAGACAAAGACAATTGTCAATCAGGTATAGAATGACAAATTACCTTAAAGGTAAAGGTTTATGGAGTCTAGTTACTAGAGATGATCCACAACCGGTGGACCTTCAAGATCCCAACATTACTCCGGCACAAAGGAGACAATTTGCTGATTGGGAAGAGAGGAATTGAAGGGTGATGTTTCTCATCTCACAAGTTATTTATAACACTATGATTGGTCATGTGCAAAGCTTAGAAACAACCAAGGTAGTTTGGGAAGCATTAGAGAAGGTGTATGCTACCTCAACAAGGTCTCCGAGGATGCAACTCAAAAATGAGCTCAACAACATGAAGAAAAGCTCAAACCATAGCATTAGTGAGTATACATTGAGGATCAAGGAGCTTTGAGATCAGCTAGCATCGGTTGGATGCAAGATAGAAGAGGAAGACATTGTCCAAACAGCCCTCAATGGCTTGAGGAGTGAAGAAAAGTGGAAGCCCCTCATCACAAACATTCTTTATAGAGATCCTCTACCAACATTCAACGAGATTATACCAAATCTTGTGGCTGAAGAGGTTGCTCAACAAGGAGAAGGCAAGAAAGGTAAGGACAGCCATAGTCAAATGTTATATGCAGGATGAGGTAGAGGAAGGAACTCAAGAGGAGGCTCGAGAGGAAGAGGAAGAAGCTACAACAACACAAATTTCAGCCAACACAACTCGGAGGACAACAAGGACAACTCAAATGACAACACACATGGAAGAGGTCGAGGAAGAAATAGAGGAAGAGGTCGAGGTTCATACAATCCTCATAAAGGTATAACATGTTATCATTGTGGTAAACTAGGACATTATGCAAATGATTGTTGGCAAAAGAATGGAAGGTTGAATGGAGGCAACCAAAGGAGCCAAAATAACTATGCGAGTACATCAAGTGAAGGAGACAAGCAAACCATGCTTGCCATGAAGCATGAGTACAACAACCCGAGAAGTGATGATAAAAAATGGTTTATAGATTCAGGTTGCAGCAACCATATGACATGCCAAGAAGATTTATTCACAAAGCTACAAGCTCCAAGTGGAAAAGGATGTGTGGAGATCGGGGATGAAACTCAACACGCAACTGAGCATGTTGGAGACATCAAGCTTGGAGACAAGAAGGTATTGGCTGATGTTCTTCATGTTCCTACTATTGCAAAGAATTTGATTTCAGTAGGAAAAATGGTAGAGAAAGGATATCATGTTATCTTCAATGAAAAGGGTTGCCTTATAAAGAATCCAAAATAAGGATTCAAGGTCATTGCTCAAGGAAGGAAAGAAGGAAGGATGTTCACTTTGGACGTTCAACAACCACATGGAAAGGTGATGTATATTCAGTTTTGGAAATAAGAGGATTACTCAAATGGATTTGTGGCACAAAAGGTTTGGACATATCAACATTCCCAAGCTCAAGGACATGAGCAACCATGAAGCGGTAAGAGGTCTTGCAAGATTCAATGATGTTGGACTACATGAGTTTTGTGAAGCATGCCAACTAGGAAAGCAAACTCGAGAACCATTCAAGAAGAGCAACTATGTGGCAAGGAATGTCCTCGACTTGATACATACGGATGTGTGGGGACCATCACAACAACCATCAGTGGCTGGTAATAGATATTTTGTCACTTTTATTGATGATCATTCAAGAAAAGTATGGATGTTTTGATTGGACATCCATGTGATAGACTATGCTAATACCGGGTCAACTAATCAAAAACAACACTGGTTGGATGGAGCACCTTTATGGTTTTCTAAACCTTAACGTTTAAGCTAATATGTTTACAACTCAGTATTAGCATAGCACCTATAGGAGCGATAGAAAACTTTAGCGCTTAGTTTACTGTTAGGCGCTAAAGAAACCTATACCTATCGAGCTAAAGAAAATGTTTCCAGGGGCGAACTTAGCTCCTAAAAGTATTAGGCTTAAGCTATTACCATAAAGGCTTAAGCTATTACCATGAAGTAAAGGCCAACGCTTATGTGCAGCCACAACTAGTACTACTCGGATAGTAGTCATTCTTGCAGTTGGGGCAAATGATTCACAAAAGTCAATGCCTTCTACTTATGAGTAGCCCTATGCAACAAGTCTTGCTTTATACTTTTTTAGAGTACCATCAGCCTTGTACTTTAGCTTCCAGACCCACTTGGTGCCAATGACTTTATGCTTAGGGGGTCGATCGACTAGCTCCCAAGTTCCATTCTTCATGATGTTGTTGTATGCTTTGAGGTTGGAGAAACACATTATGAAAAGAAAACATGGCATCATCCACGCAATTACAATTGAATGCATTCTTGCCCTCTTTTCCATACAATCATTTATAGATAACCCAAGATTTTGGCTACACGAGAGGCTCGAAATAGTGGAAGTGAAAGGATATGTTTACCACCAAAGAAGTAAAGGAGAGAGATAATCCTCCTCCTATTGAAGAAAGGAATTATCTTAATGATAATTCCCTCAAGACATTCCCTCTATATATGAGGAGCAAGAAGATGTGTGATCAAGTGAAATAAATAGACTTTGAGTCCAATTCCTTGTAGGAATTTTTTGACTTTGTTGGCCCTTGGGATTCTACATTTATTCAAATGAGAGCTACCACAATCATAGTTAGAAATGCTCAATCAATTCTACATAGGAACCTTGAAGTAGTTAAGAACACTAAAGTGCACTATCATCTCACTTTAGAGGAGCTACGAAAAGTCAAAACTATTGTGAAGCATGTAGCAAACCAACTACCAGGAGATCCTCATTCCCACTGTTAGGGAGGTTCTCAAGAGAGAGTACCCAAGATGCCTATAGACTAGATAGGAGGTATGAGTGAAGGGGAAGAATGAGATACCTATCTTCCTATCACATACGAAGGGTACAAAACACAAGCCATCTTAGATTTAGGTGTAGGAGTTGCCATTGCCACGACCTTCCTATCGAAATATTGGGGTAAACTAGCTCCAAGACCGACCAGAATGAAATTGCAAATGATAAAGAGACAGATAGAGAAACCCCTAGGATATCTAGAAGGGATGACTCTCACCACATGTGGTATAGAGTTTGAACACACTTTTTCCATATGTGATTTTGGAAAGAATCATGTCTATGCGATTATTTTAGGAACACCATTTATGAGGTAATTGCAAATAGTGCAAGATTGAGGAACTAATTTGTTGTACTTACAACACTTAGGTGTAACTACCAAATTTCAATCTCAAAGACTATTCTCACAAACATGTACCACCCTTGCAATGGAAACCAACTCATAGAGCAGTAGAAGAGATAGGATCAGTGCATTCCATGGGTTCGGATCCCTCATGGATGCATGATGATATGCACTTATGGGTTTGTAAAGTAGTAGTGGAAGAGGAAAAGAGATTAGAAGCGAGAAACTTAGGTGCTACTAAAAACCATAGGTCTCTTCAAGTCCTAACCTATGCACCTATGATATTCCCAGACAAAAAATTTGAACCCCATGGTTGGGAAAAAATATTAGCCATGATGGATATAGTTGTGAATGAGGAACAATGGACACCCCATTCTCACGAAGATGGCTATGACATCTCGATGTTCACGATAGAACCTCTCATGTTTGACCTTTTTCATCAAAGGATGTGAGCCCAATACATCTGTACTAATGGAAACTAGTGATGAGGATGTTGAATCCATCATCATGGATCCAATTAGCACTTTAAAGCAGGAGTATCTTTATTTGGTAGAGAAAGCATGAGGTGATGTTTTCCATGCAAATAGACACTGAGAATAAGAAGAAGAAGAAGAGAAAGAAAGAACTCAACACCAGACAAGAAAAGGACTGAAAACTTTCAAGAAATATGAGGTAATAGATAGAAAAATCATGGTAACAATGCCTAAACGAGAAGTGCTAATAGGAGAAGCATATGATAACAAGGAACATACTCATGAGGTAGTAATGATGATGGAAGACAAAGAAGAAGGATGTACCTACATAGGACATGACCTGAGTGAAGAAAAGAAGGAGATCTGATCGAATTCTTGAGAGAATATAGACGCGTTTTCTTGAACATGTAAGGAACTAAAAGGAGTGGATCCAGACATTTGTTCGCATAGGATCCCTATGACCTTAGAGACCAAACCTAGAAAGTAGAAGCCTTACACTTATAATGATAATAATGCAGTCAAGATCAAAGAGGAAATAGATAGGTTGATAGAAGTAAGATTCATCTATGAGATTGACCATATTGAAGGAGTGTCCCCCATCATGGTAGTGCCCAAAAAAATGGAAAGTTGCATGTGTGCATTAACTTGAAGAAAGTAAGTGCCACCACTATTTGAGATAGTTATCCACTTCCTATCACTAAGAATTTATTAGAATGAGTAGCGGGCAAGGAAGTTCATAGCTTCGTTGATGGACTTTTGGGTTATAACCAAGTAGCCATTGCTTAAGACGATCAACATAAGATGATTTTTTCCATTGAATGGGATATCTTTGCATTTTGTGTGATGCCATTTGGGATCACCAATGCACCTACTATGTTTTGACGGCTCATGTATCACGTGTTCAAGGAATTCTTGAGAAAGAAATTAGAGGTCTATGTGGATGATTTTTGCACTCATGCCCACAATAGGAAAATTCACATCCTAGAGCTCAAACAAAACTTTGACAAATGTCATAAATATCAAATCTGCTTGAACCCAAAAAAATGTGTTTTCATGATCAAGGAAGGCAAGATTTTGGGTGACATAGTGTCAAAGAATGGAATCTCAACAAAAAAACATAAGGTAAGAGCTGTTGCTGAATTACCTAGACCAAAGATGGTCAAGGAAGTACAAGCTTTCATGGGTCATTGTGGATATTACCAATGCTTTATTGACATGTATGCCATAGTTGCAAAGCCTTTTTATAACCTCTCGACTAGCGTTGAGTGGAGTGAAGAATATGAGATGACTTTCAATGAGTTGAAATGATGATTGTGCTCAGCCCCAATTTCGAAAATGCCATATTGGAACAAGCCTTTTCAAGTTCATGTGGATGCTTCCGATTTTGGTATTGGATGCATGTTAGCACAATCGATAGATGAAGGAAACATTGGCCTTCCCATCGTATACACAAGTAGCAATCGAATGCATTAGAACATATGACCATGAAGAGAGAAGGATTAGGCATGTTATATGTGGTTAAGAAATTTAGACATTATTTGCTCACAAAGACATTTAAATTCTTTACGGATCATCAAGCACTACATTATTTGGTGAAAAAACCTTGCAATACTAGTAGATTAGTAAGATGGTTCCTCTTACTAATGAAATAAGATTTTGAAGTATTCGTAAGGAAAGATAAGATTCACCTTAGCGTGGATCACCTTTCTAGACTTACCTCAAGAGAATCATTGCAAGGAGTATTAGACAAACTTCCTAATTATTACTTGTTCTACTTGGAAGTAGTACTAAACTAGGCTAAAACACTACTGCCTATTCTTACATTTGGACCTAAGAATTTAGTGGTTAGAATGAAGGACGAGGAAATTGTTCAAAGTAAGACAATGGAGATGAGAAGGTGAGTGGACAATATTTGAATATTTGTGTTGTACAGATTTTTTCTAAGCAAGCTTAGATCCTTTCACACCCTCATCCAACTTGCAGACCTTTCTTGTTTTGATTATTGCACTTCAAGGTGTAATACTATCACTGATTCCAATGCATCACCAAATTCAGGAAAACAGTAGGGGGCACGAAAGGATGATCCTTGCTAATGGTCAGCAAGGAAGTTGACTACTGTTCTGTGATGAAGGAGAGCTACATGAGCAGTCCAGTTCATATGAAGCTAGATATTTCTTGTGTAAGATGACAACACTTTAGAAAAGATTCCACTCTTTATGGCATGAGGAATTATATGAGTTTTTCAATACAATGTTGTCGCTTCATCTAATATCCATTTCCATCATATGTTGATTAGTGTAGAATTGCAAGTGAGACGAATATGATAGGCGATGGAGAGCTTCATATGATCAATATTTGCAATGCATGCTTAATATTTATTTTACACACAATACGAACATTAAGCAACTGAATTGTTTCGAGAACGCAGGTCATATATATATATATATATATATATATATATATATATATATATATATATATATATATATATATATATATATATATATATATATATATATATGTATATGTATGTGTGTGTGTATGTATATATATATATATATATATATATATATATATATATATATATATATATATATATATATATATATATACATATACATATTGATTTCACAAGCTTATTGAAGAGGTAGTTAATATGACTTGTTCAATTACTTGATTGGATTCGATTATGGTGGTATGAAGTATGAAGTAGCATTTGGTTGTGATAAATGAATGACAAACTTTTGAGTCCTTGCAATAAAGTATTTGGATGATGCTATTGTCTTGGTTCTATGTCATCACTTAAGTGATCCAATCTATCATCTTTCATGTTCTTTTGCCCATTATTTACTTTGAACTCATGACTTGACAACAAAGCAAAACAGTTGTCTGTCTTGATCCGAATAGTTGAGCTCGTGCTGAAGGATGGAGCGTGTTTTGATAACATTAATAACTAGTATGGACATTCATTTCCAATTATTGTGTATTAACACGTAGTTATTTAAATGGTAAAATTTTGGTGAAATTTTTGTCATTACATTTTTGTCTTGCATGTATGTGAAACTCATGCATAGTTTAATGATTTGAGATGTTGTGAACAACCTCATGCATAGTTTAATGATTTGAGATGTTGTGAACAAGTGAGAGATCACGAATTGTGATTCACCAACAGTTGGAATCCTCGAATTGTTTTGTTTGTCATACAAAAGAGTTTCTTTAAAGTTCAGCACTCCATTGTCTTACTAATCTCTTTCTGTGAGTATCCATTCATCACTTGGGTTTTTCCAAAAGCACCCTCGTGCACTGTATAAACCGACAGATGACTTGATCCATCAATCCATCCTTTCATCCCTACAATGTTTCAATAATTGAAAAGAAAAACATAAAGTCTAAAAAGAGTTTCAAATGAATCTTGATATGATTCTGTATGACTTTTGCAGGTATGGCCCATTGGGATGATGGGAAGGTTTAGTGGGGGTGGATGTCAGGATGAAATCCCTCTAGGATTATGTACCAAAACAATTTTTTGCAAAATTATTTCTTTGTTTTTCTGATTGAGATCTGATGATTAGACTATAGGAAGATTAATAGAGTTGAAAATTTGTTCAAATATTTGATTGATTTGATTGACTGTGTGATGAGAAGTTTCATTTGTACCTTTAAAGTGTATTTGACCTAGCACAACCGTAGGAACTTGTATATTTCCTTGTATAAAGTCTGTTAACCTTCAAACCATAGTTGTATTTTGGCAAAAACCCATCAAAACTGCCATGTGTGCATTCAAAAGAAAATAAAAAGCCCATGTATTTTATAGCCTCTAAAGAGCCATGATAGTTTCACCCTTAGAAACCCCAAAATCCATGAAAACCTTAGCTCATAAACCTTGAAAACTAACCTTTAACCCTTGAAAACTTAACTTAAACCCTTAGAAACTTCGGCTTTTAAACCCTTGATGTGAATATATAACCATTGATTTGATGTGGATAACCCAAGCAAGAAGAAATCCTAGGTTGATCGGAATAAGAAAACCTTGGTTTGGAACCATTTTTCCTAACTCTAAACCCCTTGATTTAATTTACTTCTTTGTATGTAAGTGTGAAATGAGAAAAATCCTTCAGTAAAAAATAAAACAAAAAAGAATTGAATAAATAAAAATAAAAAATAAAAATAGAAAATTAAAAGAAAAAGAAAAATCAAAATAGAAAAAGAAAGATTGGATTTTCTAAAATTAAAAAAGAACAAAACTAAGATATTCTGAAAATAGAAAGAAAAAAATACAAGGATCTAAAGTTCTTGAAAAAGAACCTTGGGAAAATCTATAAATACATGCCTAGTCTTCCTTAGGTTTTTCCCATGAATTTTTTTAGGTACTTCTCTTCTTGCTTTTCCTTGTTCATGCTTTATGAATACTTTTGTTTCTTTTTGGCTCTCAATGATCATCAACTCTCAGATTTTCCATCTCTAACTGTGATGCCAATAGAGAGAGAGAGAGAGAAAATGAGAGAGAGATAGTGAAAGAGAAAAAGATAGAGAGAGAACACCATCTCTCTTCCCTCCCTACATCTCCATTTTTTCAATATAATTCTTTTTTCTCTTTTTGATGATTCTTTATTTATGAGAGAGAGAGAGAAAGAGGTATTCAATTTTGGGAATCTAAGCACATGTATCGTTGAATTCCTTGGGTCTTGTATTTTTGGTGTAGGACAACCATCAATTGATGATTTGCACAAAGACTTGAAGTCAAAAGATGAAGCAAAGACCAATATATGATTGAAGTCAGTGCATAATCAGAGACTGAAGGCTTGTATATATATGTACATTAAACATGCTTATACTTTTGTAATGGTCACGAGTTTGTAGAAAATACCTATATATACAATTTGAAAGTCGGGGCATGTATGAGAGATGATGAATGACCAGTTGTAAGAGTCATTAGACACTTTAGAAGTGAAGTGAATAACTCTCATCATTCAAATGTAATGTTTTCCTGAATAGAAGAAAAGTTGCACCCGATATTTTGCTCAGTGCTCCTTCTATGTTTAATCTTATGTGGAATGTTTTTGTAGAAGTCTACGTCTATAGTAGAGTGACCTCTTTACAAATTTTCAGATCCTAATTGTGATCAGGCTGAGAGAATTGAGAGTAGGAACATTTACATGTGTAAATGTGAAGAAGAGAAGACTGTAGTAGGTGCAAATTCGATGATAATGTTTTGGTGAGTTCTCCTTCCACAATGTAAAGTTTTGAGCAAGCAAGCAATCATTCTTTAAGTTTGAAGGTAAGATAACTATGGACAAAAGCATTTGAATAGACGGGTTTTAGTTTGAGAGAATTATGCATTAGAAGTTGCAGGTGTCAAAGTTGACTGTAAAGAAGTATAATTTTAGACATAGGTGAATTGTTTGATGTAAATCTCAAGATTTATTAAACCTTTTGAGACGTGTTAACTTTTAGAAGGTGAAAAAACACTAGCCAACATCCCATAAAAAGTTTCATTGAAAAATTTACATCTTTGATCAGCCTATGAGTGGATAAAGTGAAGCAAACTTTCTATGTGTTGAGTTTGTCCATAGTTAGATCAAAATTTTGGTAATTTGGTATTAGTCCTCCAAACTTGGTTGAGGTTTTGAGTTGTACTTGATATAGAGGTGCTCTAACATCAAGGATAACGTGTTCTTTTGGATATTAATACTCTCCATCAGTGGTATCAGAGCAAGAATCATCAAAATTGACGAAGGGGGACCCCGACTGTTGCAATTATAGAGAAATCAACATTTCAAGGTTCAAAAGGTAAAAGCTTAAAGTGAAGGCTAGAGAAGGAGGCCTAAAACTATCACTAAGATCACAAGGAACTTCATTTGAAGTAAAGGTACACTTATTCCTCATAAAGCTTGAAGAATTTAATACAGAGGTGAAGAAAAGATGGGAGATTCTCTTCAAATAGAGAAATTGGATAGAGAAAATTATCCTGCTTGGTCCATGAGGGTGGAAGCTCATCTCATGAGCAAAGACTTGATAGGAGACATTACAGGTGAAGAAGAAAAATCAAAATTTAAAGATCCTAGTGTTCCAACTAGGGAGGAGCTCAAAGAATTGAAGATATGGATGAAGAAGGACGCCCAAGCAAGGAGCATTATCTACATGGGAGTCAATGACTACTTCTTACATCATATTAGAGGACTTGAAAGTGCAAGTGACATATGGAATGCTTTGGAGGAGCATTTTCAAAACACTACAAAGTCGAGGAAGGCATCTTTGTGGGCAAAGTTTACCACATTCAAGAAGAAGGCTTCTCAATCCATTTTTTATTATATAACAAGGATGAAGGATATTGCAGATGCATTAGGAGCTGTTGATGAAGATATTGAAGAGGATAAATTGGTAAGGAAAATCCTCATAGGTTTGAGAGGAGATGAGAAATGGACACCATTCATTTTGTTTACTGAATTGTCACTAGATCATTTTACTCTTGATTTAAATAAGTTTCTGGGATATATGTTAAACTTTGAGCAGGATGTCAAAGGTGATGTTGATAAGAGTACAGGTTAAGCAATGTATTCAAAGGACAAGAAGAAGTTTAACAAGGCAAGCAACAATTGAATGAAGAAGAAGGTATAACTAGTCAAGCTAACTTCCTAAGAGGAAGAGGAGGTGGAAAAGGAAGAGGTAGAGGTAGAAGCAATAAAGATGGAGTCAAATCTTGCTGGATTTGTGGTAAGACAAATCATTTAGCTCATGAATGTTGGCACAATAATCTGAATGGTGGAGGATATAATCAGAATTTGAATTCAAGAGGAAGAGGTGTTAGAAACCATAGGGGTAATTTCAGAGGTAGAGGTAGTAGACGTTACTTTGGAAGAAATGTAGGAAGAGATTTTCAAAGTCATTCCTACAACAGTACCTATTACAACTATGCTTCATATCAGAAGGAGGATTCAACCTTGATTATGAATGCAACTTGTGAAAGACAAAGTGAAGATCAAAGAGTCTTCTACATAGACTCAGGTGTAGCAATCACCTGAGTGGCAACTTAGCTTTGATGACTGATTTGGAGAATAAGGTAACTAATCATGTAGTGGAAACAGGAGATAATACAAAGCATAATGTGAAGTCAATTGGATCAGTAAAGGCTAAGGATAGAAGTACTCTTCTGAGTAAGGTTTTGTATGTTCCGACCATTCCAAAGAATCTTATAAGTGTAGGGCTAATTGTTGAGAAAGGTTATGAAGTAAGGTTCGCTAATGAGGGAGTTTTTGTGGAAGACTCTAGCAATGGGTATAAAAAATTGTTTCAGGGAAGAAAGAAGGAAGGCTCTTCACATTGAAGAATCAAGGCAATGTTGGTCATGCCTTGTTCACTTATGGAGGACATAAGATCTCTGCGTTAGATCTTTGGCATAAAAGGCTTGGACATTTCAATGAAACATGTATTAAGGATATGGTTAACAATGGTTCAGTGCTTGGATTACCTTATATTGCAGGTCAACATATGACATATAGATGTGAGGCATGTCAATCAGGGAAGGCTCATAAGCAATAATATACTAAGTATGGTTTCATGTATTCAGAGAAGCTTGAGTTAGTACACACAGATGTGTGGGGACCATCAAAGGATTTCAATATTAATGGTTCAAGATATTATGTGATTTATGTTGATGATGCTACTAGGTGGATCACTATATATGTGATCAAAGATAAATGAGAGACGTTCAACACATTTAAACATTATCATGTGTATGCAAAGAGAATCATAGGTTAAAAATTGAAGAGACTTAGGATAAATGGAGGGAGAAAGTATTTCTCTAATGAGTTCAGTGATTACTTATGGAATGCAGGTATAAAAAGGGAAGTTACTTGCAGGTACTCTCCTCAACAAAATGATGTAGTAGATAGGAGAAATAGAACTCTTGTTGAGTTTGCAAGGTCAATGATGAAAGAGAAAAATTGTCCAAATTATTTGTGGGCTGAGGCTGTAAATACAACCACATACTTGGTTAATAGGCTACCATGTAAATCTTTGCAAGGTATGACACCATATGAAGCTTGGTGGGGTAAGATACCTACCTTAGATCATTGCAAAGTGTTTGCATGTTTGGCTTATGCATATGTGCCATCTCAGTTGAGGCATAAATTGGAACCTAAAGCTAAAAAATATGTGTTCATTGGTTATGATGATAAGCAGATGGGTTATAGGTTGTGGATTCTATCCACAAAGCAATTCCTTGTGTCAAAAGATGTTACATTTGATGAGCAAGGTACTTGTTATGCAGGTACAATTAATATTCATGCAAGTGATGAAGAAACTTTCAATCAGAAGAAAGGTAAATCAAAGGTTCAAATATTTGATGAAGAAGAGAATAATGAAGTACAAGTTGAAGTTGAAGAAGTGCCAAGGTTTGATCTAGAATGTGATGAACCAGAAACTTCAAGAAGTGGAGAACTCAAAAGGTCATCAAGACAAAAATGGAAACCTACAAGGTATAGTTATGAAACTTCTTTTTTGACTACTAAAGATTATGCTTACATGGTGGCAGAGGAAGATCCTTCTACATATGAAGAGGCAAAAGGTAAGGAAAGTTGGGAGAAAGCTATGTAGGAAGAGTATGATGCTTTATTGGAGAATGAAACATGGGATTTGGTTCCTAAACCAAATAGTCAGAAGATCATTGGATGCAAATGGGTCTACAAGACAAAGAGGTATGAAGATGGAAGTGTGTCTAGATATAAAGCTAGACTTGTTGTGAAAGGTTATGCTCAGACATATGGTATAGATTACGATGAGACTTTTAGTCATGTGGCAAAGATGACAACTATAAGGACATTAATAGCCATTGCTGCATGTAAAGGTTGGAAACTATGTCAATTAGATGTGAAGAATGCTTTTCTTAATGGTTATATTTCAGACGATGTTTTCATGGAGCAACGAGAAGGGTTCAAAGATAAAAGGTATCCAGATTATGTATGTAAGCTCAAGAGAGCTTTGTATGGTTTGAAGCAGGCCCCAAGGCATGGAATTATAGACTTGTGAAGTTCTTGAAGGAACGTGGTTTTCAAGTGTCTAAAGCAGATAGTAACTTGCTTGTAAAAGCAAGTGATGATGGGTTCATTTACATGTGCATATATGTTGATGAGAAGGGCATACAAAGTCTTAAGAAGAAAATGGAGAAAGAGTTCAAGATTAGTGACTTAGGAGACTTTTCATACTTCTTGGGCATGGAGATCTCATGTACTCAACATGCAGTATATGTGACTCAAGAGAGGTATTTGAAGAACTAGTTAATTAAGTTTAAAATGGAGGATTGTAGGGTAGCACCTATTCCAATGGAGGTGAATCACAAATTGCGTATATATGGAGGAGAAGAATTTAAGGACACGAAGCTATATCAAAGTCTAAAAGGAACATTGGATTGGAGGTCAAAGAGTGTTAAGATACATTAAGGGTACACTCAAAGACGTTTTGTATTATGGTTTCACATCAGATACAAACATCAAGATATATAGTGATACAGATTGGGCAGGAAGTCCTGATGATAGGATATCAACCTATGGGTATCTATGTTATGTGCGAGATAAGCTAATCTCTTGGTGTTCTAAGAAGAAACATACAGTTGCTTTCTCATCTATAGAAGTAGATTACAAAGGTATGGTTGAAGCTGCAAAGGAGCTCATATGGTTGAAGACTCTCATGAAGAGTTTTGACATCATTCAGAGTACACCCACTATTCAGGGAGATAATATGAATTTATTCTATCTAGCTACTAACCCTGTTTTTCATGCCAAGACTAAACAAGTTGAGATTCAGTATCACTTCTTCAGAGAGAAGGTGATTGATAAGGAGATTGAAGTCATACATACTTCAACAAAAGATCATATTGTAGATATGTTAACTAAAATCTTGGATGGACCAAAGCTACAGAGATTCAAAGACATGGGAGGTATAAAGAAGATGGAGAAAACCTCAATTGATGATTGACGAGGAGCTATTGGTGCAGGAAAACCATCAATTGATGATTTGCACAAAGAGTTGAATTCAAAAGATGAAGCAAAGACCAATATATGAAGATTGAAGTTAGTGCATAATCAGAGAGTGAAGGCTTGTATATACATGTATATTAAACATGCTTATACTTTTGTAATGGTCACGAGTTTGTACAAAATACCTATATATACAAGTAGAAAGTTGGGGCATGTATGAGAAATGATGAATGAAAGTTGTAAGAGTCATTAGAAACTTTAGAAGTGAAGTAAATAACTCTCATCATTCATATGTAATGTTTTCTTGAATAGAAGAAATGTTGCACCCGATATTTTGCTCAATGCTCCTTCTGTGTTTAATCTTATGTGGAATGCTTTTGTACAAGTGTAAGTCTATAGTATAGTGACCTTTGTGAAAATATTCAGATCCTAATTGTGATCAAGCTGAGAGAATTGAGAGTAGGAACATTTACATGTGTAAATGTGAAGAAGAGAAGACTAGAGTAGGTGCAAATTTGATGATAATGTTTTGGTCAGTTCTCCTTCCACAGTGTAAATTTTTGAGCAAGCAAGCACTCATTCTTTAAATTTTAAGGTAAGCTACCTATGGCCAAAAGCATTTGAATAAATGGGTAGCAGTTTGAGAGAATTATGCATTAGAAGTTATAGGTGTCAAAGTCGACTATAAAGAAGTACAATTTTAGACATAAGTGAATTATTTAAAGTAAATCTCAAGATTTACTAAATCTTTTGAGATTTTTTAACTTGGAGAAGGTGGCCAAACACTAGCAACACCACATACAAAGTTTCATTGAAAACTTTACATGTTTGATCAGTCTTTGAGTGGATAAAGTGAAGCAGACTTTCCGTGTGTTGAATTTGTTCAAAGTTAGATCAAAATTTTGGTAATGTGGTATTAGTCCTCTGAAATTGGTTGAGGTTTTGAGTTGTTCTTGATAAAGAGGTGCTCTAAAATCAAGTATAACTTGTGCTTTTGGAGATTAGCACTCTCCATCATGTATATCTACAAGAGGAGGTCCTTGCAGATTCTCGTGCCTAATAACATTCGATCTCTATTAGAAACAACCTCTTTCTGATGACGAGCGCCCTCCAATGCTCGGATCTGTGCCTCCGTGTCTCCTCCTCTCTGAGTGTATGTCTTCCGAAAAGAAAACTGAGCGAGACTGACGATGCTCCCTCTTTTTCCACATTCATGCACCTCTGCAATCCTGATTTGCTTGTCATGCAAAAATTAATGGTCGCTATCTGATTGGAAACTTGGAGTTGAAAAGTAACTTTAGCCGATACGGTGGTGTATCAAAATATACTATTGGAAATCCAGCTCTTTTGGAGCAAGCAAAAGCGAGAGTAGAGATAAGACTCTCTACGACAATGGCCTAAGTTGAGTTTTACATAGCATTGCGCACTAGTAAGCCCTTCATCTAGAGTCTCTATAGATCGCCATCTAAGCTCCACAGTGGGAGCGCACGGGTGGACAACACCATCATTGTAACTGCATTACGCTTAGCAGGCTGAGAATTTGAGTTCTCTATCTCTCAGTCTGCATCTATCTTTGTCTGCCTTTTTTTCTCAACTCTATCTACAAGTCTATTCCACTGTGCTATTATTTTCTTACATGGTATCAGAGCTCATGAGAAGATGTCAAGCATCACGTCATCATCTACGACTCGGAGTCAAGGTGGTTCATCAACAGGAGTAGGTGGCGCACAAGCAGGAGCACCAATGATGTCGGTCATCCCAACATTGTGGATACGGCCACCAGCCTTCATAGAAGATAAACTTGATGGTACGAACTACACCCTGTGGATGTTCAAAATCACTTCTATTCTTGATTTGTACGAGCTTTTGGAGACTGTTCTTGGGACTGATCATGAGCCCCAAGAAAGACCTGATCCAAATAATCCTGGTCAAATGATTCCTCCTGATGCTGATCTTCTATGTGCTTGGAAACGTAGAAATGCAGATGCACTCTGTGCTCTTCTTACAAGTACTTTTGATAGTGTTCTCACTCTCATTCAGCATACTACGAAGGCATGTGAAACATGGAACATATTGAGAAATCAATATGAAACTTGTAATCAGACACGAATTCAGAACTTGGAGAATCAGCTTGCAGCAGAATGGTTTGTTGATGGGGAGACTGCACAGGTGTTTATCACTCGCATAAAGAATCTACGAGATCAAATGGCAGGAGCAGGTGTTCAAAAGTCAAGTGAGGAGCAAGCTCGACATTGTCTTCGAATTTGTCCACCTATGTTTGATGGTTTTGTAACTGCTCTTAACACTCAAATCACACCTCAATCACTAACTTTTGAAGAATTCAATGCCTTACTCATGGCAGAGGGTATCCACTCCTCTGCATGCGCACTCCACGTCCATAACTTTGCCTTAATTTTTCAATTACAACAAACAATTTTTTTAATTTAGAGTTTCTCTCAAAAAACATACGCGGATCAATTTTTTATCAATATAATGTATTCTAATGAATAATCGTTGCTTATATATATATATATATATATATATATATATATATATATATATATATATATATATATATGTGTGTGTGTATGTATATTGGTGATGGCATATATATTATTGTACAACCTAATGAAAAAAACAAAAGACAGGCCACCACATTAAGGAGCATGAAAACACTCTCCAATAGATGGAACACAAGTCCCTTTTACTTGATCTGACTTTAATGCTTCTATTTCGATCATGCCTCCATGCTATCTCCATTACACAAATACTTTGAATTGTACAATGAAGATGAAGAAGCCCTTTGGAACTTTGATTTCATTGGTGATCTTTGGCTAGATCCATATAGTTGTCAAAATCTTCACCACCAAGGTGATTATCTCCAATAAACTTTGTGCCTGCGACTCGTTTTACTGATTTTTCTTCCAAGTGAGGAGAGTATTTCTCTCCGACATTCACTCCCACCAAACCTGCACATCCTTTGGATGGGCCAATGGTAGTACCTGTTTTCTTCAAAGATAAAATTTATCGTGTACATCAAAAACTTAGTTTCGTCATACGTGCATGGGACAACAAAAAAAAAGTGCCAATGCAAGGCCATGTAGTTAGCCCTATGAAATGCATACTTTTAAAATGCAAGTATAAAAGTTATAGTGCAAACAAGAAGGAAATGGCATTCGATGTCGAGGCTGGTGCTCTTTCTCACATACTTATATCACACCTCACAATCACTCATTGTGCATAGGAAAACTCAAACTGTGCCTCTGTGAACGGTAGCGTAATATGACCCTATCATGCAAATTTGAAACTGCAATAAAACTCAATATGGTGCCTCGCAAAGGTAATAGCCTTTTGATGGCGAGGATTCTCTTCTTCAATTGAATCCTGTTACAAAAATTTTCACATGCATTTACATCTTTGATATGTGCCGTTGGACGTGCATCTAGGGGTATAAACTCAAGTGCACTTTACATATTCAATGCATACTTTGAAATGCAATTTGGTTAAGGATTTCTAAACTCAAATCTATAGAGGCTTTTCCCTTGCAAAGAGGATTCTTTGACAGTATACTTGTTGTAGGGCAAACATAGATATGAATAACATGAAAATATCTTTTTACATATATCCTCACTACATGACCACTCAAAATCCTAGAAGAGCTAAGTTCTTCATATTCATATATTTCTTCTCCATAGCTATTCTTCATCTTTGATAAGCCTGCATTATCTCAAGTGTAAAAGTTAGCCATCTTTTCATGGAGGTCAAAACTCATTTATAACTTTCATCTTTAGTTGTTCTAGCTTGCTAAATATCTGTATCGAAGTAGACCATAAAAATTCCATTTATTCTTCCATGTCTTCATAGCTATGCCATGAAATTCATATATTCACATACATTCAAAAGATATCATATTGGGCATACATTCTCTAATTTCTAGTCATCATACTTAAAATTTATACATGCTTCAGTGCACGCACATGTTCATACTTCAACAATTCAGGTATATACCTATCATATGTACGTTTCATACATATCTACTCATAAATCCATGTAATCATGTAAAATCATAATAAAATCATAAATTCATGTGGTTGTGCATATGCTCTCATGCTCATACATGTTTATTTTTCCTAGTCATGATACTTTGCATATGCACATAATCAAAATTCCATGTATATACTCATCATTCATGTTTAAGTCATAAACACATACACATACATACTCTCATGTATACATGCCAATCACAAAGACATGCATAGGTACATGCCCTCATGCACATGCATGTGAATACATGTATTTTCATAAATGCAATCATGCATTCATGCATTTAATCAGTTCATCTCATTAACCTAACTCAAGAAATCATCTCATAATTTTGTACATGCATACACACACTTTCATGCATACACATATATTCATAAACTAATTAAATTCAAAAAATCATTTAAAAAATCATTTCAAATTCATATCACAATTCATTTCAAAAATCAAGTCATCTTTCTTGGAGAAACCTATTACAAAGTTCACAAGAAAGTTAGTCAAATAACATATTCAAAGTTTTACACATCAACCATTATTTTTTTTAGCTTCAAATTCTCCTATCTTTGGGACCTCATAATATAAAAAGTTAATCTTCATATCATCAATGACATACATCCATTCATCCAATATCAGTACCTTTTTGATGAGGGAGAAGGTAAAACTCCCATGATCATTCATAATATACCATTTTGATGAGGGAGAAGATAAAAAGCTCCCATGAGCATTCATAATGTACCTTTTTGATGAGGGAGAAGGTAGAAAACTCCCATGATCATTCATAATGTACCTTTTTGATGAGGGAGAAGGTAAAAAACTCCCATGAGCAGTCATAATATATCTTTTTGATAGATAGATAGATAGAGAGAGAATGAAAGATCATGTAGGAGCTAAAGATATGTGCAGAGAGAGACATAGAGAGAGAGAGAGCATCTTTGTTCAATGTAGAAAACTCCCAAAGCATGCACAACAGAAGAATCCCACCTCAGAGATGAAGAGTTTGCACACAATGATAGTAGAGAGAGAGAGAGTGAGAGAGAACTTGATCATGGTTGATAAATTCCATTGCAAAAATTAGAGGTGGAAAGAGAGAGAGAGAGAGAGAGAGAGAGAGAGAGAGAGAGAGAGAGAGAGAGAGAGAGAGAGAGAGAGAGAGAGAGAGAGAGAGAGAGAGAGAGAGAGAGAGAGAGAGAGAGAGAGAGAGAGAGAGAGAGAGAGATGGACATAGGTGGCATTGAAATGACACACAAAGAGAAATGGAGAAAAGGAAAGACAGAGAGAGAGGGAGAGAGAGGGAGGGAGGGAGGGAGAGAGAGAGAGAGAGAGAGAGAGAGAGAGAGAGAGAGGAGAGAGAGAGAGAGAGAGAGAGAGAGAGAGAGAGAGAGAGAGAGAGAGAGAGAGAGAGAGAGAGAGAGAGAGAGAGAGATGGAGCCTTAGTTGGATGCAATCATCGAAGCAAAGAAGAAGGCATTAATACACAAAGATGAGGTCAACAATGGGGATTTGCAAGGTAGAGAGAGAGAGAGAGAGTCTTATCATTAGTCTGACCTCTATATGGCACTCGGCCTACTATGCTTTGGTTATATTTCTATTAAAGTGAAACATTATGATGACCTCTATATGGCACTTGGCCTACTATGCTTTGGTTATATTTCTATTAAAGTGAAACATTATGACCTGTGCATCATTGTTATGACAGTGAATAATTCTCATCGAATTGCTATAGCACTTGGATACTTAGTGTTAGATGCATCAACATTAAAGTCATAACTAAAAAGCATTCGAAATTGAGATGAAACAATCTAACTTTCGTATGGGTTCCAAAGCTCAATCTTTGTGTGTGTATCCTCATGTTTGAGTGTTTATCTGTAGGAAAGAATGTATGTGCATGCATATCATATATGTGTAAATGTTCACATCATGCATGTGAGGAAATGTTGAGCAATAAATGGCTATTGGTGCAAAAAGATAGAGTATAAACAAAAGAAGCATAAAGGACAATGAGATAATAGAGAAAATGGAAGTAATAGATAAATGTTCCTTTTTAACTCTAGTTTAAGAGTAGGAAAAGAAGTGCAGTTCCTTGGAAATATAGGCATCTACTTGAAAAGACTTGAGAGTTTTTGAAATAAGTTTTGTTCTCTTGGCTAATCATAATAGTGAGATTTTGAGGCACTTTAAGCAGCGCCTATAACCGATCATATTCAATTTAGTACTTCATTCTAATAGCCACCAACAAAGAAGAATGAAGGCTCTTAGGGACATGATTATAGAAAAACAAGGTGCACATATAGTGCAAGCAAATTTGTCAGAGAAAGGGAAGTTAACTAGAATGAACATAACTGAGTACTTGGATGTATTCAAAGAACAAGCATAGATCCAACGGTTACCCGAAGATGTAGTGGTTCAGTACTTTGAAAGAGTAGTCTTTCGGTCAATTCTATATGCCATCCATGTTCATTCAACTAAAAGATGGATGACTTTCAAAAAGAACTGCATAAAATGTTCTTTCTCAAAGACTTCAGTCAGCATAGCAGAGAAGGATTTTTAAGATGGGTAAATTCCCCAAAAGTATAGTGTTTCTGTAACTCATCTACATGGAGAGTTTATGAAATGATTTGCTGAGTTGTGTGGAGCTCAGAAAAATGCACGAAATTCCAAACTTTTCATTCATTTCTAAAAAACCAAGCCTAGAAGATAGTACCGAGATAGAATGAAGGATTGAAGAGTTTGGCAGATGATACTATTTGATAGATAACTGGAAAACAGTAAGTAGAAATGTTGAGGCCGTTGCTCAGATGAAGTGGCATTATTCTATACCATATGAAATCCCATTTTCTAATAATTCTAGGGAGATACCTACTACAAGGCATTCAAATATGTCTGTGATTGCAACTATGATTGCAACGAGGACTAATGTTGCAACTGCTCCTAAAACTCCTATGGAGTTTTGGCTTGAAATTCTATGCAAGCAGATGAAAAATATAATGAGTATGCAAGCAGATGAAAATTATAATGAGTATGCAAGCATCTCGTTCCAAGGAGGTTGCTAACTCAAATAATAAGGTTTTCTTCATGGGCTTGCACAATCATGGAGCAAGTAGTAGTGGATTTGGATAGGCTAGTGTGGCTCCATCAATGCATCCTAGGATGCAACAATTATCTCTTCCACCTGCTCAAAAAAGGAAACCAACTTGTGAGAGAAATAGACAAGAAATTATGAAATTTTCATACATAACTTCCTTTGGCTATTAGTTGGGGCAAAGGAGATATGAAAAAGATATATGATAATCTAACTATCAAAAATGTATCTTCTAGCACTTCAACAGCTAAGTTAGAGCCATAAGAAGAGCAACAATTTCATTTAGCTAAGAGTTAGACCACCTATTCTATTGAAAAATTGGTAAAATGTAGAGATGTGATTATGCAAAAAACTGCATGGAAATCACCTGTTGATCAATTTACCGTATATTCGCATATAGTTAATGTCAGAGAAAAAAGGATACATGATGATATGCATGATGAAGTTGATGAGGGTGATCGAAGAGTGATCGAAAGATAGTCTAGAGAAGAAGAAAACAAATGATGAAAGGAAGGTGCAGTTTTTGGACATTGTAGCCTTGATTGAGGAGGAAACGAGAAAAGAGATTAAAGAAGGAAAAAAAAAACTTGATGAGAATAATAAATCACAAGATAATCAAACAAAAGAAAAGATAAAAAAAAGAATCAAAGTATTGATAAAAATGCTCAAAAAGAAAAATTAAGTTAAGGAAATTCTGAATGATATAGTATTTAAAAGCCAAGTAACAATGTCCCTTGAATAGGTGTTTTCCATAGCAAAAGCTGAGTTCAAGGATAGTTTTATTAGGCTAATGAGGAGAAAACAATTTCTTCTTCCTCAAGACAAAGATATGAAGGATGTTACTTATAAAACTCTTGCAATGATGATACAATCACATTAAGTGATTCATTATATAGTGATACAAAAATAGAATTCGGATTGGAGATGATAAAAAATCATGTCTAGCTCTAGACTTGATTGATTCAGGATCACAGATAAACATGATATCTAAAAACTTTTTTGATAAATTCAGATGGCCCATTGATGAGGACCATGGATGGAAAATGAGAATGACAGACGATGGGTTTCGGATCTTGCTAGGTGTGTGCGTCTATGTGCCTATTATGATAGGAGGAGTCTATGAGGAACTCCATTTCTTTGTGCAAGATGACTGCTCATATGAGGTGATACTAGGGCAACATTTTATGGCAAAAGTGCGGTTGGAGATGAAGGCCATGAATGATGGTTCAACATATGCTAGAATTTGTAAAAAATCTAGATTGGATTCTCTACAAGTGATGACTATCTATCCAAATCATTCAAGGAATAGGAGAAATTTACAAAGAAATTACATTTACTCCTACGATCATGTGTGTGATAATTGTCCACCAGTAAGAGAATTCGGGACATATTATGATCAATATTTCTACTAGATTCCACTATTGAGCGAGACAATATTGGAAGATGGTGTGTACCTAAGAACCAACTTAGGGACTTGTGGAGAAAGAGACTATACCTCAATCCCCCTCAAGTGCATTTAGTGTGGATTCACGATTTAATTATCAATCCGATGAGCATACAAACCTAACTCAGTGTATGAAGACATGCATTCAAATGATGATCAATGCAAATGAACTACTCAAAGAGTGCAAACAAGGCAAAGACTGATCCAAACAAGCTTCAACTGTCAGTTATGGTGTCATGATACTTGGAACAACAGCCAACTGTAAATTGAGCTTTTCTCTCAGCTCCAAACTCCAAATATAGAAAATAGCATATGCATTTCAAAGCTCTCAAGAAGACGCATCCAATGGCGGTGGTTTCACTCAACTTTGACACTCCTACTTCAAGTTATGAGCAAAATACTGAGTCACGGGAATGACCTTCCTACACTTCAGCACTTCCTACACTTCGCACACACCTTAACAATAGTAAACAAACACTTTTATGGATAGACAACACTTCCCTACACTCTTTTCAAGCAATACACAAGCATACAAGCTCACAAAGAAGATGATACAGTGAGGAGAAAACACAAATTCGAATTTCTGTGCTCTTGATTGTCACAATGGCAAAAAGTCTTTACAAAGAGTCACAAATTGACTTATATACTTGTGCCCTAAAAATGGTCCTTTCATACAAGAGGCTGGCACTTTATTCACTAAAAGACTAATTTCCTACTAATTTACATGGGTAAGCTTCTAATCTTCTGTGGGGATGCATCTAGAGGACTCCTCTAGTATATTTACATCGGAAAATATATTACAAGAATGGTTATAATACAAAAATTGGGTGTCCAAATCGGAAAATTTTGGGGCCCGTCTTTTTCTGTGCCTTGTGTTCTCTTTAGCTCTGCAACACTCTCCCCGTCTTTGTCTCTGTCGTCCCTTGATAGGCTTTGCTTCTCGTCTTCAGTTTGTTGTCCGCATGCATCTTTTGGTCAGTTCTGCCTACTGGTTAGACTGGCATTACGTTTTAGTGGTCCTTTGATTTGTCCTGGTTGCACACATCAGACCCTGCTGTTTTACTTAAGTCTGTTCACCTTCTTTTCCCTGCGCGCAACCCTTGGTCAGTTTTGCCTGTCGGTCAGACTGGTGTTCTGTTTTAAAGGCCCTATTCGATATTTGTCTTGACATCCTCTAGGCCTAATGCATTTGGTTTGCCTGTTAATTCGGGTTGCCACGCACGCCATTTGTAGACATATGAGGATGTAGCTCTTCAGCCTTGATCTGAACCTTCTGTTGGTCAAGAGGTTGAAGCACGCTCATGTGGCTATGGAACCGCTGAATATCTTCGTGCACTTCTTCATGGATACTTTCCTAGCCCTGGTTCCTCCTTCCAGCTGTGTGCTTTTCCTTAGTGTGTGTGCCCTTGCGAGGCTTCTTGCAGAGATATAAACTTTTGTCTTCATATAGTATCGTTTTAGTGAAGCTTTTTTCTTTGTCTTCTTCTTTTCTTCTTCTTGCTTGATTCTCCCTCAACACTGCCCCCCTCCTAGACTCGGTCGTCCCCAACAGGCTTTGACAAGCGACGGACGTATGTTCTATATACTTTTTGCTCTGTGTCATTAAGCAGATTGGCTTCACGTACCATTAACTGTTTCCACTATTCTACCTTTACGCCATCGTTAGGTGGCTGTCTGTGGATAGCGAAGAAACTCAGTTCATATGCCACTAATCTAGCATTCAAATTAGACGACATCTTTAAAAAGATTTCGGAATATATCTCAAAAAATTCTGTAAAAAATGCTTCCTCGAACGTTTGCATATATATACTTGGCAAGAACATGAGCCTAGAATAATAAGCCATTATGGTTGGTCGGCTAGGCATAACAGACAGATAAAAAATGAGTATGTCCGTTCCTTGATTAATACCAATGAAATTCAAAAATGTGTAGGCCGCATGTTTGAAAATCTTCAATACTGTAAGTATCATACTGAGTATTTTATTTGTCATCTTTACAGTTAAATCGGGTACTGTTGCATAACTTTGCAGCCAAAATTCAATGGTCTTGACCATGTACTCCTCTGTTGGAAGATAATTATGTGGCGGACTTGGAAGCAGAGGGTAATTCAACCACTGTTTATTTATAGCACCGTTCTTTTGCATTTCCAAAAATTCCTTGGTTTCTTTACGACGTGGTATAGGACAAAATGAAGGGTTTACCTGTAGGAAATATGGTGCTGCTTGCCAATGCACCCGTAGTGTAGGATGTTTCTCCAAAAATTTCCTTCTCCAAACAATTTGTGCAGCTTCAAATTCTTCTTGAGTGTAAGTGAATGTGTCATGTTTAAAGTTTAGCTGCTCATCTGAACTTGTCTTTGTAATCTTCTTTATAGATTGTCTTATTTTCTCTTTCAATAATCCGTAGGGGATGTTGAAAGGCTTCATGATCTTTTCCAAGTCTTTACCCTTGATCTTTGCTTCTTTCATGACCTTGATCACTTTGTTCTCAAAATTTTCTATCAATCGGGACACCACTAGTGCCCGTTCCTTCTGACTTATGTCTGTAGTATATGGCATTGGATGATCATCATGTATGTCCGCCATCTGCTCATGTATTGGAGAATTATAAATCGGGGGAGATAGAGGACGTACCTCTACCTCGTCAGTAGGATTTTCCTTTGCTGGCTCTACTGGTGTCCCGATGGGTGCTTTCTCTTTTACTTTGGTCTCTAATTGTTCTATGCGCTCAGTCTTTTCTTTTAATTCTTGCATTGCTTCCCTGAGTGCTTCTTTGGCTGCAAGCAGTTCATTGCCAATTTCGGCTACCTGATCCATGTTCTCACTATAACTCGAGGCAAGTTTACCATTGGCCATATTCAATTGTTTTTGGAGCTCAGTGGTGGTTTGAATGTACTTCTGCTCCCATTCGGTTCTTCATGCTTGTTCTTGTTGTAGCAATTCTATATATTTTGCAATCTGATCTCTTAACTCTCTCTGATCAACATTTGTTGTTTCTTTTTTTTCGAGAGGTTGATCGTATAGCAATGACTTCATGAGTTCTTTATTTCTATTTCGTAAACTGTCATTTTCTTCCATGTACACCTTTAATTGTGTCTCGAGCAAGGTGCTTCTAGCTTTCATTCTCTCTTTGTCAGCCTCACTGGCTTCATGTACCCTTTGTAGGTCTGCGAGCTGCGCCTGGAGTTGGTGATGCTGGGTCATCAATGTGTTACATTGCGTTTTTACCTCTAGTAATTCCGTGCTTTTGGCTGCTATCTCTTTTTGGGCCTGAATTAGTTGTGGAGAAAATTGTTCACTTATAATTTGAAACTGACTCTTTTCCCTCATGGCTTTGTCGTAGTCTGCATTAATATCCATCATCTGTTGTTGTGTATCCATGGCCGTTTGTATCATTTGCTTGACCACCGGCTTTAATTGTGTGACATCCACATTTAACCATGTTTTTGGAATATTCGGTTCTGCTCCTGTTGTCACATCTTTTCCTTGTGCTATGTGTAATGTAGTGTCATGGGGCTGCCTAATGTGAAGTTGTATGCTTGGCTCAGCCTCCATGTGGTCTATCTTGCTTTGTGGTGTATCGTCTGGCACCTCGATCATAGTTGGCTCTTGGTTTTGTAGTAAACCTGTGTCCGCATTCACTGGAGTTTGTATTTTCTCTTTGATAGGGGGCCTGGGATTTTGATTATTTACGAGAACTTCCTTCACACTAATCTTTGATTGGGCATTTAGTTGAATCACATGCACATTGTCCACATGTTGTTCTATGTTCTTTGCTTGCGACTCTTGGTTGTCAGGTGTGACTTCAACTTGATTTATTTCCGTCCATTCTTCCTCATGAGTTTCTGTCCTTATATCAGTATCCAATGTATCTTTCTCAGGACTAGATTCTTCGTTGGAGCTTGAATCTTCTAAGCCCAGTGCTTTGTATCTGGCAGCTTGTTCTGGGGTCTTTTCTTTACTCCATTGTTGCTTTTCGTTACTTGCTTGTCTGTAGTGATGACCTTGAATATTTAGATTCACTTGCCCTTGCTGTATTGATGTGTCTCTTCTAGGGCAGCGGATAGATCTCTTTTAGTAATTGGTTTTTGGGTCCTAGGAATCTTTGGTAATGTATGTGTCCTCTTTGACTGAGGTGTAGCTTGGGCTTCTTCTTCTCTCAGGCGCTTTGTACCCCTCATGGGTTTTTATGAACTGGTTCCTGCTTCTTCCACGGCAATAGCGCTTTCTTTTTCCTGGGAACCATGGCGGATTTGGCATATTGGGCTAACCCCTCTGAGGTTGGCATCTCATGGAGACAATTTTTCATATCAAGTGCCTCATAGATAAGTAAGGTTAACACAGAACTTCCATTTAGAAACTTCTTCTGACCCCATTTCTTCTTGGCTTCAAATAATCGTTCTTGGACATAAGGAGTCATATTCACTTTGTTTCCAACTTGTTTCATTTCATGAGATAGTAGTTGTACAACAATCTTTTGCGGGGTTGTGTATCTATGCATACTCGGGAAACAAAAGTGCTGATGCACTAAGCGGACAACATCTTCAATATCTGTTCTGTTAATATCCAAAAAGGATCTCTTTTTTGGGTCATGACATTCCTCTTTGACATTCCTCTTTGACATTCCATGTGTCATTCTTGATAGGTGATCCGCTCTTATGTGGGTATTTCCTTTCTTGACTACTACTTCAAAATCAAATTCCATCAACAATAGAAACCATCGTACTAGTCATCCTGTATTACAAGGCTTATTGACTAAGTACAGTAGGGCTTGATGATCAATGAATAATTTGAATTTGTTTGCCAATAAGTAGTGTTGAAACTTCTTTATTGCGTACACCATCCCTAGGCCTTCTCTCTCGGTTGTGGTATAATTATGCTTTGCTTGATTTAATTGTCTACTGACATAGGCTATAGGGTGGTCTAGCTTTCCTGTATCTGCAGGTTGAGCTAAGATGCAACCAATGGCAAACTTGGATGCATCCACATGAATGTGAAATGGCTTATTCCAATTGGGTACTCAAAGGATTGGTGCTGAACTCAATCGACTCTTTAATTCGTTAAAGGCTTTTTCACATTCTTCTGTCCAATTAAATTGCGTCAATAATGCATAAAGAGGTCTAGCTATTATGGCATACATATGTATGAATCTTCGGTAGTAACCAAAATGTCCCATAAATGCTTGGACTTCTTTAGCCGTCTTTGGTCTTGGAAAATCTAGAATTACTTTGATTTTGTCTTCATCGGTTGAGATTCCATTTTTAGAGACAATATGCCCTAATATCTTTCCTTGTCAAACCATGAAAACACATTTTTCTGGGTTGAGGCATACTCGATATTGTCGACATTTGGCAAAGATCTTTTCTAGTTTAGGGATGTACTCTGATCGTATAGCTGCATAAGTACATAGATCATCCACGTACACCTCCATACTCTTTCTCAGGAACTCTTTGAATACATGGCACATCAATCTCTGGAAGGTGGCTGGGGCATTAGTTAGCCCAAAAGGCATGACTCTAAAGGCATATACTCCCCATTCAGTTGCAAAAGCTGTTTTGTGTTGGTCCTCAGGAGTAATGGCTACCTGATTATACCCTGAAAAACCATCCAGAAAACTATACACTTCCTTCCCTGCCACTCTTTTCAACAGATGATCAGTAATAGGTAATGGGTAACTATCCCTTATGGTAGCCGCATTTACTTTTTTCAGATTTATGCATACTCTTAACTCCCCATTCTTTTTCGGTACAACCACCAAAGGTGACACCCATTCCGTGTGCTCAATCTCATATATGAATCCAACATCTAGCAACTTATCTATCTCTTCCTTTATCTTTGCTGAGTACACATCATTGTATGTATACGGTCTTTGTTTATAAGGTTTGGCTTCGGATGTCATGGGGATTCTATGAGCACATATAGATGGATCTACTCCTTTCAAGTCCTTATAGGTTCAGGCAAAGACATCCCGATATTCCCTTATGAGGCGTATTAACTCTTGTTCTTCCTCCATTGAGACATCCTGTACTATGAAAGTACATCACTCCTCTCCTTCTTCTAACGTTACTACTATCTTCTTGGTTTGCTCTTTGTTGTCGTATGCTATTCCCGGCTGTGCTTCTCGTTTTGGCATTTGAATAGCAATTCTTCTCTCTTCTACTTCATATTTTTTGAAGTGTGCGGGCACTTCAAATTGGTCTTGAGGCTTGTTTTCTTCATCATTTTTTGCTTTTTCTAATCCAAGCTCCTCTTCCTGTGTTGGTTCTTGATTTATTTCATGAGCTATGACACTTATTTCTTGAGTCTCATTTTTTGTTTCCATGTGTTCTTGCTCCATTTCAATGCTCTCATAGTCTTCCTTCCATTCCTTTTCTATGACTTCTCCTTCTTCAGCCTCCTGAAGGACTACCACATATAGACTAACGTCATATCCTTCCTCATCAATACATTCATTCATAGTTATTACTTCTTTGTTCACACATACGTCAAGGGTCGCTAAAATCTCCATCCAGCCATGAGGTTCAAACTCTTCATCCAAAAAGACTTGAGGCATGTAAGCTGGATCTTGTACAGACCTAGCTACTCCTTGCCTTTGCTGCCATCCCTTTCTCCTATCCTCTTCCTTTTTTGCAGTTTGGCATATCCATAGATGAGTGTCCTCGTTCATCCAAGGTTGGTCACTAGAACCTATGCTGTGAATTGACTAATCGTCTTCCTCATGAATTTGATTCCATTGTAAGGGAGGAACATCTTGATACGTATATGTGTGGAGATTTGTTCTGGTGGTGGTTCCTTCATGCTGTAGGTATACAACGTCTTTTCCCCAATCTTGCACTACCTTTACTTGTCTCATGAAAGGTCTTCCAAGTATCATTTCATAATTGCTAGGCCTTTCAAATTGACAAATTGCTAAGGTGTGCTCGAATTCAACTCCACAAGTGATAAAAACTACTCGTTCCAATAATCCCAAGGGTGTTCAGTATGTCCATCTGCCATTTGTATCTTCATGCGTGTGGGTCTTAAAGCTGGTTTTCCCCATTTCTCCCAGATTTCTTTAGTTGCTATTCCTACTCCTGCTCCCGTATCTAAAATGGTTTTAGTGGTATAACACCTATAGGTAATTGGAAGGCAAGTGTTTCCTTCATCTCCCTCACAAAATCTCCAACCTTATCGACTGGGATCTTTACTGTATTTACTTCATCAGATACCTCTTTTTCTTCCGTCTTGATCTCCAATTGACTGGTCAGTTTCTCCTTCAAATGTGGTTTGACCTTTATCAGTTCTTCCAATGTTAGGGTACAAAGAATTTTTACTTTTTTAAGGTGTTGTATGATATCCGATGTTTGGATTGATGGGTTCAGTTCTTTTTTTCTCATTGAGGGAATACAATGTAGCTCCGAGTTACGTTCGTACTCTCCTGTGTAATTTGGCAAAACCTTTACACTATCATTTTCTTCGTTACTTGGATCAATTGGTAATATTTCATCTGAATTCAACTCAGGTATTGAATCCTCTATTCCATCTTCTGCTTCTAGCTCTTCAAAGGGCGGTTCAATTCCTTCCACTTTCTTCCATCTGTCTTCTTGGACTCTTGCCCACAAATCTTTAGGCCATTCCCCTTCTACTTCGGGAACAATGGAACCTTCCCTTTTATCCTCACCATAATTTCTATTATGTGTCTTACCTGCTTTGGGTTTCTCGTGATCATTAGTAATGACGCACTCTTGGAATTCTCTTTCGGAAATTCGGGTATTGGGTAATGGCAACGCAGGTTTTTCTAAGGTCTGTTGAGAAACTTCTATTAATTTTTTGCAGATCTCCAACCTCTCTTTCTCTAGGTCACCTCTAGGATATTCTCTTTCATGTTGTTCTATGGTAGGTCCTGCTCTTATTCGTGCCTTGTACGCCTGAATCCACATGGATAATTCATGGGATCTGCTAAAACTGATCCTACCTCTTCTTTTTATGCTTTCCATTTTTATTTTCTTCTTCAAATTTCTGTTCCTCTTTTGGGTTTTGTTCACTCTTCTCATTTTCCTTCTTCTGCAGTAACTTCTTTTCTTTTATCCTATCTCTACGGTTCTTCCATCTTTGTGTCTGTTTACTTACAATACTTTTCTCAGGCTCTTCCGAGTCTTCAACTCTCTGAGGTGTGGGTGTGTTAACCTCTCTATAGCTTTGATTGTTTTCCTCAGTTTTGTCTAGGGTCTCTCTAGCTTTGGCTCTAGTGGTTGCTTTCAACGGTACAGTGTATTCCTTATCGCTCCCTGATTATTCGATTACTTCTATCACATTGATTTGCACATTGGATGTAACCTTGTTGGGGTTCTTGGGGCAATCTCTGAAAAGGTGTTCCTTACCACAACCACTACAGTCTCTGATATAATGATCACCTCAGCATCTATAACATGGTCGTCTAGGTACAGGCGGTTTGTTCATAGGTCGGGGGGGTATGGGTGCTCTAGGGGCTGTGTACATCAATGACACATAGTGCAGCCCATATCCATAGGAACTATCTGGTACTTCAATGCCATAGGCATATGGTTCATACAGTTTTCCATATTCTATCATAGAGCTTTCATAAGTGGAATATGCTCCTTGACTATGATCGTAGGATGGGTCATATGATTCACTACTAGTCAATGGTGCGACTGGGACTATCGCTCTCTCTAAGTTTTCTTCAGGTTGAGCTATTTTCACTGGGACAACATTCTGAGGATGAGGCGGTTGTTGTCCTAACACTAGTTGTGGTTGAGTGTATCCTTGATAAGCATACGGTCGTGGTACTAGTGCTTGCTGCTAATATGTGGGATATCTAAAGGCTTCATCTCCTTGATCTCTCTAAGGGTATCCGTAAGGTCTCATGACAGTTTGCATGGGTCTTGATTGCCTATTGTAAGGACAATTTTCTGTGTTGTGATTTGTATATTTTTGCTCAATATTGCAATATTGCAGAGGTCCCGGGACAGGTGGTCTATTGTACGCATAACCAGGTGGTGGGACTACTCCCCTAGTACACAAATGAGAAGGATGATCTCCTCCACAGTGCATACATCTCCTAAGCATGGGCACTCTCATTGGGTTGTTGGGGTAGTTCCTCTGTCCTTGAACATTCAACTTTTTTGCTACCAAGTCGGCTATTTCCTCTACATTGTTCTTAGGGTTTGATGTGCTGCTAGCTGAATCTTCACTTTTGACACTACCTTGAGGTATTTTCAAATCCTCCGCAAGATTGTCTTCTAAATCAATACATTCCTTCATGCATTCTTGCAAAGTTTGAACTCTCTTTACATACACCAGAGATCTTAATGATCCGTTCAATAATCCTTCCAAAAATAATGACACCATTTTATTTTGGGTAGGTCTCTCTTCCACTGGGCATCTGTCCACATACTACTTGAATCTTCTTGCTGCCAATCTCACTGATTCTGTAGGAGCTTGCTTAAAGCTATGGATCATGATGACGAGTTGTTTTTAATTCCAGACTTAGTGAATCCCTCAATCATTTCTTGATAGACTTGTTTCATGTTTTGAAAATTATTAGGATCTAATGGTTGGAACCATGCTAACGCCATGTCTGTCAAGGTTAGACCAAAAGATTCGTATTGGATCAAAAAATCTTCTACTTGTTCGGCTCTGATTACTTGCTTGAATTCAGCTATATGATTGTAAGGTTCACTCGAGCCATCATAGTGATTTCTCATGCATTTGGCAACTTGAATTGGCCTTAATCTTCTTCCTATTTCAGGCGGTCTAGGCATCACTTGGAAAAATTGGTCTCCCTATGGGTATACCCGGTCCTCTTGCTACAAGTGGTCTGACTGGGGCAGGAATTCCATGTCTTGGATCCATAGGTGGTTGAGGCCGGTAATTAGGGTTATTTGCAGGCATTGCAAACTGCACATGTGGTCTGACCAGGATTTGTGTTTGTTGGGTTGTTTTGTTTGTCCTAACTGCTGATATGAGTCATTTTGAGATGTTCCAAGTGGGTTTCGTGAAGTAGTGGCTTGGTCCCTAGGGGGAAACACAAGAATATTCTGATATTTCAACTCGGCTCTTTTTGACTCTGTAAGGGGCCAATACCTTCTCTAATTCTTATCCAAATATGTGATGATGGTGGGGAAGTCAGGATTTTGTAACTCATATATGGTAACTGGATTGGGGGCTGCTTCCCATATTGATGAGTGGGCTCTAAGGAGATGCTCCATTCCATTGATCAAATACACATCCATTAAGGGGTCGTCTTGGGGAACCAAGTCTCCTCTCCAAACCCTAACAATTGTAGATCTCCCTCTAGGTGTGATCACTTGCTCTTCATTTCCTTCTCCATTAGGGTTATGAACATTGTTTTCCTCCCCAAGTTCATTAATGTTTTCCGGATGCTCCGTAACCACATACTCGATGTCCCTTTTATCCATATAAAATCCTCCGGTATACTTGACTACTGGCCTAGGCACTATGTAAGCCTCTAAAGCTTTCTTCAGTCTGGCCACTTATTGGTTTAGTCCATCTAGGTATATGGGGATCTCATGTTGATTGGTGGTCACATATTCTAAAGATGTCCGATATTCTCCCTCAATAATTGACATCATGCCAATCATTGGTACAGTGTTTTGCATATCCTCTGAAGCCATAGGAATTTCTTCCTCTGACTCACTAGAGGTTTCAGAATAATGAGTGCGGCTACTTGGTTCAGCTACACTTCCTACAGAAGAGATCACACTCCTTCGGCTTCCTAGAGTTCTTCCGGATCTCAGGTTCATCCACTTACAGCTCTGATCAGCCCTTGCTAACCTCTATCTTCTAGAACTCTTTACTATGGGTCAGAATTCTAGACAAATTTGGCTGGAAAAGGACAGAATATGAAATCTCAAGTAACAATACTTGACTCAAAATTTCACGATACTTGACCTCCTAACCAGACGATACACGATACCCGAATAGGACGATACTCGATACTTGCAGAACACGATACATGATAATTGGTCAGGAATCACGATACACGATATCTGAATTCTCACGATACTCGATACCTGAGTGAAACGATACTCGATACACGATAACTGATAAGTATCGTGATCGAGAACCATACGATACTCGATACCTTAGAAATCACGATACACGATACTTGATCCAGGAACACGATACACGATACCTAAGTACGCGATACTCGATATCTAGACACAGATGATACTCGATACCTCAGAAATCACGATACACGATACACAATACACGATACACGACACTTGGTGGAGTATCGTGATCGATAGAACATGATACACGATATACGATCTCTAGCAAGTATCACGATCGATAGAACACGATACACGGTACTCGATACACGATATTTGGTGAAGTATCGTGATCAGGCAACCACGATATACGATCTCAGGGAACTGTCGCGATACTCAACCACAAGAGATTACGATACTTCTTAGGTATCGCAATACTCGACCGCGGGAGAACACGATACTTGACCCCTTTTTCAAATTTTTGGCTAGATTTTTTGGGGTTTTGATTGAATACAATTGTTTTCCTGGTTCATCTACCCTCTCCTCACTCTCTGTATCACCCAAAATACACTTTCTACCCCCTGTAAGTCCTCCACGATACCTAACGCAGATTGTTTTTTTTCTAAACTAGTGAATTTAAGTGGTAAGCATGAGTGTAGATGAGTGTGCTCACCTCCAGTCCTCTCTCTCAACCATTTAATCACACCACACTTGCTCTCCGCAGCTCCCACGACCCGGACTGTAGCTCGCGATACTCAATGGCTCCTCTCACGATTCTTGTTTAAAATACAAGTGACTTCCAAATGACATTTTTAGCTTTTATACTTTGGAATTTTCCTATTCACTGAAAATAGAACAACACTACAAGGATTGAATGCTACTCTCACTACTTAACCTACTCCCTTACTTCTCCTACTCTACTCATTCCACTCACTTCCCTAGACTAACAACTCACTACACACACTCCAAGAGTGAGTAGTAAGTGCGACTGAAAGTGACTTACCAAAGAAGAGAAAATCACCACTCCTCCTCTCGCTTCAATGCAAAAAGCTACTTACCATCACACAAATGCCTCGGTTTGATTCGACACTCCCCGGCAACGGTGCCAAAAAACGTGCGTACCTAAGAACCAACTTAGGGACTTGTGGAGAAAGAGACTATACCTCAATCCCCCTCAAGTGCATATAGTGGGGATTCACGCTTTAATTATCAATCCGATGAGTATACAAACCTAGCCGAGTGTATGAAGACATGCATTCAAATGATGATCAATGCAAATGAACTACTCAAAGAGTGCAAACAAGGCAAAGACTGATCCAAACAAGCTTCAACTATCAGTTATGGTGTCATGATACTTGGAACAGCAGCCAATAGTGAATTGAGCTTTTCTCTCAGCTCCAAACTCCAAATATAGCAAATAGCATATGCGTTTCGAAGCTCTCAAGAAGACGCATCCAATGCCTCTAGTTTCACTCAATTTTGACACACTTTCTTCAAGTTATGAGCAAAATACTGAGTCACGGGAATGACCTTCCTACACTTCAACACTTCCTACACTTCGCACACACCTTAACAACAGTAAACAAACACTTTCATGGATAGACAACACTTCCCTACACTCTTTTCAAGTAATACACAAGCATACAAGCTCACAAAGAAGATGATACAGAGAGGAGAAGACACAAATTCGAATTTCTGTGCTCTTGATTCTCACAATGGCAAAAAGTCTTTACAAAGAGTCACAAATTGACTTATATACTTGTGCCCTAAAAATGGTCCTTTCATACAAGAGACCGGCACTTTATTCACTAAAAGACTAATTTCCTACTAATTTACATGGGTAAGATTCTAATCTTCTATAGGGATGCATCTAGAGGACTCCTCTAGTGCATTTACATCGGAAAGTATATTACAATAATGGTTATAATACAAAAATTGGGTGTCCAAATCGGAAAATTTTGGGGCCCGTCTTTTTCTCTGCCTTGTGTTCTCTTTAGCTCTGCAACAGATGGTATGTGTGAGTATATCTCTCTCTCTCTCTCTCTCTCTCTCTATATATATATATATATATATATATATATATATATAGATATATATATATATATATATATATATATATATATATGTGTGTGTGTGTGTGTGTGTATGTATATGTGTGTGTGTATGTATCTGTATACCATATGAATATGTATGCATGAATGTGCATGCAACCCTAAAAATAAACCCTAATTGTAAAAACCCTTGTATGTTTGTACCATTACCCTATGAATTTGTGAATGTGCTTTACCCTATGTGTTTTATGTAGCCCAATAATGTTCAACTTTATGTTGGAGTTTGAGGTCTGTGGAAGCATGTGAATAGTGCAAGGAAGAAGAAGAAGCTTCGAGCACAACACACAATACTAAATGTATTACCACTAGAATATACAAAGATACGTAACATGTTAGGGTTATAGGTGTATATACAAGCCGGGGGGGACATCCTAAAGAGGAAAAAAGTGCCCTGTCAGTCCTAGTGTGTTCACACAAATCATTACCTAAATATATCAACAATTCTCCCTACGAGTGATGTGGTGAACAAGGAGCTAGCCCTCATGTATAAGGAAGTGCTAGGATATGTGGAATAAATGCTCAAAAGGATTGCATTGACATCATTTTCTATCAAATGTCCCATTATTCCTCACATTCGCTCTTGTAGAAGAACTAAGGATGCTTGGAATACACTTACCACTTTATACTAGGCAAGGAATGAGGCTCTATTGCTTACCTCCGAAAACAATTGGAGAGTGAGGACATGATAGAAGGAGATTCCATTAATACTTTTTTGACAAAGATCAAGATTCAAAGGAATAATTGATTTTTGCTAATGAAGTCTTGCTTGATAGTTCAATTGTGCAGATTGTTCCGAATGGTCTTTCCGATTCATATCAGATTTTTGCTTCTACTCTTCATTTGATTATGAAAGGAAATTCAAATGCCTTAACATTGGAGGAGTTATTCTGTATTCTGTTGTAGCAATGCGAGAAAGCCACATTGCTTCCTTACATGTATCACTAGGTGCAATATACTTTGTCTCTATAGTGGAAATACATGTACATTCTTGAAGATGAGATCTCCAAGGGATAGCACCTCCAACGAAGTGAAAAATGGATCTTGATGTAGACTCTGATTCTATCTATAGCCATCATAATCAGAATCTGTTCGACCAATCATGATGCATTTCCTCTACCCAAGCATAGACATTTGTCCTTTATATCACTTAGATATCTCAAAATCATCTTGACCAATTCCCAATGCTTTTTACCAAAATTAGACAAATATCTGCTCACAACTCCCATTGCAAATGCAATGTCTTGCCTCCTAGATACCATAGCATACATGAGACTATCAATTGTTGATATATTTTGGTAGTTATGTGTATGAACACACTTAGGACTAGTTGGGCACTTTTCTTCCTCTTTAGGAGGTTTTTTTTCCTTGGCTTGTATATGTACCTATAACCCTAATGGGTTAATTATATTTGTATATTCACTTGGTAATACATTCAATATTGTGTGTTGTGCTTCAAGCTTCTTCTTCTTCAATATGTTGTTTACGTGCTCTCATAGACCTCAAACTCCAACAATTGGTATTAGAGTAGGTCAGTGCTTCATCTAGGGCCTCGTCGACACCCCTCCTATCATAATCTCAAAATTGCACAAAAATTGGTCAACATACTCATCACGATTAGGAGTTCAAAATTTCTTTGCTCTGTGGTTTCAAAATTTGGATTTGAGCTTGTTTCAACCTCCAAACATACTATCGTAGTGCTTGTGCAGACAATTTCATCTTTTTGTGCCAAACATGTATACACGTTTTAGTTCGCCAATACAAGCACTCCAAATTCTTCTACAGGTTAAACATAGCTCGACATGGCAGTTCTATTCAATGTTTCTGAGATATAGTCATTTTTTTCTATCAAGGTATTTTAGTTAGTGGCATTTATGATGTGTCATCTACTCGTTGCAAAAGGATTTTGGAATAGTGTGCAATGTGCTGAAACATGACCTATTACACCTCCAAATATAGTTATTGAAGGTGATACAGATGGCATTGAAGATGAAGACCTTCAAATTCCTATTCCTGTTGTAGTTCCTACTGCGTCTACAACAAAGCAACTTTGATTGGATGGTAGAGAAGCTCTAGCACATACATTGATATCTTTTTCTATAAAATGTGTTATTATCCCTCATGTTTGCTCTTGCAAAATAGTAAAGATGCTTGGGATACACTTACCAACCTATACTAGACAAGATATGAGGCTCATGTTGCTTACCACTGAGACTAGTTGGAGAGTGAGCATATGAATAAAGGAGATTCTATGGACAATGTTTTGACAAAGATCAAAGATTTGAAGGAACAATTGATTTTTGCTAATGAAGTCTTGCAAGAGAGTTCACTTATGCAGATTGTTTGAATGGTCTTCTAGATTCATATCATAGTTTTACTTCTACTCTTTGGTTGATGATGAAAGGTAATCCAAATGCTTTAACATTTGAGGATTTAGTCTCTATTTTGTTGTAGGAAGCTCAATCTAGGCAGAACATGTCCATTATGTGTGTAGCAGGTCAAGGTTTCTTAGCTAGTTAGAAGGGCAAAGGTGAATGGAGCTCATCTATTAATAAGAAAAAATATGTTAATTCTACACAATAAATAAAGGAAGACAAAGAAGAGACAAAATCACAAAAACAGAAATCATTTTGCAAATACTATAAAGGAAGTGATCATTTCATAAAGAGTTTTCCAAAACTAGCTATAAAAGAGGTAAAGATAAAAGAGGTTGTAATGGTTAATATAGAGGCCTCTACCCAAAATAGAATCTACTAATCTTGCACAAAATGGAGAATGGATATTTACTATTGTTTGTAGTTATGAACCATCTTCGCATGAACAGTTTATGTCTATAGTAGGCTCAGATGTTTGGTACTTTGACAGCGGAGCAACCAAACATATTACCTCACAATGTAGTTTTTTCAATTCATTCGAGCCTATCCCTATAGGGAATACTATCACATGTGCCAAAACTCCTCTTATCTAGTCATGGGATATGGTAAGCTCATTTTGACTATTGCCGATGGTAATTCTTTTACATTATGAGATGCTTTGTTTGTCTCAAGGATCAAGAAAAAAATATTCTCAGTTTTAACATTAGCCAAGATCGGCATGATTATCAAATTTGTTGATGACAGATGTAGATTTCATGATCTATCAAATGGCAATGTTATTATTGCTTGCATTTTGTGTCATGGGTTGTATAAGCTCATAGACCATGCAAAATCTGTCAATGATTCAGTGTGTGCAATTCAAGATTCTCAAGCTATCTCATATGCAAACCTTTGGCATGCATGTTTTGGTCATCTAAATGCTGTTAGTTTGCTATGCCTACAAAAATTTGAAATAGTGTCCTCTCTGCCCAAGCTTGAGGCACCTAGTAAACATGTCTATGAAGGCTGCATTTTACCTTCTTTTAGGAACTAACTTCATGGCTTTTATGGATGATTTTTCTAGGCATGCATCAGTGTATCCATTGAAAGCAAAGTCTAAAGTGTTTATGTGCTTCAAACACTTTCTCATTCTAGTTGAAAATCTATCAACAAGTAAAAGGGCACCCTCCATTCTAATTGGGGGGAGGGAAGAAATATATGTCTTCTGATTTTAATGCATTTTTGGATGATTACAGACTAAACATTAGTGTACAATGTCCTATACACCTCAAAAATGGTTTTGTTGAAAGAAACAATAGGTCTCTCATGGAGATCGTGGGGTGTATGGTCAAAAGTTAGGCTTTACCACATAGTTTCTGGCTTTGAGGTAGTTTCTACCTTGAGGTTGTTATGTGTGCAACATATATACTTAACAGGTGTCCTACTAAAGCACTACATTCTATCACTCCATATGAGGCTTGGCATGGTCGCAAGCCATCTAATTCTCATCTATGTGTCTTTGGTTGTTTGGCATATGCATTAGGGCCTAAAAAAACAATGCATAAATTGTATGACAAAGCAATGAGACGTATTTTTGTTGGGTACAATTATGAAAGAAATGGTTATCCTCTATATCATCCATATACTAAACACATTTTGTTTAGTTGTGATGTTGTTTATGTGGAAGATGCAATTCAGCCATTACTTTCATGTACTAAGGAGACATCAAGATGTGTATGACACTTTGCTCCATCTTTTTACACGTGGTAAGTCAAGTTTTGGTGAACTTTTAAAAGTTCCACATGATGATGTAGATCCACTTCCGATGTAGATTTTACATGCTGCATTTGTTGATGAGAGGGCTGATATAAAGGAGGCAAACACTATTCTGGAAATTTTACAAGTTCCGCATGATAATGTAGATCATTCCACTTCTGATGCAAATTTACATGATGCACTTGTTGATGCGAGGGCTGATATAAAGGATGGTGTAGACTTTGTGAGATAGTAAATTAGATGTACATCTATCATATCATACTCGTTCATGCTCTCATAGTGCTTCTTTAGCATTAGATTTCTATGCAATGGCTGCCTCTAGTCTTTGTGATGAAAATGAGCCTATTTCTTTTGATGAAGTAGAAAATTTAAAAAATTGGATGGCTGCTAAGGCACCCTTGTTGCATGATTTGGGTGTTGGTCAGTCTTCTGCCACCACCATTTTCACTAATAGGCAAAGCATATTGGCAGTTCCAAGGAACCTTGTGTTCAATGCTCACATAAAGTATATTAAGGTGCAATATCATTATGTCTAGGAGAAGTTATATGCTGGAGAGGTCCGTTTGGAATACGTGCCTACAGAGGAGAACATTGTAGATCTTTTCACAAAGGCTCTACCTCTGGAGAAGTTTTAAGCTTTCCACAATGCTTTGGGCTTACTTTCTTTTAAGTATTGATCTCTTTGCACATATCTTGAACTTCCTTATACATGAGTGACAACGCCTTGTGCACCACATCACTCCTAGAGGGGATTTGTTGATATATTTCAGTAGTGATGGGTATGAACAAACTTAGGACCATCAAGGCATGTTTTTGCCTCTTTAAGATGGTTTTTTTTTCGAGCTTGAATATGCACCAATAACCCTAATGGGTTACTTATTGTTTTACATTTTAGTTGGTTATAAATTTCGTATTGTGTGTTGTGTTCCAAGCTTCTTCTTCTTCCTAGCTATCATGTGGTAGAGCTTTAGTCAAAGCATCTGCAGCATTATCTCGAGTGTGAACCTTCTCAAGAATAATGCTCTCAGTGGCTAAGCAATCTCTAATGAAGTGATACCTCACCTCAATGTGCTTGGTCTTTGCATGATAGACCGGATTCTTAGCCAAAGCAATGGCACTCTGACTATCACTGAGCAAGTGAGGTACATGCTGAGGTAAACCCATATCACAAGCAAGACGAGAAAGCCACAATGCTTCCTTACATGCCTCACTTGCTCCAACATACTCTGCTTCTGTCATGGAAACAACTATACATTCTTGAAGACGAGATCTCCAAGAGATAGCACCTCTAGCAAAATGAAAAATGTACCCTGATGTAGACTTACGATTGTCTACACAGCCAGCATAGTCACAATCTGTGTAACCAATAATGGATGCTTTCCCTCTACCTAAGCATAGACACTTGTCCTTAGTGCCACTCAGATATCTCAAAATCATTTTGACCGCTTCCCAATGTTTCTTGCCAGGATTAGACATATATCTGCTCACAACTCCCACTGCAAATGCAATGTCTGGTCTCGTAGCTACCATAGCATACATGAGACTACCAACAGCAGACTGATACGGAATTTTGGTCATGAATTCCTTTTCCTCATCTGATTTGGGGCAATCATCCTTGCTCAATTTCACATATGTGGGTAAAGGTGTACTCAATGTCTTTTCACCCTGCATATTGAATCAGTGAAGTACTTTGGATATGTACTCACTTTGAGACAAGTATATGCATCTTTTACTCCTATAACGAGTAATGCGCATGCCAAGAATATGTTTGGCATCCCCCAAATCCTTCATATCAAATGTCTGACTCAACTTCTTTTTGAGAATTGATAAATCATAAGAGGACTTCCCAGCAATCAACATATCATCGACGTAAAGTATCAAGCATATCAAGCTGCCATCAGAACATCTCTTTGTGTAGAGACAATGATCCTCATTGCTCCAAGAATAGCCTTGGGACTTCATAAAAGCATCAAACTTTTGGTACCATTGTCTAGGAGACTATTTAAGTCCATACAAGCTCTTCTTGAGCTTACAAACTAGACTTTCCTTGCCATGAACTACATAACCCTCTGGTTGTTCCATATAGATCTCATCTGTAAGATCTCCATGCAAGAAAGCTATTTTCACATCCATTTGGACTAGCTCTAAGTCCTCCATTGCCACGAATCCAAGCAACATGCGCAAAGTAGTCATCTTGACCACTGGAGAGAAGATTTCCTCAAAATCAACACCATGTTGTTGCTTAAAACCCTTTGCAACAAGTCGTGCTTTATATTTTGGAGAAGCACTGTCTGATGTGAATTTTAGCTTATATACCCATTTACATGGTAAAGGTTTCCTGCCCTTTGGCAAAGGTACTAAGTCCCAAGTACCATTCTTGTGAATAGAATCCAACTCACTCTTCATGGCACGCTCCCACTTGACATGATCCTCTGTCTGCATAGCCTCTTTGTAGCAAGAAGGCTCATCGGCATCTGTTAGCATAACAAAATCTAAACCTGGAACATATCTATCAGGTGGATATGAGACACATGCAGAACGTCTCAATGGTTGCTGAACAGGAACACGTGCAGACTGATCTGAATGGACATTCTCTTGAACATCCCTATGTGCAACATTTTTATGCATGCTAACCGGAGGACTAGTATCCTCAAACACCACTCTTCTCACTTCAACCTCCTTAATGGGCTGTTTATGCATCTTAGACTCATTAAAAATGACATCACTAATTTTGATCACTGACCGTGTTTTAGGATCCCATAAGCGATATCCAAATTGTCCTTCTCGACCATATCCAAGAAAAATGCATTTCTTTGACTTATGGTCCAACTTTTGTCTACGATTCTTGGGTATATGAACATATGCTTGACACCCAAAAACTCTAAGATGATCATAATATGGTGGTTTCCCTGTCCATAACTCTTGTGCCACTTTTAGAACTTTGGCAGTACTAGGTGAAAGGTTAATCACATGAACTGCAGTCAATACTACTTCTACCCAAAAACTTTGTGAGAGGTTTCCATGATGCAACATAGAGACTACTCTATCTTGAATAGTTCTATTCATCCTCTCAGCTACACCATTCTGTATTGGGGTATAAGGAGCTTTAAACTCTCTACGAATCCCTCTAGACTGACAGAAAAGGCTGAATTCATGTGAGATATACTCACCCCCATTATCTGAACGTAAAGCCTTAAGCTTAGTTCCTTTTTCAGTCTCAACTGAAGTAAGCCATTTTGTGAAAGTAGGGAATACATCATCCTTTGATTTGATAGGATATACCTAGACTTTTGTAGTAGCATCATTTATGAAAGTGACAAAGTAAAGAGAACCACCTAAGGACCTAGTGGGCATAGGACCACACACATCTGTATGAACGAGATCTAAAGGCTGAATTGAAGAGTCAATGTGCGTTTTATGCACATTTCTCGTTTGCTTTCCATATTGACAATGCTCACAAAATGAAAAATCAGAGAAAGATAACACAGGTAAGTAGCCAGAACGAGAAAGATTTTCCATTCCCCTACGAGATATATGGCCCAAACGACCATGCCAAATACAAGCCATACGCTGTTCAGTAACAGCTAATAAGTGTTCTTTCTGTGATACAAATAAAGGATAAAGTGAGCCAACTTTGCTTCCTTTTGCAATAACCATATTGCCCTTTGATATACAAAAGGATTGAGCATAGAAGACCACCTTGTAACCAAGGTCATCAAGTTGACCAACTGACATCAAATTGCGTGATAACTGATGTACATGGCGTACATTATGCATAGTAAATTTTTAACCATCAATGAATTGCACAACCACATCTCCAATCCCCACAACATCACACTAGTAAGAGTCACCAAGTCTCACGGTACCATGAGACTTTGCTGCATAATTAGAGAACCATTCTCTATGTGGTTTCACATGGAAAGAAGCACCAGAATCTAGCAGCCAGGTGTGGGAAAGAGAATCAGCCATAAGTGCCTCAGATGGCATAGTACTATCAAGTGTCAACACATCAACATCATCAGAAATAGCATTAATTTCTTCAATCTTCACAGTCGAAGTAGATGGTGCAGGTAACTATTTAGCATGCCCATCAACATTCTATCCTTTACCTTTAGCATTCTTTAATGCATAACAGTCTTTCTTCATGTGTCCTTTCTTATGACAATAATGGCATTCGATATCCCTCTTCCGTGATTTACTTCTACTCTTATTCCGTTGACCATTCTTTTCCTTGTTCTTGCTCCTTCCACGTTGTTGATTCTTTCCTTGGTAAGAATCACGAACATTATATGCATCTCCACTCTGAGTGGCAACCATAGATATTCTACGAATCTCCTCACTCAAGAGTGCTCCACATATGTCATCATAGACGAGTTTACCACCACGTGCACTGTTGCTAATAGCTGTGCAAAACGTATCCCATGATGATGGCAGGGTGCATAACAGCAATACTGCTTTCATTTCATTATCCATATCCATTTTCTGAGCTTGTAACTGGGAGAATATAGCATCAAACTCATTTAGATGAGCAGCAACACTATCTGTGTCCTTCATACGAAGGTCATATAATTTTCTCATCAGATACACTTTATTTGATGCCGTCTCTTTTTCATATGTATTGCATAACTTCTTCCAAAGCTCCTCTGCACTTTCACAGTCTAATACTGTAAAGTAAACCTTATCTGCTAGGTGCAAGCGAATGGTAGACCTGGCCATTTCATCTAACTCATCCCAATCATCTTCATCCATGTTAGTAGGCTTCTTTGAAATCCCATTTACTGGCTTCCATTGCCTCCTTTGAATCAGAACATCTTTAATCTGATTCTTCCATAGAGCAAAGTTTGTGCCATCAAATTTTCGGATCTCAAAATGGTCTTTGCCCTGCAAGTTATAGCTCCTCCTCGGAACACTAGCACTAGACCCTGATCCACCGGATGTGCCTGAGACCTCTGATGCCATGATCATAGAGAACTGAATATAATGATAATGGAGCTAGAAGAGTCCAAACACCAACAAATAAGTGTATCAAGGAGTAAATCGACCACTGTATAGTTGACTAAACCAGAAATCTGGAAAAATTTTGCCAGAGTATCCTCTACAAAATTAGCATATAACCAGTGTCAAAGTATCATAAAACTGCAAGTACTCACATGTCTACCTGCATAGTGAATCACTGACTCCACTGCATATAATCAATTACCCAATAGAAGCCAACCAGGCTTATCGAGCACCTATGAACAACTATCATACATCTCCTATGGCAAGGCTGGGTAAGTCTTCCACCTGCATCACTGAAGAGACCCCGACATCTGGGTGTCTCCTAGTTAAGAAAACCTCACCACGACCCTCTTTATCAAATGTAAAAGGCTTTATGCAAAGAACGTAACCGCTATATCAATGACCACATGGACGTACATAAGCGGTATGCACAGAAGCGTACATGGTGTGTATGTGCTCAATATATGCAGTAAAATGACACTAAAAGGCTGAATACACAGCCCAAAAACTAGCCAATAACACTTGCAAGTGTCTGTCAACTCTCATGTTTTAGGCTTTAAAAACCTACATAAATTTGCAGTGACTGCTCCCACCAAAACTGAAAACCCCTCGAGAAACTTGTAGTTTTACGAGTATGGCTGAAAAAGGGACAAAGCTTTTGCCTTGAACTGCTCTGATACCAGTGAAGTATTTTGATGGTGATGCACCACACTGCGCTCTCCTTCTCGAGAGCTCCACGACGATATGATCGGAGTAGAAAATCGAGCTCCTGAGGCCGCACACAGTACTCCGCACAGAGGCTGTAGAATACGCAGAAAACACAGTACACAAGGGAGCACGAAGATAGACTTCTTAGGTCTTACAAATGCGGTCAAACTTAAAGTCTGTGACTGACCAGGCCACTATATGTTTTATTAAAGAACATATACAAAGAAGTGTCCGGTGGCCATTTGGCCTTTCACATGGACACTAACGATAACGTTTCTTTTCCTCGTCTAACTTGGGGCAATCATCCTTGTTCAATTCCACATATGTAGGTAAAGGTGTACTCAATGCCTTCCCACCTTGCATATTCAACCTGTAAAGTAGTTTGGATATGTAGTCAATTTGAGACAAGTGTATGCATCCTTTACTCCTTGCATGAGTAATTTGCATGCAAAGAATATTCTTGTCATCCTCATAATCCTTCATAGAAAATGTCTCATTCAACTTCTTTTTAAGCAATGAGAAATTATAAAAGATCTTCCAAACTATCAACATATCATCGACATAAAGTATCAAGCATATGAAGCTAGCTTGTGAGCATCTCTTTGTCTAGAGACAATGATCCTCATTGCTTTGACAATAGACTTGAAACTTCATAAAAGCATCAAAAGTTTGCTACCATTTAATAGGGGATTGTTCAAGTCCACATAAACTCTTCTTTAGCTTACATAGTAGATTTTCTTTGATAGGAACTACATAACTCTATGGTTGTTACATATCTCATCTATACAATCTCCAATGTAATCATCTTGACTACTAGAGAAAATATTTCCTCAAAGTTGACACCATGTTTTTGCTTAATAACCTTTTCATCTAGTTTTTCTTTACACTTTGGAGAAACACTATCGAATTTGAATTTCAAATTATACACCCATTTACATGGTAAATCTTTCTCACCCTTCTGCAAAGTTACCAAATCCCAAGTATCGTTCTTATGAATAGAATCCAATTCACTCTTCATGGCATACTCCCTCTTGACATGATTCTTTGTTTGCATAGAATCTTTGGAGCAAGAAGGCTCACCAACATATGTTAGCATAAAAAAACCCAAACTTGGAACATATTTATCAGGTGGATGTGAGACACATGTAGAATGTCTCAATGGTTAGTGAACAGGAACATCTCCAAACTGATCTCACTAGAAATTATGTTGAACATCCTTATGTATAGCATTCTTACCCCTGCTTGTTCAATACATGAGTGCCAGCTCCTTGTTCACCGCATCACTCCCAGGGGGGATTTGTTGATATATTTAGGTAGTGATGTGTGTGAACACTCTAGGACCGTCGGGGCACATTTTTCCCTCTTTAGGATGTTTTATTCCCCCGGCTTGTATATACACCTATTGCCCTAATGGGCTACTTATCTTTGTACATTCTCTAGTAATACATTCAGTATTGTGTGTTTGTGCTCCAAGCTTCTTCTTCTTCCTTGTGCTCTTCGCGTGCTTCCGCAGACGTCTATCTCCAACAATTGGTATCAGAGCAGGTCGTCGCTTCTTCTAGGGCGCCGTCGACAATCCTCGGTTTGCAGTCTCAGATTTGCATGAAATTTGGTGAGCATACTCAGGGTGTTTCCGAGATCAAAACGGCTTCGCTTTGTGGTGCCAAAATCGCGATCTGAGCTCGTTTCAGCCTTCGAACACACTATCACAGCGCTTGTGCAGGCTATTTCGTCCTTTTGTGCCAAAGGTATATACCAGTTTCTATTTGCCAATTTAAGCGTCTCGAAGTTTGCTATAGGTCTAACAGAACTCGTCTAGGCAGTTCCGTTCAACTTTTTGAGATACAGTCAATTTTTTGCATCAAGGTATTTTAGTCACCGCCCATGGCTGAAAGCAGTGATGTATTCCGTATGTTGGCTGTTGAGGATAAGTTGGATGGTACCAACTACCCATTATGGGCTTATATGACGTGACATGTACTGGTTGCAAAAGGACTGTGGAACATTGTGCAGGGTGTTGAAAGATGTCCTGTTACACCTGCGACTACAGGTACTACAAATACAGGTGCTAGAGGTGCTGGAGCTGATGAAGATGGTGTGGAAGATGATATTCCACAGATTCTTGTTCGTGCTGTTGTTTCTGTTGCACCTATTGCAGAGCAGATTCGTTGGGATGGCAGAGATGCCCAACCACATGCATTGATAACTTTGTCTATCAAACGTGCCATTATTCCTCACATTCGCTCTTGCAGAACAGCAAAGGATGCTTGGGATACACTTACCACTTTGTACTAGGCTAGGAATGAGGCTCGTGTTGCTTACCTCCGAAAACAGTTGGAGAGTGAGCACATGAATGAAGGTGATTCTATGGACAGTTATCTTACAAAGATCAAAGACCTGAAGGAACAATTGATTTCTGTTGATGAGGTTATACCAGATAGCTCACTTGTGCAGACCGTTCTAAATGGTCTTCCTGATTCATATCAGAGTTTTGCCTCTACTCTTCGGTTGATGATGAAAGGAAATCCGAATGCCTTGTCATTTGAGGAATTAGTCTTTGTTCTGTTGCAGGAAGATCAGTCTAGGCAGAACAGGTCCATTATACGTATTGCAGATCAAGCTTTCCTTGCTAGTCAGAAGGGCGAAGGAAAATGGAGCTCTTCTACTAGTAAGCAGAAATCTGCAAATGCTGCACAATCGAAGAACCAGGATAAAGATGAGAAGAAATCAGAAAAGCAGAAATTGTTCTGCAAGTACTGTAAAGGAAATGAACATATTATAAAGAACTGTCCAAAACTGGCTGCTAAAGAGGCAAAGAAGAAAGAGGCTGGAATGGTTGTTGCAGAGGCCTCTACACCAAAAATAGAGTCTGCAAATCTTGTGCAGGAAGAAGAATGGGCGTTTACTACTGTCTGCAGTTTTGACCCATCTTCTCATGATCAGTGCATGTCTGCAGTAGACTCAGATGTTTGGTACTTTGACAGTGGGGCGACCAAACATATTACCTTGCAGCGTAGTTTCTTCTCTTCACTCGAGCATGCCCCTACAGGGAATACTGTCACATGCGCCAATAACTCCTCTTATCCTGTTATGGGAGTTGGTAAGATCATTCTGACTACTGTTGATGGTAGTTCTTCCACTTTGTCAGATGCTTTATTTGTGCCAGGGATCAAAAAGAACCTGTTATCAGTTTCTGCATTAGCCAAGATTGGCTTGGTTGTGAAATTTGTTGATGACAGGTGTACAGTCCATGATCTCTCAAATGGTGATGTGATTATTGCTTCTGGCATCTTATGTCGTGGGCTGTATAAGCTCATAGACTATGAAAGATCTGTGAATGATTCGACATGTGCAGTTCATGATTCTCAGGCTATGTAATATGCAAAGCTTTGGCATGCACGCTTTGGTCATCTGAACTTTGCTAGTTTGCTACGCCTGCAGAAATCTGAAATGGTGTCCTCTTTGCCCAAACTTGAGGCTCCTAGAAAACATGTTTGTGAAGGCTGTATTTTGGGCAAAATGCAGCGTTCTTCCTTTCCAAAAGATGGTTCAGTTCGGGCTACACAGAAATTGCAACTTGTACATAGTGATGTCTGTGGTCCTATGCAGACACCCTCTTTTGGAAATTACCTTTACTTCGTGACTTTCATTGATGATTTTTCCAGGCATGCATGGGTATATCCACTCAAAGTAAAGTCCGAAGTGTTCATGTGCTTCAAACAGTTTTTGGTTTTGGCTGAAAATCTGTCAGCATGTAAAATGGGCACCCTCCGTTCTGATCGAGGGGGGGAATATATATCTTCAGATTTTAATGCATTTCTGGCTGAACGTGGGATAAAACACCAATGTACAGTGCCGTATACACCTCAACAGAATGGAGTTGCTGAACGAAAGAACAGGTCACTCATGGAAATGGCGAGATGCATGGTCAAAAGTCAGGCTTTACCACATAGTTTCTGGCTTGAAGCTGTCATGTGTGCAACATATGTACTGAACAGGTGTCCCACTAAAGCGTTGCAGTCTATCACTCCATATGAGGCTTGGCATGACCGCAAGTCATCTGTTGCTCATCTGCGTGTTTTTGGTTGTTTGGCATATGCATTAGTGCCTGAACAACATCGTAGAAAATTGGATGATAAGGCAGTAAAATGTATTTCTGTTGGGTACAGTTCTGAAAGTAAAGACTACCATCTGTATCATCCACAGACTAAACACATTTTGGTTAGCCGTGATGTTGTCTTTGTGGAAGCTGCTATTCAACCATTGCTTTCATGTACTAAGGAGACATCTACTAGCTCCAAAGACATGTATGATACTTTGATGCCTCTTTTTACAGGTGGACAGGCTAGTGCTGGTCCTAATGAGGCAACTTCTCAGCCTTTGCAGGTTTCATATGATGATGCAGATCATTCCATTTCTGATGCTGATTTACATGATGCACTTGTTGATGAGAGAGCTGATATTGAGCAGGCAAAAACTATGCCGAAATGGCTGGTGCAGACTTTGCGTGACAACAAATTAGATGAACCTTTGTCATATCGTACTCCTTCAGGCTCTCATAGTGCCTCCTTTGCATGAGATTGCTATGCTATGGCTGCATCTAGTCTCTGTGATAAGAATGAGCCTCCTTCTTTTGATGAAGCACAAAATTCAGAAAATTGGATGGCTGCTATGCAATCTAAATATGATGCTATAATGAAGAATGGTACATGGTCTTTATGTGATTTGCCTGCTGGCAAGAAAGCCATTGGCACTAAGTGGGTATACAAGCTGAAGCGTAAACCTGATGGTAGAGTTGACAGGTATAAGGCTAGGCTTGTTGCAAAGGGTTATGCATAGGAAAGAGGCATTGATTTTGATGAGACCTTTGCACCTACATGCTGTATGACTACTGTTCGGAGCATTTGTGCACTTGCAGCCCATCATGGTTGGAATGTACATCAGTTGGACATTAAAACAACATTTCTGAATGGTGACTTGCATGAAGAAGTGTATGTTTTTCAGCCCCGTGGCTTTGTGCAGAAAGGGCATGAAAACCAGGTTTGCAGGTTAAAGAAGGCATTATATGGTTTAAAGCAAGCATCACGTGCTTGGTATGAGAAGATACATGCCTATCTGATTGCACATGGTTTTGAGAGCAGTCCAACTGAAAGCACCTTATATGTTAAACGTGCTAATGATGTGCTTCTGATCATTGTTGTCTATGTTCATGACATGCTGCTCACTGGTCCTATTGAGACACATATTGCTGATTTTAAGGCTGATTTGCATGCCTCATTTGAGATGTCTGATTTGGGGCATTTGCATCACTATTTGGGCATTCAGTTTATGCACGTTGATGGTGGAATGGCTGTGTCAAACGAAATATATTGACACATTATTGCAGTGTTTTGGCCTTGAAGACTGTAAGCCTATTGCCACTCCTATGGAGATAGGTTTACGATTGAGTCTTCATGATGCTAAGAGATGCATTTGATGCTGTTCTCTATCAGCAGGCTGTTGGATGCTTGATTTACTTATGCATTACTCGGCTAGATATTTAGTTTGCTGTCTCACAGATGAGCAGGTTTATGCATTGCCCAAGAGTCACACATTAAAAGAAAGCGGTTAAGCGCATCTTTCGCTACTTGAGTGGTACTAGGCTACTTGGGTTGTTTTATCCCAAGGGGGATCACTACCGCCAGATTTGCATGCTTTTTCTGACTCAGATTGGGCTGGTTGCTATGACACTCGTGTGTCCACCAGTGGTTTTTGCTTCATGCTTGGTACCTCATGTATATCTTGGTTGAGCAAGAAGCCGCCTACTGTGGCCACTTCTAGTTGTGAGGCTGAGTATAGGGAAGCTTTCACAGAAGGCCTATTCAAGAAATTTGGGAATTATTCAAGTCCCATTGATATTACTTACAATGTTAATTTCTTTAGTTTGATCCCAACCTTGATACCCCATTTATAATAAAATTATCCTTAATATTAAAATGTCAATTTTATATATTCCAATCAAGAGATAACAACATGTTGAAGTGTGTGAATGAGTCAAAAAAAAACATTGGGACACAAAGAATTGTCTCAAAATCTTGTGTAATTCCGGTTTTTCCTGAATAGGTGTTACAACGACTGTTGAGTGTGTGTGGCTCAGACGCCTTATGGCTGATTTGGGTGTTGGCCAGTCTTCTGCCACCACCATCTTCACTGACAGTCAGAGCGCATTGGCAGTTGTGAGGAACCCTGTGTTCCATGCTCGCACTAAGCACATTGAGGTGCATTATCACTATGTCAGGGAGAGGTTCTCTGCTGGGGAGATCAGCTTGGCATATGTGCCCACGCAGGAGAACATTGTAGACCTTTTCACAAAGGCTCTGCCTAGGGAGAAGTTTGAAGCTTTCCGCAAAGCTTTGGGCTTACTTCCTTTTGTGGAGTGATTTCCACATAGCTTGGCACTTCCTTAAACATGAGTGCCAGCTCCTTGTTCACCGCATCACTCCCAAGGGGGATTTGTTGATATATTTAGGTAGTGATGTGTGTGAACACTCTAGGACCGCCGGGGCACTTTTTTCCCTCTTTAGGAGGTTTTTTCCCCCGGCTTGTATATACGCCTATTGCCCTAATGGGCTACTTATCTTTGTACATTCTCTAGTAAGACATTCAGTATTGTGTGTTTGTGCTCCAAGCTTCTTCTTCTTCCTTGTGTTGTTCGCGTGCTTCCACAGACGCCTATCTCCAACAATTCTTACCCATGCAAATTGGAGGACTAGAATCCTCACACACCACTCTTCTCATTTCAACCACCTTAATGGTATTAGTACAAAAAATGGCCAAAAATAGTTTATTTGCTAATGACAGATTAAGAAAATTGACAAGTAGGGTCTTTTCACATGTACAAAAATATAGCATTCTTGTCTCTTTCAATCCTATGAAAAAAGGCTTTTTTTTAGTAGATATGCTCTAAAAGCACAGCTAAGGCAATAGAATTTTTTGTATTCAGTGTATAATTCTTTCTTTTCATACAAAATGGATATTTTTGCACTCCACACTGCAAATCTTTAGATTTTCAAGAGAAAAAATATTTTTGAAGATATAAAATATTTTTGGATTCACAAATTTTTATGCTTTTTTGTACACACTTGATACCTCAAATCAAAATTTTTTGAGTCTCCATTTTCTATGTGGACATAAAAAAGTTTTATCTACAAATACTCGTGAAGTTTGTGAGTCTCGATGTCTTGCTTTGAAAACTTCTCTATTATTTCTCTGAGTGCTTCAATGGCTTCTACGTCTCCTCATCTTTCCAATTGTGTAAGCTCATGTTTGGTTTACAATAGAAGAGAGGGTTCCTTATGAAAACATCTTTTTCTGTAGATAAATTATTGGGTGACTATGTTTCCTAGTTGTAGAGGTGCCCATAAAGTGAAACAAGGTAAAAGAGAGGACATTAGAAACCATGGGAACAATTTTAAATTAAGAAGACATGGCTAGTTTGCAAGAGTTCAACATCCATAAAGTGCTAAGAATGTTATGCTAAAGAATTATCTGCATTTCTCTTCATATAGTAAGTGAATTTAGAAATGGTTCTTTAATCATTTTGAGCTATTTTTGTTTTACAAGATATCTATTTTTCTATTGCATATATTTTTCATTCCAATATTTAGTAGTGGCAACCTATTGAATTTAATAGGAACAATCAAAAATCTTCATACAGACTATCTAGAACTTATGCATACAAACAAATTTGTTACATTTTTCAATAGCATTAAGTTATTTGGGTATTTTGTAGAATATCAGGTACCATGAGGGAGGAATTCCTATGGAATTTTTTTACATTTTAGTGCTCCTTGCATCTCTTCGTTAGATTAGGATTCTCTTGATCAATTGATAACCACAAGTTTTCTAAGCACGATAAAAGATGGCATTCAAAGGGCAATGTTAATGAGCTGAATTTCTCGAAGGATTAAGATTCAATGGTTTTTGCATCTTCACATTTTTGTAGCATGCTTTTAAAAACATATTATTGCAAAAAACAAAAAAAAAATGGTTGAATAGGAGAGCTTCCGTTATAGAGATTGATGATGTTTTAGTAGGGATTTGGGTAGCAAAGAAGTTCAAAAGCTAGGTGACATCATTTTACCTAAAGTTAGTCCAAATTATCTTTCAATTTCATATCAGATATCTTGAAAATCTCTAATGTTATGATATGACTATAAGAGGTGGAAGAAAAATCTTGAAGCATGGATAGCCTTGGATCTAGAGGAGAATTGTTTGGAATTTGAGTCAAATTATTGATGCATCGAGATTTTGAACCTAGGAAAATAATGTTGTCACTACAAATTGGTCAAAAATGTTAGAGAGATTCTAGAGTACCTTGTTGGGGTGTCATCTCACTTCGGATTCTCAATTGATGGTGTAGTGGTAAACATCAAATAAGAGAGAACATTATCTTGCATTACTTCTTTGCCACCCAAAGTCATCAAGTTCCAACCTTTAAGAATCTAACCACTCTTGCCCATTTTCTTCCACCAAAAATGATAACATTTTATCTTCACAGAAAACAAAGACATTAAGTGTTGAATATTTTTTCCACTTTCGTTTTATGTATGAACTCTTCATATTCGTATTGGTGTTGGTATGCTTTATATCATTGGTCTTGGAAAGTTTCTATTCTTCAAAGACTTCTTCTCAAACAACAACTAGTAAAAACTAATGTATAAAGATAAATAGTAAATGATAAACATAAAGATATAGAAATTCTCCATTTTAGTGATTAGCAAGCTATATATATCATTTAAGGGAAGGAATATTACAAAATGGAAAAAATTGAAGGAGGTACAAAACAAAAGCAATTCAAGCGATAAGTGCCATTGGAGGTTCTTCGACTACCCTAATCTCTTGAATTGGTCGTGCCTTTTTTTTAGAATCTTTATGGAACATGTATGAAAAGACACTAGTTCAAGCAAATAGGGCCATTGGAAGGCTTTTGATGCCCCTTATCACTTGAATCCATCGTGTTGTTTTTCTTTACAAAAAAATATTATTTATATAGGATAGGTACTATAGAAATCATAACAATAAAACCTCCATGCATTATAAACGTGACCAATTGAAGCTATTAGGACCATGGAAAGTTCCTCAATTGCTGTCTTCTCTTCAATCACTCTTTTCAAAATATTAGTTATACAAGCCAATGACTATAGTTCAGAGATAAACAAATCAAGATATAGTGTTAACAAGAAAATATTAATGTTAAACCACTTATCATCTAAATTGATCTCATAAATGGTAGGCACACTACATATAATTCCTTTATTTGAGAAAAAAGATCACCAACATTTAGAAGTTGAAATACTAATTTCTATGTAGAAACATGAACTACAAACATACTATCTTCCACATAAAGATAGAATGGCATCATTCCTCAATACATTGCTCTATAGATACAACACTCCGTAGGGTTCCTTTTGTATTGAATTATTATTTACGAAAAGAAAAAGCAAATAAATATTTTCAAAAATATGTTGGAAATACATGGGCTTTCTATCTAGAGCTAATCATAGATATCCAGAACTCTACATCTATTATTTCTTTTTATGTTTTTCCTTTTTGGAGCCTTCAGCTTTGTGCTTTTTCTTTGGGACATGCTTAAGTGGAGAATGAATGGGAGGAAAGTTTTTCTTATCCTGTGTCTTCTTATCTACTAGTGGTGGAGGTGGTGGAGGAAATTCTGGATCATATGGACATATAAAATCTTTCATGATGTTATGAATTTCTCTTTCTTTCACCAAAAGGACTCATGCAACTAGATAATTAGATAAATTCAAATTAGGACTATAGAGTGTGCACTCTAAGAACCTTACTGCATTGGCAATTACTCTCCATCCACATGATGTAGTGTCTTTTCATAATGGCACATGTATTTGCATATAACAGTTTTTTTTTGGTTAATTTAATTTGAAAATTCTTGGATATTCTAGTCAACGTGCATCTTCAAAAGCTTGGAAGCACTACAAACTAAAACAATATCAAAATGCATGGCAATTCGGTGATACAAAAGTGCACTAGAGCTTACATTTTGCAATTTCATTCTATGACTATAGGGAGCTCATAAATAAAGCTTGGTATTCATTGAATTCGATCTTTATTGAGCTCCAATGAACCCTCGAAATATAAGCCATAAATATTCATTAAACGTCAGTCTTAGAAAAGCAATGACTTTATATGGAAAATATTATGAGAACACTTTTCAACATTTGGGAAAATAATATATTTTATATCTTGAATAAAATTCCTAAGAAAGTGACCAATTCCTCCATTCTTGAAAAGTATACATTGAGTTCTAAGTGGATCCAAGATAAAGAAATTTCTTGAAACAACCCCTTCACACTTTTGGAGAAGGACTCTAAAAAAACAAATCTAGACCAGATTTATCAAGGATGCTTTTAATTTTTTAATAATTTTTGAGAATATTATGGCATGTAGGCAATACTCGAGAGCTATGCAGACAATGTTGTTAGAGAATTTAACATTGAAATCTCTCACTATCTTGTTATCTTCAGGAAAGAAAAAAAGAACCTTATAGATATGAAAGAAAGAAAGCAAGAAAATGAAGGGATTAAAGACATGAACAATTCAAATGATAAGGGCCACCCAAGCTTGTTCCATTGCTCATATCACTTGAATTGATCATCAATGGTAAGACATTTAGAATACTAAAAGGAAAAGAAAATATCTAAAAAAATTGGTTTCAATGTGGACGATGGATTCAAGCAATTAGGACCATCCATGGTTCTCCAATTCCCTATTCACTTGAATTGTTAATGTCTTGTTTCTCCATCAAGAATTTGTGAAATGAAAAATTCATTCATAATCAAACAAAGAAATACGCTTTATAATGAGGAAAAGAAAATAAGCATCATATATTTCTTCTCTTTGGACATGATGGATTCAAGCGATTAGGGCCATCCAAGCTTCTTTCATGGCCCTAATCACTTGAGTCAGTCATGTCCAAAGAAGTGTCATATTCATGGCTATATGAAAGAATGCTCCATATACGAGAACTTAGACAAACACTTCAAAAATAAAAGGAATGCATATTTCATATCTCACACCAAGATACTTCAACATGCAATGGGTAGAGATTGTTTCTTGCAAAGGCGAGTTGAAAAACAAATGCGATGAAGAATATGGAGAGTTGTGTGACACTAGAGAGAGCACAAGAAAAATGCCACAAATGACGTGAGGAGCTTATATAGAGTCTCTAGAATCTATTGACAATTGATGCCACATGGTGCCTTTGGATTGGTCCACATCATCTGACCATTGCAAATCCCAACATATATTGCCATGTGGCACATTTTCATTGGCCTATGTCATTTGACAATTATGGATCTCGAGGTGCAAGTTGCCATGTGTTAGAATTTCATTCATCCATATCATTTGACTATTGGGATTCTTGAGGCCTTTCTGCATGGCATGCTCTGATTGGTCCACATGGATTCTCCAACTTCTCTTTTCCCTTATAAATATCAGGTCCCTTAGTTTTGCTCATTTTCTACCTTCAAAATTTTTTGTGTACCCATAGTGAACACTTCTATGCCTAAATTCCATACACAACCCATTCAAGCGATATCACATGTTTGGCCATCTTTGATTTCCTCTATTTTCTTCGATCCGTTGTCCCTTGCATCTAAACATATAGCCTTCAAAGATCCAAAGATGAAGGATAAAAATGAAATTCTCATAGTATCTCCATCTGAGAAACTAATTGATTTCATGGTTCAAGAGGGTTTGAGAGTCAATGCATTTCTAGATGCAATGAAGATGTTCAAACCCTCCTTTGATTTTGAAGCCCTTGTAGAAAAAACTAAGTTCTTAAGGATGAATGGAATAGTTTTCTGAGGATAGTTAATGGACAAGAAGTGGTAATCTTTGGCAAGAAACATATTCACCCAAGCATCTTTGGGAAGGATCCTTTGGATAGGGCCATAATTACTAGAAAGTGTAGAAAGGTTTTCCCCTTTCCTAGAAGGATGGATTTTTTCCTGCACCATGAAAGTGGTTGTTGTTTGATTCCAGTAAATATAGGTCTTTTTAATTGGCTTAATCATTCATCTAGTGAGAAAATTGAACAAAAGGAAGTTTTTGAGGACAAAGGAACAATAAGAACTGATGCTGAAGAATTTCTTTAGGATGAGGATGAGATTAAGGTATGTTCAAAATCGTTTCAACTCTCATTTGTGACTCATCTTTGGGACACAACCAATTCAAGTGGTTAGTCCCATCCAAGATTTTTTTATGAGCCTAATCGCTTGAATTTGTTGTCTCCTAGATTCATTCATATACTTAAATTCTTTTGTTTGTTCCTTATGCAATCCCCTTATTCCTCATCATTCATAGATATTGATAGAAGAAATGGTCAAATTAACCTTGACTTCTTAAGATTTTGACATATGATGGATTCAAGTGATTATGCCCATCAAAAGATCTTGGATGGTCCTAATCGCCTAAATCATTAGTGGCCTAATTTCATTTCATTACTTGAGATTTTTTTAATTTCTCCCTATGCAATCCACTTGATTTCATGGACACATAGGAAATCATCTTCAACCTTAAATTCCATGTGCATTTTTGTAACTTATGATTGATTCAGAATTTGGAGAAACTAAGACTAGCATCACGTTTGAAACGTGCCAAAACCCTACAATCAACTATCTATCTACATGATTCTGATAGCCAGAGGTCTTGTTTGTAATGATTTTCACACATGACTAATTCAAGTGATTAGGCCCATTCAAGATTTCTTGATGAGCCTAATCGCTTGAATTTTTCATGTCCTAGATTCATGTGAGAAATTGCATTGTTTTAACTTTTCCCATATACAACCCTCTTGTCCCTGAAAGCTCTAGAGAAAACAAGGAAGTTAAAAAAGTGGATATAAATTCAATAATTCATTATCTTCAAAAATTGAATCCAAATTTTTTCTGTGTTGTACATAAGTTTTGTAGTGAAGACCGTAATTTTGCAATGTTCTATCTCAAGTCCTTATCAAAATATATGGGCTACTCCTCATTTCCATTTAATGCATATAGGTTATTTCTTCTTGAGAGAACAATAACATTTAGGATATTTGGCTATGCCCCATGGCTAAATGCTTCAAGAGCTAGTTAGTTCCTTTGTTATTCTAGCTATGCATTGGGTGCACATGTCTTTGATGTAAAAAGTATTGCTAGTTGTAGGAGGAAAGAGTATCTTAGATATAAAGGATATTTTCCAAATTCAAGCTCATTTAAAATACTTATGTAATCAATTGTTTCAAATATTGTAAATACATCCATATGTAGTTTTTGGTCAGAAAAATACCAAAAAGATATTCCAAATCCTATTTGATACCATCTCTATACATTTAGCTTCACATTAGAATGAGATGCATTCTTCTTGTATTTAATCAAGCTTTTCCCTAAATGGATTTTCATCCTCACATTGATATTTTCAATCTGTCGAAAGTTTTTGGCATGTGTTCCTTTCTATTTGGCTCAAAGAAATAATAAAAAAGCTCTTGAATGGATTAATTCTTGTGACTTTTTTATGTGCATGTGAAGAAGCTTTTTCTTGCTTAATAGTGAGGCTTTTCCATCCCTTGAGTGTTTGATGTGGCAAGGTTTCCTTTTTCTACAAAGAATGGAGCATGAAAAAATAGGATATGTCATTTATCTGTCATATTCATATTATCTATCACTCTATCTCTCTCTCTCTACTATCATCATGCACAAACTCTTCATCTCTCAAGTGGGATTCTTCTATATCACATCCTTCAGGAGTTTTTACATTAGTCAAATATGCTCCCTCTCTTTCTCTCTCTCTCTCTCTCTCTCCCTCTCTCTCTCTCTTTGTGTTGCACACATCTTCAACTACTTCCTCATCTCTCTCTCTATGTGTGTGTGTGTGTGTAAATCATCGCTTGCATTTGAGATATAGCATAGTTCATATGTAGTCTCTCAAATCTATCCTTCTTCCTCTCTCTATTTCTCTCTACTATCATCGTGCATGAATTCTTCATCTCTCAGGTGGGATTCTTCTCTTATGCATCCTTTAGGAGTTGTAAACATCGATCAAACTCTCTCTCTCTCTCTCTCTCTCTCTCTCTCTCTCTTTCTCTCTAATTCGTTTCTCATATGCATTGTCTCTATAATCATCTCTGTAGAGGCCCATCTATCTCTCTCTCAGACATACCTATAGAAAATCATTAGGAATGAAAACACACAATCACACATATATATATCTATACAAACATGCACACACACAACACATCACTCCTTTAACACTCACACCAATACATGCACATGACACACACCACAAGGTTCAGGATCACATGCACACTAATCGTGCACACCTCACACATTTACATGCACACTAGCTACTTCATGCACTTAGTGCACTCTCGACTCACACACAAACTTAGATATTTATACACATGTATAGTTTTATTTTTATTTTATTTCTTTTTACCTTATCTTTTTACTTTGTTAGTTTTATTTTCTAATTTAAATGGATGCATACACACATACATGGTTTAAACACATAGATTTATCCTCATTTTCATGTGCATTCATACACACAAGCAAACATCTATTCATTAAGATAGGGACATACTTACATGCACTGATAGTAATACAAACTTAAACTTGAACATTATTGGGTTACATAAAACACAATACACACTTAACGTGTTGATATATTTAGATAGTGATGTGTGTGAGCATAGTAGGACCACTAGGGCACTTTTTCCCTCCTAAGGAGGTTTTCTTCCCCCCAACTTGTATATACACCTATAACCCTAACGGGTTATGTATCTTTGTACATTCTAGTGGTAATACATTCAGTATGTGTGTTGTGTTCCAAACTTCTTCTTCTTCTTTATGTTGTTCGCGTGCTTCCATAGACGTCAAACTCCAACAATTGGTATCAGAGGAGGTCATCATTTCATTTCGAGTGTCATCAAAAGCCCTTCGGTCAATATCTCAGAATCACACAAAATTTGGTGAGCATACTTAGGGTCATTATTTGCAATTATGACCCACCTCCTCATGAATAGTGTATGTCTATAGTAGACTCAGATGTTTGATACTTTGATAGTGGGGCAACCAAACATATTACCTCATAGCACAGTTTCTTCACTTCACTCCAGCCTGCCCTATAGAGAATACTATCATATGTTCCAACAACTCCTCTTATCCTATCATGGGAGTTGGCAAGATCATTCTGACTATTGTTGATGGTAGTTCTTTTACATTGTCGGATGCTCTATTTGTGCCAAGGATCAAGAAGGATTTGTTATCAATTTCAGATCTAGCCAAGATTGTCTTGGTTGTGAAATTTTTTGATGACAGACGTACAGTTCATGAACTCTCAAATGGCGACATCATTATTCCTTCTCGCATTTTATTTCATGGGTTGTATAAGCTCATAGACTATGAAAAATCTTTGAATGATTTAGCATGTGTAGTACATGATTCTTAGGCTATGTTAGATGCAAAGCTTTGGCATGCACGCTTTGGTCATCTAAATTTTTCTAGCCTGCTACACCTGCAAAAATCTAAAATGGTGACTTGTTTGCCCAAACTTGAGGCACCTGGTAAACATGTATGTAAAGGTTGTATTTTGGGAAAAATGCAGAATTCCTCCTTCCCAAAAGATGGTTCAGTTCGAGCTACTAAAAAATTGTATCTTGTTCACAATGATGTTTGTGGTCTGCAGACACCTTCTTTTGCGAACTATCTTTACTTCATGACTTTCATTGATGATTTTTTCAGGCATGCATGGGTATATCCATTGAAATCAAAGTCTAAAGTGTTTATGTGCTTCAAATAGTTTTCTGGTTTTGGTTGAAAATATGTTAGCATGTATAATGGGCACCCTCCATTCTAATCGAGGGGGGGAATATATGTCTTCTGATTTTAATGCATTTCTCACTGAATGTGGGATAAAACACTAGTGTAGCGTGCCATATAAACTTCAAAAAAATGGAGTTGCTAAATAAAAGAACAGGTCACTCATGGAGATGGTGAGGTGTATGGTCAGGAGTCAAGCTTTACCACATAGTTTTTGGCTTGAGGCTGTTATGTGTGCAGCATATGTACTTGACAGGTGTCCCACTAAAGCCTTGCAGTCTATCAATCCATATGAGGCTTGGCATGTTAATAAGCTATGTCTTGCTCACTTGTGTGTTTTTGGTTGTTTGGCATATGCATTAGTGTCTGAACAACAATGTAGGAAATTGGATGATAAAGTAGTAAAATATATTTTTGTTGGGTACAATTTTGAAAGCAAAGGCTATCATCTATATCATCCACAAGCAAAGGTTATCATCTATATCATCCACAAAGTAAATGCATTTTGGTTAATCGTGATGTTGTTTTTGTGGAGGATGTTATTCAACCATTACTTTCATGTACTAAGGAGACATCAATTAGCTCCAGACATGTATGACACTTTGCTGCCTCTTTTTACATGTGGACAGCCTAGTGTTGGTCCTAATGAGGAAACTTCTTAGCCTTTACAAGTTTCATGTGGTGATGTAGATCATTCCATTTCTGATGCAGATTTACATGATGCACTTAATGATAAGAGAGTTGATATTGAGGAGGCAAAAAATATGCCAAAATGGTTGGTGCTAACTTTACGTGATAGCAAATTACATGCACCTCTATCATATCGTACTCATTTTGGCTCTCATAGTGCTTCTTTTGCATCATATTTCTATGTTATGGCTGCCTCTAGTCTCTATGATGAGAATGAGTGTGTTTTGTTTGATGAAGCACAAAATTTTGAAAATTGGATGGCTATTATGCAATTTGAATATGATTTTATAATAAAGAATGGTACCTTGTGTTTATGTGAATTGCCTCTGAGCAAGAAGGCCATCGGCACTAAGTGGGTGTACAAGTCGAAGCATAAGCTTGATGGAAGAGTTGATAGGTATAAGGCTAGGCATGATTTACTTATGCATTACTTGGCCAGATATTCAGTTTGCTATTGCACAGATGAGTAGGTTTATGCATTTCTCAGGTCTCAAGCATTGGCAGGCGGTTATGCGCATCTTTTGTTGCTTGAGTGGTACCCGACTACTTGGACTGTTTTATCCCAATGGGGAATCACTACTACCATATTTACATGCTTTTTGTGACTCTAACTAGGCTGGTTGCTTTGACACTCACGTGTCCACGAGTGGTTTTTGCTTCATGCTTGGTACCTCATGCATATCTTGGTTGAGCAAGAAGCAGCCTACTGTGGCCACTTCTAGTTGTGAGGCTCAGTATAGGGCAGCTTTCACAATAATTGTTGAGTGCATATGGCTCAAAGTGCCTTATGGTTGATGTGGGTGTTGGTCAATCTTCTGCGACCACCATCTTCACTGATAGTCAGAGCCCATTGGCAGTTGCGAGAAACCCTATGTTCCATGCTTGCACTAAGCACATTGAGGTGCACTATCATTATGTCAAGGAGACGTTATCTGTTAGAGAGATCAGTTTGGCATATGTGCCCACATAGTAGAACATTGAAAACCTTTTCGCAAAGGCTCTGCCGAGGGAAAGATTTCTGAAAAGCTTTGGTGTAACACAAACCGCAACATGAAAAGGAATATATAGAATATCACCATCTTTGACGCCATCTACATCGGCTTCACTACCTATATTTGCAGGTGTAATAGGATGTTTTTCAACACCTTGCACAATATTCCACAGTCCTTTTGTGACAAATACATGATGCATCATATAATCCCATAATGGATAATTCGTACCATCCAACTTATCCTCAACAACCAACATACAGAATACATCACTCTTTTTAGTCATGGCCACTAACTAAAATACCCTGATACAAAAAATTGATTGTATCTCAAAACATTGAACAGGATTCCCTATTGAGTTCTACTAAACCAATAGCAAACTTTGAGATGCTTATATGGGCAAACCAAAACCTCTATATATCTTTGGCACAAAAAGATGAAATAGCCTACACAAGCACTGCGATAGTGCATTTGGAGGCCGAAATGAGCTCATATCATGATTTTGGCACCACAAAGCAAAGCAGTTTTGATCTCCTTATCACCCTAAGTATGCTTATCAAGTTTTATGCAATTCAAAGACTCTGATCAGAGGGGTTTTGAAGACGCCCTTGATGAAGGGGTGACCTGCTCTGATACCAGTTGTTGGAGTTTGAGTTCTACAGAAGCACGTAGACAGCACAAGAAGAAGAAGAAGAAGAAGAAGAAGAAGAAGAAGAAGAAGAAGAAGAAGAAGAAGAAGAAGAAGAAGAAGAAACTTAGAGCACAATACATAATACTGAATGTATTACCACTAGAATGTACAAAGATAAGTAACCCATTAGGGCAATAGGCATATATACAAGCTGGGGGAAAAAACCTCCTAAAGAGGGAAAAAAGTGCCCTGGCAGTCCTAGTGTGTTCATACACATCAATACCTAAATATATCAAGAGTCGGAACATCAAGCTTGCATTATGCTTGAGGTGGATATGCTCTATATCAAATCCATCATTTGGATGGTGTCATATATGTAGCTTGAAGAATAGCACTTATGTGCACATTATTTCTTTGTATTAGTTGGTTGATCACTTATGATCATTTCTTGTAACGTTCAAAGTATTTACCTTTGTAAAAGGAAAGATTAAAAGGGCTAAAAGCCATAAGTTGGAAGTGGCTGAGATTGATTCTCAATCAATCAATCAAGAAGTAGATACGACTTCAACTTTCTCTTTTCCTAGATTGTAGGAAAAGATTCCAATCAATCTAAACTACCAAACTCGGCTAATTTTGAACTCAAATTCATGAAGAAAAGGTGTGGTCATATCTTCAAGAGTCTACATAAAGACTCAAAAACATTTGTACATTAAGTGGAGTTTTGATTTGAAGCAATACATATACTCTTTGATCATTGCTTAGTGTTATTTCATTTCTTTGCTCCTTCTTCCTCATACATAGTCAACTTGTAGAGATTGCTGCTCTCTCTATAGAGCTCTAAATCAAGTGTTTAAGGATTCATTAATCAAGTGTCTCGGGGTCATCGTCTACATATCCCTCAAAAATTGGGATGACATCCAATCAGTGTTAAGGTGATTGCTGCTTCATTGATTGATCTAAATTAGGGTTTTGTGCATTTTATCAAGCCAACCCTATGTAAGAAAATCCCTTAAGCGGGTTTTTTCCAATTGTAACTATGTTGGTTGTGCTCATTGTTTGAAGTCATAACTTCCATCTTTTTAGAAGGTTCTTGTGAGCTAGACAATGTGTAAGTTATCTGTTTTGCCTCAACTTGTTAATGTTGATGTTCCAAAGTACATAGTGTGTTTTATTGCACTAACCACAAGTTATACCTTACATACCTAAAGAGCTAGGGCTGGTCCTATGCTAGTTCATGGACCAACTTCACCACTTAACAACTCAACTTTCGAAGCCTCTTCAAGCTTCTCCAACTTCTTTCAAGTTGAAGTATCACTTCATTAGAGAGTGCTTGGCCACTACCTGCATTATCCTAAAAAGAAGGTTCAAACTCGAGATAATGTTGTAGATGCTTTGAGTAAAGCTCTATAATTGGATTATTTTCGACATTGTTATCACTTGATCGGGATTACTTCATTCATGATCTTGCATCCATCAGGTGTGAGGTATAGTTTGTACATTTATACTTAAGTATCCTTTATCATTCTTTATTATCTTTCATAGTTCACTTTGGCCATATTGGCTTTTAGTGGGAGATTAACACATCATTAGTGTCCATGTAAAAGGCCAAATGGCTACTAAATACTTTTATATATGTTCTATAAAGAAACATATAGTGGTGTGGTCATTCCATAGATTATAAGTTGATTGTGTTTGTGGAACCTAGCGATTTTGTGAGCTATGTGGTTTTCTATGTGTTGCACAAGTGTAGAGTGCACGACCTCTAGAGCTGAGTTTTGTACTGCGAGGGTGACTTTGTGATGCTCTTGTGAAGGGGAATCCAGCATGGTGCATCACCATCAGGCCACTTCAAAATATGAGCATAGCATTGCTTGATTTTGGTCTACTTATGTACGTTTCATATTTTGGGGCTTTGCCTAGCATATGTCTATATACCTACCTTCTCAAATGTAAGTACACCCAACTTAGAGTGAAATGGCTACTGGATGTAAATTTAACTAACCTTCTCTTATTGAGAATAGAACTACTTCTTTACGTATTAATGACAATTACTTTTTAAATTGACTTTTGGTAACATGCGAATGAAGTTTTTGAAGTGCTTTTATTTATAAGTAGGAGCGTTAGCATTGGGTATTAAACCATTAGTGTACTTTTGTAGTATCTGTTTTGCATCACGTGCTCTGTTTGCTCTTATCAAATTCAATGATCAATCACCGTCCTTAAACTCATTCATGCATTACATTTTCATCATTTATTGTCTATCTACACACACAAACTTACAGGCATACATGCATAGATCCATGCGTGCGTTCATACATTCATACATACAGACATACATACCCATATATACATACGAATATACATACACACATAAATATATACTTTTTTTTTCACATTAAAACTAATGCAAGGATATAAGAGTCATTTTTATTGCTCATGGTTGTTCATTTAGGCTGTCCTCATGTTAGAAAACGAGATTGCATATGCTTTCTTAATTGAGTGCTCGTTAGTGTATGAACTGTTTCAAATTCTTTTTTTTTTGTCGTTTGCCTCTATTTAGATATCTTGAGGGAAAATGAGATGATATTTGATATAAATATTATACACTGGATATATGTGTAAAACATGAACATATAAAGCTATAAATCTACCTTGATTAACAGAAATCATGATGTGCATATAATAATGGTCGAAATCAAAGACACAATGGTTTCATGCTTGAAACGTTATCATACAAAAATACAAATTGAATTTTCACTGAGAAAATTTCAAAGAAAAGTTGTGTTCTTGCGTCTGATGAATATAAATCAATACAGAGGATACCTGCCCATCGATTTTAAGGGAGAAGGAAATCTTCCATCTCCGTGTTTTGTCAAAAGGAAGGGTCGTCTTCAAAATCGAAGATCTCGTCATGTTGTAAACTCTGCATGGGAGTTTACGTGAGCGGACTCAGTCTCTCAGTGGCCGCTGTTAACTCTATCCGTAACTCATCGCCATTGATTCATAGCTTTCCAGCTTTGGAAGAGCCCAAAACAGACAAAACTAAGGTGCACATGTTCCTCGTTACTACGAGTCACGCCATCGTCAGGCTTCAACTCTCGCGGAGGCGGTTGCTGGCGACCTCACATCGTCATCATTATCGGCAGCCTTTTCCAGAATGCTCTGAAATTCTGAAAGAAACAGAACAAACACTACGATACGTCTGAAATGCGAGACGTCACACATCCATCACCTCGCTGCCAGCTTGTGCACCCTCCCCCCCTCCCCCCCCCCCTTCATATCATCAGTCCTAGCAGGACGCGGCGCAACCGTAACAGCCTATCCGCGTTGTGTGTGCCATGTGGTACACAGCGTATGGTACGACGTTTGATACTTCCTTTTGAGGCGTCACCTCTGCTGATAGTCAAGCAGGTATGCTATGATATTTTTTCCCTTTCTCCGAGAGCTTCTGTCAGATATGGAGCCTACCCAATCAAAGTCCGAGAGCTGCTGTAAGAGATGGATCGTATTGCTAATTTCTTTCTTAGTACTTTGTTTAAATAAAGATGTTGGGAGTTAGAATTATATTTTGCGCACTTAGAAACAGTGTTCGGAAAACTTGAAACTTGAACGAGATAGAGTTCCTCTCTCTCATGTAGCTTGAAAGGGGTAAGGAGTTTTTTGTGCAGGCATCCTCCTTTTTCTCAAAAATTGAAGCGCAATATTTCCAATAGACAATTGTAGGTGCACAAAGAAACATAAAAGGTCATTTAAACATACACTAATACATCATATATTTAAATGAACAATAGTACATACATAAAGAGGTAACCAAACATGTATATGCATATAGAGTAACATCCACATACATGGACAATCACATGTATAGAAAGACACATATCCATATTTAAGCACACAAAGGCACACATCAACCACATATATGTACCTAGATCATACATAAAATAGACATATATCAACAATCAACAAAAAAAGTCACATGTGCATATAATTCCACACACATACATATACACATATACCACCTCGAAAAACATACATAGGCTACTAGCAACACAGATAAGGACAAGTCAATGAAATATACATGGATACCCACATGCCATTCACTCACTCACACATGTAGATAGACACACACATACACCCACGAATCAATCTTATAATATGGAATTTCAATACCTAAAATTTGATATTACCATATGTTAAAAAGAAAAATAATTTCATTTTTATCATTTCAGAATACTCACTTGCTCTTCCAAGAAATGGGATGCAAGTGCTTCTTTTGGTATTATTTTCAAAATCTTTTAGATATCTCCTCAAATCCCTCTTCAAATGTGAAGGGCTACCATCCAATGCTTAGAGCATTCCCAAATCCTCATGATCCAAAAAACCCTTCGTCTCCTTTGCTCATCGTCGTGCTTCCTTTCACTCCATTTACCTTTTCACTCTATCCTTACCATACTTGAAATGAAAGGAGAACTTGATCATGAAATCGCCCTTCTTGGTCTCCTTCCTTTAGAAGCACAATCGTCCAAAAAAAAGAACCAAAAAGAGGAAAAACACATGTCCTCCTTTCATATCTCATCCTCTCTTCCTTTTTGAGTTGCCCTAACACTACAACAGATCGATCGTATACCGAGGTTTTTACCAAGGGAAATGAACGCGGCTATTTTTGCCGCGACATCGGTGTAGGTGTCAATATGCACGTCGGTACTACAGCGCCGATATGGGCATCGGTATGGACGTTGGTATGGGTGTCGGTATAGGCGTCGGTATAGGCGTGGGTATGAGCATCGGTATTATCGACACTCATACTAACACCCATACTGACGCCTTTGCTGGGTGCACCGTCGCGTATACCGGTGCCCGCTGGGTGTACCAACCCTTATTCTGATGACATTACTAGGAGTACCATTGCGTATACCGACGACCATATCTGTAAAATTTTTTTTGGGCAGAGTGTGTTGTCTTTTGCTACAGCAACATTAGCATGATATTGCTTAACAAAAGACAATACACTCTGTCCAAAAGAAAACCGAGTACATGTGATGTGTACTCTAATGTCAACCGAAAAATGATTTCATAAAATAGAATATTATTGGACACAAAAGAGATAATCAGAATGAACCATGAACCATGTACAAAAAAAGTGATATATTTCATAAATGAAGCATGTACAAGAGTGTGGCAAACCACTATCATATATGACGCTTTTACAAAATGTGGCAAAGCACATTTTGCAACAAAGAACATTAATGGAATGAGATAAAATCACATGAAATTACAAACAACAAGTAAAAACCAAGTTTATAAATTAATCACCTCATAAAAAATGCTCCCATGAAACGATCGCATCGCATCCCTCCAAGTCCTCCAATAGTGCAGTCAATCCGTGCTGATATCCGTAAGCCTCTTCCGTTCGTGTTAGAGGATGACCCATTGCCAGCTCCTGCAACAAATATACAAAACATTAGAGGAACATACATGAAAAACTTAACACAAATAAATTCAATAAATGAAATGGTACTTACAAACTCATGATGCATCATGACATATCCGCCGCTGCCCAAATGTGATGGTCCAACCGTATCTAAACGTGTGGCTCCAGCATCTCGCTGCTGGCGATATCGATCAGGAGTCTACTGCTACTCGTCACGAATCAAATTCCACTCATCAGCATCTAACCATACAGGCTTTGGTAAGCCTACTCTAAAAGCATCACGAGCCTCTGATCTTCGATGGGATATAACCTCACGTGCGGTATGCAGAATCCACTCTGAAATGACAAGAGACTGTCCATCGGCTGGTCGAAACTCCTGATAAATCGTTTGTGTGATATAATTCTTCCGATCTTTATCCTATTCACTCCATTTCAGCATGATGGAGTGTCCAAATTGTATGGAGCAAAGTTGTTGTATACATGTACGCATTGCTTTGCCAGCCGCATCCATCACGAGAGCTCCATCTCGGATACTATACACCTTAGAGTCATCATGGTCATGAGCACCCCAAGGTGTACGTGGTGTACTGCATGGCGTACCTACATCTGAGATACTCATCCTAGGAGTAAAAGTCGGCGATACAATGTCTGTCACACTACCTCCACAACAACCGCCTCCTCCAGACCTCTAGGCTGGGAGGAGTGCTACCACGAGGGATCAAATACTGTGATGCAGTGGCCATATATGCATGATGTACTTGAGAGATAAACTCGAAAAACTGCTCCTCTATCATGGAATGAGGAGTGATTGGAGGACTGTCTCCCATTGTGCTCTATAACAAAAGAACTCAAATAATTAGTATGTGATAATAAAGGTAATATAGAGAATAAACAGAAAACAAAACAAAAATTAGTACATACAAGTTTTTTATTCAAAAATCCTCTAATCTAGCATCCTCTAAAGATCCGATGCACCGAGAATATCTATCTCTATATTGATGGCTTCTAAATCGCTTGCTATGCTGGTTTCTTCTTGATCATCGTCTATTGCTTCGTCTTCTCGAAAAATGACCTCTTCTTCTTGAACAATGATCTCTTCCTCCTCGACTATCGAATGAACCTCTGAGTCCACTACAGATGGACTATCTTGTATATCTATGTTCTCACAAATTTGTCTACTACGTGGGGCGACTTGTAAAACAAATAGCCACTCTAGTTCTTTTGAATCTGGTATAAAAATAACTTGCTCACAATGTTCGGGAAGTACAAATGTATCCCTTTCATCCGTCCACAATTTTGTGGAGTCGACCTAAAGCAAACTGCTTTTATCCCACCTCACTGTTGCATTTCTTCTAGAGGTGACTACTTCCAGCGTGCTTCGAGTCGTGGTCCGCATAAGGGACAAGCATGGTAACCCGAAATCGATAAACCTGAACATTCACCATAACGAGACCAATCATGCATCGTCCACATAAGTATGCCTTGCACTCATGCGTCTCGTCTTCTTATAGGTTGAGACATGTCACGCATAGTAATCCCATTCCATAAAATGTGTAGTTCTTCCACAAGTGGTGCAAGATATATATCCATGTTTTTTACCTTATACTTACCTGGTACAGTAAGAGCTAATAATAAATGACCTTTCTTTGTGGCCAACCATGGTGGGATGTTATAATTGACCAAATATACAGGCCATGTGCTCCATGAAGAACTGCGTAAACCAAATGGATTCACTCCATCAATAGCTAGGCCTAGACATATGGACTGAGGCTCACTAGCAAACTCTGGCCACTTACTATCTATGTGCTTCCAAGCATCAGAGTCAACAGGCACTCGCATTACACCATCTGTAGACCTGCTCTTTGTATGCCATGACATTAACTCAACTATAGATTTGCATCTAAACATGTTCTTAATTCGTGGAATGATAGGAAAGTGGCAAAGAACCTTTGCGACGATTGCCTCGCCTACAAGGTCTTCTCTAAATCTATTTGCTCCACACTTTGGACATCCGTGGAGATGCTCATATTCATGCCGAAAGAGAATGCAATCATTCGAACAAGCATGAATTTTAGTATAATCCATGACAATGGATTGTAAAATTTTTTTTGCATTCCCACATGTTGGAGGTATGTCATTGCCCTCTGGCAAAAATTGATCTTTAAGAGGCCTACAATAAGCAATTAAAACGATATTAGTAAATAAAATTATTTTGATACAACAATGAAAGCCAATTTCTTCTCCACTTACCTGAACAATTCAATGACACTACTATCTGACCATCCATAAATGGATTGCAGATTGAGCATCGCGAGTGATGCACGTAACACAAATATCTTTGCTCCATTGTAAAGTGGTAAACGAGCTAGTCTTCACATCTTTTCATATTCTTCATCGACTTCTGATCATGGAAATTCTGTTGTATCCATGGAACTCTGGACATCTTCACCACCATCATGATCTTCGTCCATCTCATAAAATGCTTCGAGCATCTCTTCCATATGTTCATTCTATGTAATATTATTAGTAATTGCATGTACGTCTAAGTCCTTCTTTGTTCTCTTTTGTCCACGAGAGGTTATCGGTGCAATGTCGTTTGGGTCCATCTGCTCACCTGGGGGACCATGCGAATAGTAGCGTAGGTTTTCTAGTTGACTCCTATCAAAGGATCTATACTCTCTAACATGTGCAGTACGAATCCGTCGTTTTCGATAAATTTGATACTTGCACTGAGTGCAAGGACATGCCATTCTCTCCTTCGGATCCAAAGAAGCCATCTGCTACAATATGGACATTTTAGATCATTTGATTTTTTTTATTAAACCTAAAACTCTTACTCTTAAAGACTTAAACCTGAAATACTAAAACCTAAATATTTAAACACCTAATATTAAAACCCTAATCTATATAATTATCCTATTTTATCTATATATTAAGATTTTATTCTTAATTAATTCTATTTTTATATATTTAATTAAATTATTTAAAATACTAGTACTTTTTATATTTGTTTATCTATATAATTATCCTATTATATATATATATATATATATATATATATATATATATATATATATATATATATATATATATATATATATATATATATATATATATATATATATATATTTATTTATATTTATATATATATATATCTATTTATATATATATATATATATATATATATATATATATATATATATATATATATATATATATATATATATATATATATATATATATATATATATATATATATATATATATATATATATATATATATATATATATATATATATATATATTCAGATTTTTTCCTTAAACCCTAAAACCCTAAAACCCTAAAACCCTAATCTTAATCCTAAAAACCTAAAACCCTATTTTATATATATATCTATTTATATACTCAGATTTTTTCTTAATTAATCCTATTTTTATATATTTTATTATATATATATTTGATTATATATATTTAATTAAATTATTTAAAACACTAGTACTTTTTATATTTATTTATCTATATAATTATCCTATTATATATATTTATTTATTTATTTATTCAATTTTTTTCCTTAAACCCTAAAACCCTAATCCTAATCCTAAAAACCTAAAATCCTATTATATATATATATATTTATTTATATATTCAGATTTTTTCTTAATTATATTTATATATATAATTATCTTATTATATATATATATATTTATTTACTTATTCAAATTATTTCCTTAAACCCTAAAACCCTAATCTTAATCCTAAAAACCTAAACCCCTATTTTATATATATATTTATTTATATATCTAGATTTTTTTTTAATTAATCCTATTTTTATATATTTAATTATATATATTCAATTATATATATTTAATTAAATTATTTAACACACTAGTACTTTTTATATTTATTTATCTATATAATTATCCTATATATATATATATATATATATATATATATATATATATATATATATATATATATATATATATATATATATATATATAAACTAGTTTATTTATTTATTTATTTATTCAGAGTTTTTCCTTAAACCCTAATCCTAATCCTAAAAACCTAAAACCCTATTTTATATATATACTTATTTATATATTCAGATTTTTCATTAATTATTTCTATTTTTATATATTTAATTAAATTATTTAAAACATTAGTACTTTTTATATTTATTTATCTATATAATTATCCTATTATATATATATATATATATATACATATATATATATATATATATATATATATATATATATATATATATATATATATATATATATATATATATATATATATATATATATATATATATATTTATTTATTTATTTATTTATTCAAATTTTTTCCCTAAACCCTAAAACCCTAATCCTAATCCTAAAAACCTAAAACCCTATTTCATATATATATTTATTTATATATTCAGATTTGTTCTTTAATTTTTTTCTATATTTGCTCTTTATATAAATTTAATTGACTTATATGTATGCCTAAACCCTAAAACCCTAATCCTAATCCAAAAAACCTAAAACCCTAATCCTAATCCTAAAAACCTAAAATCCTATTGTATATATATATTTATTTATATATTCAGATTTTTTCTTTAATTAATCCTATTTAATTAATCCTAGACCTAAAATATGTATATTTATGTATGCATGTGTATATACATGTATATATGTATTGTATGTGTATGTGTATGTATGTGTGTATATATGTTATGTAGGTGTTAAGACCCTAAAACCCTAATGAGAAAGACTTAGACTTAAACCTAAAATACTAAAACCTAAATATTTAAACACCTATAAAAATCTAAACCCATAATCCTATTTTATATATATGTTTATTTATATATTCAGATTTTTTTCTCTATTTTTTTTTAATATAAATGTAATTGAGTTACATGTATGCCTAAACCCTAAAACCCTAATCTTAAATATCTAGACCTAAAATATGTATATTTATGTACGCAGGTGTATATACATGTATATATGTATTATATGTGTATGTGTAAGTATGTGTAAATAGCGTAAAAATCCTAATCCTATTTTTATATATTTGATGTAAAAAAAATCTTCAAAATCAAAATTTTATATATTTAATTATATATATTTAATTAAAACACTAGCTTATGTGTGTGTATATATGTATGTGTGTATATGTGTGTGTATGTGTATGTATGCATATGTGTATATATGTGTGTGTATGTATGTGTGTATGCATGTGTGTGTATGTATGCATGTGTGTACATGTGTGGACATGTGTGTGTGTGTATGTATGCATGTGTGTATATGTGTATGTGTGTGTATGTATGCATGCATGTGTGTATGTGTATGTGTGTATGTATGCATGCATGTGTGTATATGTGTGTGTATGTAAGCATGCATGTGTTTATATGTGTGTGTATGTAAGCATGCATGTGTGTCATGTATGTGTGTATGTATGCATGTGTAAATGTGTAGATGTGTGTATGTGTGTGTGTATGTATGCTCTATTTTCCTATGTGTATGTATGCATGTGTGTATATGTGTATGTGTGTGTATGTATGCATGCATGTGTATATATGTGTATGTGTGTGTATGTATGCATGCATGTGTGCATATGTGTGTATGTATGTGTGTATGTGTGTATGTGTGTGTGTGTATGTATGCATATGTGTATATATGTGTGTGTATGTATGTGTATGCATGTGTGTGTATATGTATGCATGTATGTATATTTGTATGTGTGTGTATGCATGCATGTGTGTACATGTATATGTGTATGTATGCATGTGTAAATGTGTAGATGTGTGTGTGTGTGTGTATATGTGTGTGTGTATGTATGCTCTATTTTCCTATGTGTATGTATGCATGTGTGTATATGTGTATGTGTGTGTATGTATGCATGCATGTGTATATATGTGTGTATGTATGTGTGTGTGTATGTATGTGTGTATGCATGTGTATGCATGTGCGTATGCATGTGTGTGTGTATGTGTATGAATGCATATGTATGTATGCATGCATGTGTGTATATGTGTGTGTATGTAAGCATGCATGTGTGTATATGTGTGTGTATGTAAGCATGCATGTGTGTACATGTCTGTGTGTATGTATGCATGTGTAAATGTGTAGATGTGTGTGTGTGTATGCTCTATTTTCCTATCTCTATCTCCTTTCTTTTCATAATTCTTTATCTCTCACACACTCTCTCTCTCTCTCTCTTTATCTCTCTCTCTCTCTCTCTCTCTCTCTCCCTCCCTCTCTATCTCTCTCTCTCTCTCTTTCCCTCTCTCTCTCTCATCTCTCTCTCTCTCTCTCTCTCTCTCTCTCTCTCTCTCTCTCTCTTTCTCTCTCTATCAATAGTCAATAAAACAATCACTGACAAGTATGTCCCTCTTTTGGATCGTTGTCATCAAAGCATAATGTATGTCGTCTATCCTCGAATTCCAAACAATCGATGCCAAAGAACTTTTGCAAAATCAAAGAGAAGAGAAATTATAAGACCTAAAGAATAGAGAAAAAAAAACGCTAATAGTATGTGCACCAGTTACCAAGATGTCATATCTTAACCAAGGGAGAGTGTGTGTGTAGAGAGAGAGATCTGTGTGTGTGTGTGTGCACAAGGCAATGCAGTTCGCAATTCGGTTCACGTGCACAAGCTCGAGAGAAGATAAACAGTACTCAAACACGTGCAAAAAAGTAAAGTTTTGCTCTCGGGTTCCCGGTATGTTTAAAACTCTGCCTCGGTATGGGCATCGATATAAGTGTCGGTAACTTCTAGTAAATTGACGATGCTTATACTGACACCCATACCGATGCCCATACCGACGCCCATACCGATGCATATACCAACGACTATGGGGCACACCAACGATCTGTTTTAAACGGTCATACCGACAATCACTTGACCGTCGGTATCTTTAAGTGAGATTTTCCAATATTTATACTGACGCCGCGAGTGACCATCGGTATAAACAACGTCGGTATGCCCCTCATATGTTGTAGTGTAAAGCGGTATCTTCCTCATGCCAACTTTGCATTCCTCAATCTTGCATCGTTTCCCTCTTCACATTGTTGCAAAAGATATACCTTTGATTTTCACATGGGCTTATACTCCCTCATCATTCCTTGTGCAAGGGTTACCATCTAACCACTATTTTCCTTCAACTTGGATACCCCAAATAAAAAATCCTTCCCTTGAATCATGACCTAGCAACTAGCTAAAACTATACCAAAGAAAAATTGTTGCAGTGCACATCCAAATATGCACATGCTTATATAATTAAAATTTACACACACACACACACTCTTACTTACGGATATACACATGTATATATTCACATACAAGCACATTCATATATACACATACACACATTGCATGCATTGTATACACATTCACACATGCATACATTATGTCACATATGCATACTCATACAATGTAGCAATTCTAGGAAAGGGGAAAATCACTATTACCATTAATGGGTTATGACAAGACATCTCAGCTAGGCATATCTCATCAAGAACAACGACAATGATTATGTCCTTCCTAGTAGTGTTTTTCAAAGACATACATTTACACAAACAACGGAGATCAAGTAAATGAAAGATATAATATTTAAGCCCTATTTGATGTAGCATAAAAATGATCCAATTTCAAGAATCATACCTTTTTTATTCCCTTTAGGTTAGATTTTCAAGAACCATGAATACATGTGACGTTTCTTACATATACACCCACATTCATCAACACATTGCCTACATACATGAGCACACATATTCACATACACACATCCATAGAGAAAACACACATTTATATGTACACTTCCTCACATGCTACAATCATATTTTCATAGAGATGCAATCACCACATGAACATTGACATTACATCATAATCAGTATATGATTGCACTCACATACACATGATCCACATAGATATATATTTTTGTATGCATGGTGGTAGAGAAAAGGAACTATCTAGTGACCACTATATTTCTCATTCGCTTGTGTATGCTAGAGGCTGATGAGAGAAAAATCCTTCCATAGTTCACTTGTGTAAGCATCAACCTTCATAGCAATGAAGGTCAACTACTCAATTGTAATACATAACAACTTGCTTGTCAAAAATGCAAAGACTTGTAGCATAAGTGCAATTTAATTCTTCAATAGTATCATTTAGTGAGCTATCACTTCCTAGATACAAAGAGAGAGAGAGAGAGAACCTAGAGAAGCATAATGTGGTAACTCACCGAAAACGTACAAAGGCTAGGACTCTTCCTCCTAGTTGTACTCAACCTTCTTGAGGGCTTCAACTTTAAGTAGTGTTGATGTAGAGTCTAGTGTGGAGAAGGATATGCATGAAGCAAAAGAGCCATGGTTCCTCTCGACCTTCTGCACAGAGAGATGGTATCTCAGATGGAAAGATAAAGACTATCTATATAAGTTATGGACACCAATCACATCATACCCATCAAGGGTTTTTTGAAAGGGTTGCATTGTAGATGCATTATGGATTTGATTACCAGCTATAATAGATGATCTGAGAAACAATCTTATAAATGTTTAAGACATAAACATATTACAAAATAGAGACTCATACCTGAAGCCTTTGTGTTGTTAGTACAAAATCTCTAGATGGAGCTCCATTTCTTTAGTCCACATTGAGGTATCGTTGAAAAATCATGATCACATCCATATTGTTGTGTTTGACCAAAAATCTTCTTAAGTGTTCATTGATGGTTGTATCGACCATATCTCTAGATATTGCTAAGAGATTGCAATCTGAGAATGTTGACCATAACATCCATAAGGTTGTTTTGTATAAGGCCTAAAATCTAAAAACCTTCCCTTCATTTGGGGCTTTCCATCCACCTAAAACTGTACCAAACAAAAAATGCTACAACACACATCCAAATGTGTGCATGCTTCTGTAACATAGATTTACACACACACACACACACTCTTACTTGAGGATATACACATGTATATATTTACATACAAACATATTCATACACACACACACATTATATTATTTACATCAAAACACATTATTTAAATTCACAAGCACATAGATTCACATACATAGATTTATGCAGAAAACACAGGCTTATGCATACACTTCCACATATGCTATTATGTATTTTTGTCTACACATGCACACACAACCATACAAATGCGACAGCCATATTTGCACATAGATGCAATCACCACATTACACATCCATGCAAATACAACCATATATGTAACACACAATAACACACAAATATAAAATACCAAAAACACATATAATCACTATCATAACCAACCCCATATATACAAATTATTGAAAAAGAAATAGGGAAAGTTAGTTGCAAAGAGATTTCGATCAGAACTTTGAGATCCACTAAAGGTATATATGGAAATTTAAATACTTGCACTCAAGTAATGCAATACATAGAATTAGTGTGAATCATACTCAAATAATGCAAAGAAATAAAGTAATGTAAATAATTTGTATAAACATGTCATGTCTTCACATACAGAAGATAACCGTGTACCATATATGTATTTCATGCTAGTCTACCAAAAACAAATCCTATATTTATTTTCTCATTTTTCTATTTGTAATCATTACATGAAGAAAATATGCTTGTAGTCAAACATGAAAGAAATGTAGTGCAATTTTGAGAGAGTATCTCTTCATGATAACACCTACTTCTATGCATAGAGAGGGACTCATATTTCAACATATAAATAGCACGCTAAACAAAAAAAAATCCAATTACATGTATAGCACATACATAAAGTTTATTAAAAATCAAATCCAATAAATTAATTCTTGAAAGCCCTTTTATCGCCACAATATGGTGGATACATACTTCAAGGCAAACTCCAATTGAGCAACTTGAAACCACATTCTAATTAGTTAATTTCTCTATCATAATTCTACATGCAATAAAATATGTTATGCCACATGCCATAAGCTATAAAAAACAAAGATAAAACTAAAAAGCATCATCCGAGTGCTGAAGGTATAGGACTCCACATTTAAGACCTTAAACAAACTCTCAAAAAATCATCATTTAATCCAATGGGCGTGGTTTAGCAGATGGGCCTTGTACTCCTGGGCAGATGACTAGGGTTCAAGTCCCACTTGGGGCTAGATGCTTCAGAGTTCCCCAAGATGGGTGCCTCTACCTTACGAGGTCGGGTGTGTGCATCTTTCCAATTCATTGTACTCTAAAAAAAAATCATCATTTTATAATATAATGAAAAACCAGCATATATTAAGCTATCCCGCATATATTCAACCAAAAATGAAAAAGCATCACCTGTAGGTTGTGATTTGAATGTTGGGACATGAATGCAAAATAGTTAGATCTCCTTTGCCATTGCTTGCACACAAATTACTAAGCTCTACAAACCTAGTTAGATTTAGGAAAAATTAAAAATACAAAGAAAACTATCTTTTTTTCCACCATCCATGCTATTTGATGAATCTTCTATATCACCTAAAAGAATACATTATAGCTTATGTAAGAAAACCATGAAATAAAATCACATAGAAAGATATAGAAATGTAAGAGTATTGAAATGTTTCAAAAAAATAGTGAAAATATCTTATGTAAAAAGCCTCAAAACATATTTGTATCCACAAAAGCTCATACATTCACATATTTATACATTGATTCTTAAAAGACCACCTTGAGTAGATAAATGTCTGTTTATTTCTACCTTCCATAGTTCCATTGCATTTGAGAAATCATAATCTTCTCTGCCTTCAATAACAATGGTCATCAATGCATTCAAACTTTCAATATCCAATCTATTTTTGCATTTGTTTTTTTTTCATGTACATGAAATAAATCCTCATTCACATATTGCAATGTCATAGCATTGCACGAGTGCAATTTGTACCGCTTTCAAAATATTTGGATATGCATATTTCCAAGTAGAATTGTTTGCAAGCATAGAACAAACCTCTATTAAACTCATTTTTGCAAAGTAAAATTTTGCATGATGCTTGAATTTATTAAACTCACTTTTAAATGCTTGTCCATCAATGACAAGTGCAAGAAACTACATTCTCCAAATAGCTTTATCTTTCCATAAAAATTAGCTATTTGTTTGCATTCATTTTTTCCATACTCCTTTAATTATTTTTCATGACGAATAATGTTTGCCTCTCTCTTTGCATTTCATGTGAACTTCCATTCATGATGAATCCATATCTCTTTCTGGCATGGAGGTAGTTGATTAATTTGCTTGAGGAATTAATACAAAAACATAAAGCTTCATTCTTTGAAGTACCCAAGGAGAAGCATTATCGATGATGTAAAATGATTACATTGATCTGAATTGTTTCACATTATCGATGCTTATGCTCGATAGATGTTCGTCCATTTCAATGGGGAAGGTAGTGCTCCATGTTTCTCTACAGCGATTCAATCTAGCACCAATTTAGTTTCTCTCTCTCTCTCTCTCTCTCACTATGTTAGTTACAACGCATCTTCCCTATTGAATCTGAAATAGTACCACACATAATTCATGCTCTGTGTGTTTGCACAAAACATCATCTTACACAGTTGTTGATGCTTATAGATTTGAGCTCATGAACACTATGGCATTTCAATAATGGATGGTACCCATTTTTTCATGCCTATTCAATGTCAAATCCAAGTGAAAGAGTTTTACGCACCATGGTTTACTATAAGCATTTCTGCAAATGCTCTTCCAAGCTACTTCTTGTCTTCATATTCCTCAAGAACACTAAGTTTGTGTAGTGTGAAAACCATAAGACTGTTGGTCTTCTTGTTGTTTGAAGAGAGAGGTGAGGAATTAGATGTTAGACATATGACTATTGCCACTTTGAATCTCTTTATACATAGCACCACAAAGGTCTACATTTGGGTTTAGTGTTGCATCCATCTCTGAGGCAAAATTATCATGCATCCTCTCTAGCATCGATGATCCATATAAGCTTTTGTGCTTATTTGTAAACATATAGCATGCCATCATTTCGAGTAGCTTCTATTGAGGAAAGCTTAGTGAATCAAATAAAATCAGTAGCAAATCCTGAAATAAATCTCCAACAAGTGGAATGTCTCTTCATTTTTGTTTTCAACAGTCCCATGGTAGCTATATGAGTGTGCATTTCTCTGATCTTTGGCATCACATCTTGGGCTAGATCTGCCTCTCATTGACGTGTTGATTTCCATTGATGCTTGCACAAAATGCATTTTTCTCCTCTAATAATTAGCGCATGCAAGACCCCTTCCTTCTATCGTGTGTGCTCACACATTGAGTTGAGTAAGGTGCTTATACGAAACTCATGAGATTATTACTAAAATAATGTGATGAAACTCACTCATGACTTAAGCAAAAATATTGATCTAATGCGATAAGAAAACATACACACACACACACACACACACACACACACACACACACACACACACACACACATATATATATATATATATATATATATATATATATATATATATATATATATATATATATATATATATATATATATATATATATATATATATATATATATATATATATATATATATATATATATATATATATATATATATATATATATATATATATATATATATATATATATATATGCATATAACAAGGGTGGGAAGGGAGGGAATGAAACAAAGTTATATGAGAAAGAAAAGTGATCTAGTGCTTAGAAGCACTCTTATTGAACAAATGAAATGGGATGGTGGGATGGATTAGACACAAGATAGATGCTAGTGATGGAGATGATGCAAAAAATGATGCAAAAGGATATCTATGCTATGGTATCATGTTGAAATGAAGAGAGGCTAATCCTACTCTACTTAAAAAATACAATTCTACCAAGCTATGGAGTAAGAAATGAATTATTACAGAACATGATGAAATGAATTAAAGTAGAAATGATTACATCATATGCTTACACACAAGTGAGAGCGAGAGGTTTGTCACAAGTTAAGATAAACACCAATGAGCTAGTGCAAATATGTTTTGAGCCCACATCTTCTATGTTTCAATGTGTTCAATCTTCTAAAGAGCTCCCAAAAGAATCTCATTGCACTGAAAAAAGTCATCTACAATTGTTCATTTTCTAAAACATAATGAGTTTGTAAAAAAAATGAGTTGAGTTGTTTTATTTTCAATTATGCTAAAAGTCTAAAATCTCTCTTTTTTTTTTTCATTTGAAAACCACTAAAAGGTTGGAAAAACCTAATACTTATATTTTTTTCAAAAAAATACATGCTTTGAGCTATCAACCCCAAGTCACAATGTCATCAAAACATTAAATATGTGACCCAAAAAAATAAACAAGATGGTGCAAAAGCAAGATACTTAGGTGCTTGAGTACATTCAAATGTCCTACTATAGATATATTTCTAAGTAATACAAATAATCACAAGAATATAGTTTAAATAGAAATCTCCAAAAATATATAGGTTTATTTAAGATGAACTCAAGTAATTTAAAATAGTATTTTTTATATTTCTCTATTTGAGCCCCTTTCCCCTATTAGATATGCTCAATACTCCACCCTCAAATTACCACCAATGATCCATGGTGGTCTAAGCAATAAGGACCCCATTCTGTGTCGATATATTTAGGTACTGATGTGTGTGAACACTCTACAACTGTCGGGGCACTTTTTGCCCTCTTTAGGAGGTTTTTTCCCCCGGCTTGTATATACGCCTATTGCCCTAATGGGCTACGTATCTTTGTACATTCTCTAGTGAGTATTGTGTGTTGTGCTCCAAGATTCTTCTTCTTCCTTGTGCTGTTCGCGTGCTTCTGTAGACGTCTAACTCCAACAATTGGTATCAGAGTAGGTCATCGCTTCATATAGGGCGCCGTTGACACTCCTCCGGTTGCAATCTCAAAATCCCACAAATTTTGGTGACCATACTCAGCATGTTTTGGAGATCAAAATGGCTTCGCTATGTGGTGTCGAAATCACGATCTAAGCTCGTTTCGACCTCCGAACGCACTATCACAACACTTTTGCAATCTATTTCATCTTTTTGTGCCAAAGGTATATACCAATTTTTGTTCGCCAGTTTAAGCATCTCGAAGTCTGCTACAAGTCTAACAAAATTTGTCTAGGCAATTCTATTCAGCTTTTTGAGATATAGTCAATTTTCTGCATCAAGGTAGTTTAGTCACCGGCTATGGTTGAAAGCAATGATGTATTTTGTATGTTGGTTGTTGAGGATAAGTTGGATGGTACCAAGTACTCCTTGTGGGATTATATGATGCGACATGTATTGGTTGCAAAAGGACTGTGGAACATTGTGCGGAGTGTCGAAAAATGTCCTATCACACCTGCAACTGTTACAATTGCATGTATAGAAGCTAATGTAGAAGGTGTCGAAGATGATAATATTCTACATATTCGTATTCGTGCTGCCGTTTCTATTGCACCTATTGTAGAGTAGATTCATTGGGATGGCAGAGATGCTCATGCACATGCATTAATAGCTTTTTCTATCAAACATGCCGTTATTCCTTACATTTGCTCTTGCAGAACAGCTAAGGATGCTTGGGATACACTTACCACATTGTACCAAGCTAGGAGTGAGGCTCGTGTTGCTTACCTCCAAAAACGGTTGGAGAGTGAGCACATGAATGAAGGTGATTCTATGGATATTTTCCTAACAAAGATCCATGACGTGAAGGAACAGTTGATTTTTGTTGATGAGTTTATACCAGCTAGCTCACTTTTGGAGACCGTTCTGAATGGTCTTCTTGATTCAGGTCATTTTCTTTCCGTTTGTATATATATGGGTTTGCGCAGCATTTCTATGACATCGTTATGATTAACCGACGAGACCTGGACTGAAAGTCTTCCCGCCTTTATGATTAGCTCGGGTAGTTTTCATATTCGGCGCTCCAGTAGCCTTTGACTGGCTACCCCAGAGAATGGAATATCAGAGTTTTGCTTCTACTCTTTGGTTGATGATGAAATGCAATCCAAATGCCTTGTCATTTGAGGATTTAGTCTCTTTTTTGTTGCACGAAGATCAGACCATGCATAATAGGTCCATTATGCGAGTTGTAGATCAAGCTTTCCTGGCTAGTCAGAAGGGCAAAGGAAAATGGAGCTCTTCAACTAGTAAGTAGAAATCTACTAATTCTACACAATCGAAGAGGGAAGACAAAGATGAAAAGAAATCAGAAAATCAGAAATTGTTTTGCAAGTACTCTAAAGGAGATGATCATAACATAAAGAATTGTTCTAAACTGGCTACAAAAGAGGCAAAGAAAAAAGAGGCAGGAATGGTTGTTGCAGAGGCCTCTACTCCAAAAATAGAGTCTGCTAATCTTGTGCACAAAGAAGAATGGGCATTTACTACTGTTTGAAATTTTGACCCATCTTCTCATGAGAAGTGCATGTTAGCAGTAGACTCAGATATTTGGTACTTTGACAGTGGGGCAACCAAACATATTACCTCACACCATAGTTTTTTCTCTTCTCTAGAGCCTGCCCCTACAGGGAATACTGTTACATGCACCAACAACTCCTCTTATCCTGTTATGGGAGTTAGTAAGATCATTTTGACTACTACTGATGGTAGTTCTTTCACTTTGTTAGATGCTTTATTTGTGCCAGGGATAAAAAAGAACCTATTATCTGTTTTTGCATTAGCCAAGATTGGCTTTTGGTGAAATTTGTTCATGACAGGTGTATAGTTCATGATTTGTCAAATGGTGATGTGATTATTGCTTCTAGCATTTTATGTCATGGGCTGTATAAGATCATAGACTATGAAATGGTTCAATAGTACATGATTCTCAGGCTATGTCAGATGCAAAGCTTTGGCATGCACATTTTGGTCATCTGAATTTTGTTAGTTTGCTACGCATGCAAAAATCTGAAATGGTGTCCTCTTTGCCCAAACTTGAGGCACTTGGAAAACATGTTTCTGAGGGCTGTATTTTAGGCAAAATGTAGTGTTCCTCATTTCCAAAAGATGGTTCAGTTTGGGCTATTCAGAAATTGCAGCTTGTACATAGAGATGTTTGTGGTCCTATGCAGACACCTTCTTTTGGAAATTATCTTTACTTTGTGACTTTTATTGATGATTTCTCCAGGCATGCATGGGTATATCCATTGAATGCAAATTTCGAAGTGTTGATGTGCTTCAAACAGTTTTTGGTTTTGGTTGAAAATCTGTCAGCATGTAAAATGGGCACCCTCCGTTCTGATTGAGGGGGGGAATATATGTCTTCTAATTTTAATGCATTTTTGGCTGAAGGTGGGATAAAACACCAATGTACAATGCCATATACACCTCAAAAAAATGGAGTTGCTGAACGAAAGAATAGGTCACTCATGGAGATGGCGATGTGTATGGTCAATTACCACATAGTTTCTAGCTTGAGGCTATCATGTGTGCAGCATATGTACTTAACACGTGTCCCACTAAAGCGCTGCAGTCTATCACTCCATATGAGGCTTGGCATGATCGCAAGACATCTGTTTCTCATCTGCGTGTTTTTGGTTGTTTCGCATATGGATCAGTGCCTGAAAAACATCGTAGAAAATTGGATGATAAAGTAGTAAAATGTATTTTTGTTGGGTACAGTTCTGAAAGTAAAGGCTATCGTCAGTATCATCCATAGACTAAACACATTCTGGTTAGTCGTGATGTTGTTTTTGTGGAAGATCCTATTCATCCATTGCTTTCATGTACTAAGGAGACATTTGTTAGCTCCAAAGACATGTATGATACTTTGCTGCCTCTTTTTACAGGCGGGGAGTCTAGTGCTGGTCCTAATGAGGAAACTTCTCAGCCTTTGTAGGTTTTAGGTGATGATGTAGATCATTCCATTTCTGATGCAGATTTACATGATGCACTTGTTGATGAAAGAGCTGATATTGAGTAGGCAAAAACTATGCCAAAATGGTTGGTGCAGACTTTGCGTGATAACAAATTAGATGCACATCTATCATATCATACTTGTTGAGGCTCTCAAAGTGCCTCCTTTGCATCAAATTGCTATGCTATGGATGCATATAGTCTCTGTGATGAGAATGAGCCTATTTTGTTTGATGAAGCACAAAATTCAAAAAATTGGATGGCTGCTATGCAATCTGAATATGATGTTATAACGAAGAATCGTACTTTGTCTTTATGTGACTTGCCTCCTAGCAAGAAGGCCATTGGCACTAAGTGGGTTTACAAGCTGAAGCGTAAACCTGATGGTAGAGCTAGGCTTGTTGCAAAGGGTTATGCGCAAGAAAGAGGCATTGATTTTGATGAGACCTTTGCACCTACATGTCGTATGAATACTATTCGGAGCATCTATGCACTTGCAGCCCATCATGGTTGGAATGTACATTAGCTAGATATTAAAACAACATTTTTGAATGGTGACTTGCATGAAGAAGTGTATGTTTTTCAGTCCTGTGGCTTTGTGCAGAAAGGGCATGAAAATCAGGTGTGCAGGTTAAAGAAGGCATTATATGGTTTAAAGCAAGCACCACGTGCTTGGTATGAGAAGATACATGCCTATCTGATTCCACATGGTTTTGAGAATAGTCCAACTGAAAGCAGCTTATATGTTAAGCGTGCTAATGATCTGCTTCTGATCATTGTTGTCTATGTTGATGACATGCTGCTCACTGCTCCTATTGAGAACCATATTGCTGATTTTAAGGCTGATTTGCATGCCTCATTTGAGATGTCTGATTTGGGGCATTTGCATCATATCTGGGCATTGCCTAGGAGTCAAGCATTGGCAAGTGGTTAAGCGCATCTTTCGCTACTTGAGTGGTACGCGGCTACTTGGTTTGTTTTATCCCAAGGGGGGATCACTACCACCATATTTGCATGCTTTTTCTAACTCTGATTGGGTTGATAACTATGACACTTGTGTGTCCACTAGTGGCTTTTGCTTCATGCTTGGTAGCTCATGTATATCTTGGTTGAGCAAGAAGTAGTCTACTATGGCCACTTCCAGTTGTGAGGTTGAGTATAGGGCATCTTTCACAACCACTGTTGAGTGTGTGTGGCTCAGACTCCTTATGGTCATTTGGGAGTTGGTCAATCTTCTGCCACCACCATCTTCACTCACAATCAGAGCGCATTGGCAGTTGTGAGGAACCCTGTGTTCCATGCTCGCACTAAGCACATTGAGATGCATTATCATTATGTCAAGGAAAGATTCTCTGCTGGGGAGATCAGCTTGGCATATGTGCCCATGCATGAGAACATTGTAGACCTTTTCATGAAGGCTCTCCCTAGGGAGAAGTTTGAACCTTTTCGCGAAGCTTTGGGCTTACTTCCTTTTGTGGAGTGATCTCCACATCGCTTGGAACTTCCTTATACATGAGTGCCAACTACTTGTTCTTTCCACATCACTCTCAAGGGGGATTTGTTGATATATTTAGGTAATGATGTGTGTGAACACTCTAGGACCGTCGTGGCACTTTTTTCCGTCTTTAGGAGGTTTTTTTCTCCCGGCTTGTATATATGCCTATTGCCCTAATTAGCTACTTATCTTTGTACATTCTCTAGTAATACATTGAGTATTGTGTGTTGTGCTTCAAGCTTCTTCTTCTTCCTTGTGCTATTCACATGCTTTCACAGATGTCTAAGTCCAACATTATGAGGAGAAACCATTGTGAGAGCCCGAACATTTGTTGAACCGTAACTTCTAAGTTAGATGAGGTCTATGTGTGATCCTTGATGGTTATAGATGGTCTTTGTGAGCCTCACCATTACGTTCGGTAAAACATACACTTCAGAGCCATTGGGTTGTAGATCAAGGCAAAAATAAAGGCACTATGGTGTCACATGGTTTCCCCATAAAATCTTAAAGGGGGAAGTGTAGGGGTTTCTATCCTCCATGACTCGTAGGGTCGAGATGGTAGGACTTCTAGTCATGGAGATATTGTCCGATTGTAGTTGAGCTTTACATAGCATTGCACACTAGTAAGACCTTCATCTAGAGACTATCTAGATTTCCTTCTAAGCTCCACATTGGGAGCACATGGGTGGATAGCACTATTATTGTAATTGCATTATGCTTGGAAATCTAAGAATTTGAGTGCCTATCTCTCAATTACATCTATATTTGTCTATGTTTTTCTCTCAACTCTGTTTACTGGTCTATTCTGTTGTGTTGTTATTTTTTTACATGGTATTAGAGATTAGGAGACTTTGAGTGGTGCAAAAGCAAAAACGTAGAGGTCGCAAAGTTTTCAATGACAAAAGATAGAAGATGTCAAGCAATAGGTCATCATCTATAACTAGGAATGAAGGTCATTTATGAACATGAGTAGGTGGAGCACAGATAGGAGCAACAATGATGTTGGCCATCCCAATGTTGCTGATACAACCATCAGCCTTCCCAAAAGGTAAACTTGATGTTAAGAACTACACCCTATGGAAGTCTACAATCACTTCTATAAATGATTCATATGAGATTTTAGAGAGTGATCTTGGGACTAGTAATGAGCCCCAAGAAACACTTGATTTGAATAATCTTCGTCGAATGATGCCTCTTGATGCTGATCTTCTATGTGCTTGGAAATGTAGAAATGCAAATGCACTCTATGCTCTAGTTACAAGTACTACAGATGTGTTCTAACTCTCATTTAGCATACTAACAAGGCATGTGAAGCATGGAAAATATTGAGAAATCAATATGAAGCTCGTAATCAGACACGGATTTAGAACTTGGAGAATCAGCTAGCAACAAAAGGGTTTGTAGATGGGGAGATCACAGAGGTTTTTATCACTCCCATAAAGAATATATGAGATCAAATTGTGAGAGCAGGTGTACAAAAGTCAAGTGAGGAGCTAGCTCAACATTGTCTTCAAATACGTCCACCTAAGTTTGATGGTTTGGTAACTACTCTCAATACTCAAATCAAACCTCAACCACTAAATTTTGAAGAATTGAGCGCCTTACTCATGGAGGTGGAGCTTCAACTCAAGACAAGGAGTGGTGATAGCAAAGGAGATGTTGCATTCACAACAAATGCCAAAGGATGCAAAGAGGACTCTTCAAAAGATGGAGACAAAAAGATGAACGACAAAAAGAAGCTCAAGGGAGAGTGTTTCCACTACAAGAAGAAATGACACACAATCCAATACTGTCGTATCAAGAAGGTAGAAGAGAAGAATTGCTCTTCAAAAAACGGCAAGGGAAAGGAGTCTACCAACACAGTAGAAATAGAGTTGATGTATTTGTTATGATAGAGAAGGCATGCTCCTCAACTGAAGATTCAAGAATAGATGACTCATCAATGTTGGGGAATGGTGCATCTCATCACGTGACGTGTAGAAAAGACCTTTATAGTTCCTTACAACATCTAAAGGAACCCATCACAATAAAGGCAGGGAATAATGCAAGATGTCCTACACATGGTGGAGGTATGGTTTCTTTCATTAACTCTAATGGGGATGTTAGAAAGCTTTCAAATGTGTTCCATGTTACACAAATCAAATGAAATCTACTTTCAATAGCTTTTATAACTGATCAAGGTCATCAAGTATCTTTCAATAAAATAGGAGATAAGATTATGGATAGTAAGACCAATATTTTTGGGACTCGCATAAGGAGGAAAAACTTCTATGATTTGTGTGCTCTTACATCCACTTTAGGTGTGGGTATAATTAAGCATTCATTTTAGAGAAACATCCACTTTAGAGAAACATTCATTTTAGTGAGCAAAAAGTATCTAACAGATTTGGAGAATCATACAGCTAGATCACTCAAGAAGCTTAGATCTTATGGAAGGGGAGAATATGTCTCCAAAGAGTATGATGAGTTCTAGCAAGATAAAGGTATCAAAAGGGAAGTAACTTCTAGGTACTCTCCTCAACTAAATGGAATTGTAGAGAGGAGAAATAAGAAATTGGTTGGATCAGTGAGAACAATGCTTGAAGAGACGAGATTGCCACATTATCTATGGGTAGAGGCTATTTCAACTATTATGTACCTTGTTAATAGACTACAATCCAAATCACTTCAACGTATGAGTACTACTTATGAAGCATGGAATGGAAAAAAACCTTATCTTTGACATTGCAAGGTGTTTGGTTGTTGAGCTTATGTTCATGTACCATCACAAATAAGAGGTAAGCTAGATGAAAGGGCAACAAAGGTAGTGTTTATTGGATATGAATCAACTCAGATGTGTTACATGTTCTACAGTCCTTCAACCAAGCAATTCACTACAAGTAGGGATGTTGTGTTTGAAGAACACAACTCTTGGTATGATGAAAACAAACAAAAGGTAACTCTACAATATGATCTTGATTTTGATTATCATCAATTAGGAAGCAAGGATGATACACAAGTATAGGATCCAAGAAGTGATACAGATGATGACCAAGATGAAAGGGAAAGGGATTACAAACTATGGAAGTCAAGAGGCAAAGCGAAGATGCAGGAGTGTGGAGAATGCTCTAAGCAAGCTATGAGAAGATCAACAAGAGAGAAGAAACAACCAGAAAGGTATGGATAATGATTCCTCATTTCTTATAAATCATTTAATCTACTTGGCAAAGGACTCAATTTTAGATGAAGTACCCTCAACCTATGAAGAGCCAAAGGGAAACCCTAAAGGCCATGAAAGAAGAAATAGATGCATTGAAGGAGATGGACACTTGGGATTTGGTTCCAATGTCATCCAATCAAAAGGTAATTGGTTGCAGATGGGTAAATAAAGTAAAAAGAAACTTAAATGGATCAGTTTGCAGGTACAAGGGCAAGATTAGTTGCCAAAGGATGCTCACAAACTCATGGTATAGACTATGAGGAAACATTCTAACCAATTGCAACGATGACTACAATTAGAACATTGATAAGTGTAGGTGCTGCAAGAAATTGGAGACTCCTCCAACTTGATGTAAAAAATGCATTTCCAAATGGTTGGATAAGTGAAGAGGTATACATGTCACAACCTCCAGGTTTTGAGAACCCCTAATCATGCATCTTATGTTTGAAGACTTAAGAAAGCATTGTATGGATTGAAACAAGCTTCTAAAGCTTGGGATTACAGGTTGGTTACACACTTCAAGATCAAGGGTTCAAACCTAGAAACTCAAATCCTTCTCTATTCATCAAAATGGATCACAATAAGCTTATCTATCTATGTGTATATGTAGATGATATTATTATGAAAGGTGATGATCTTAATGGCATTCAAAGGATGAACAAACACATGAAAGAGGAGTTCAAAATTAGTGACTTAGGTGAGCTCACATATTTCCTAGCTACAAAAGTGAATTAGACAGATGAAGGGATGTATCTAACTCAGAGAACATACATTTAAGATCTACTTCTCAAGTTCATAATGGAAAACACAAAGCTTGCAAGTACACCTTTGGAGATGAATCATAAAATTAGTGTTTATGAAGGCGAGAAAATTGAATACGTTAAAGAGTATGAAAGCTTGGTAGGTAGCTTGATATATGCTACTCATGCGAGGGTAGACATCCCATATAGTGTAGGAGTGCTAAGTTAATTCATGCACTCACCAAGAAGATCACACATGGATGCAAGAGAGTACGTAAGTATCTCAAAGGTACAATCAATGAAGGTATATTCTATTCTTATTCTTTAGATTTGGATATCAAGATCTATTCTGATGCAGATTAAGCAGGAGCTAAGGATGATAGAACTAGTAGCTCTAGTTAGCATTTGCAGGTTCAAAGCTAGTGTCATGGAGTTCCAAGAAGCAACCAACAGTTGCTTTATCCTCAACTAAAGAAAAGTACAGAGCTTTGACCATAGCAACTCAAAAGGCAATATGATTAAAAGCATTGCATACATATTTGCAACTCTAAGTTCCAAACCTAACATATTTGGAGATAATGTAAGTTCCATGCATTTAGTAGCAAACCCTATTTTCCATGAAAGAACTAAATAGATAGAGGTTCATTACCACTTCATCAGGGAGAAGATCATGGCAAAGAAGATTGACATTTCTTTTGTTCCAACTGAAAAGCAACTAGGAGATATGATGACGAGGGCACTTGATGGAATAAATCTTTGCATATTTAAATCAATGGTAGGTATTCAACCTATTAGATAATGAAGACCCAAGAATACTTAATCTTGAGGAGGATCTCTTGGAAATTCAATCTCACACTATGCTTGAGATGGATCTGATCCACATAGAAAACACGATGGTTTGGATTCTGCCAAAATATCCATTGAAGCATTCTTTTACCTATGCTCATTTATTGTATTTTTTCAAAAGTTTTTTCATGCATCATTTACCATTGTAAAAGCCTAGAGCTTTAAACATGTAAAAGGATAAAAAGAGAGCCCAAATTCCATGAATTTGTGGTGGTTGAGTTGCAATCAATCAATCAATCAATCACCTCAAAGTAGACCAAACTATATATTCACTTTTCCTAGATTCGAGGAAAGTGAATTGATTCCCTCCAACAACTAATGCTACCTTCATTTGAATTAAAAATCCACTTATAGAAGTTTCAAAGCACTTCAAGAGTCTATATAAAGACTTCAAATCACTTGTACATTACATGGAAGCAATATACATGCACTTGTGGCCATCATTATCTTGCTCCATTTTCCTGCATCATCTTCTTCAACAATAGTAAGCTTGCAGAGGCCGTTGCTATCTTTATAGAGCACCAAATTGGATGATTGAGCACTCATTGGAAAGGTATTTATAGTTTATGTGTATAAATTTTCAAAGCATTGGATTTAGTAGATTGGGAGAAATTGCTGTTTTTCTATCTCAGGGTCTATCTCTGCATACTCCTGAAAAATAGGAGGTACCACTCTTGAGTGTCAAGTTCATTCCAAAAGCATATGCTACTTATTCCTTGTACTCTTGTGCATTCTATATACTCAACTCTATGTTTACCATGCCTCCAAAAGGATGTTTTCCAATTGTAATCATGTTGGCTGCTATGAGCATTTGAAGCTGATTGTCTCATCTAAAGATAGTAATTTTTTTGAGCTAGTCAATGTGCAAACCTATATATTTTGTATTGACTCTTTCTCCTTGATGCTCCAAAGTACTTAGTGCATTTTATTACACTTGGTGCATGCCTATAAGGTCTATTTGAGTATCCATAAGCTCAATATCTGGGCTTGTGCCAATTGGCTGGACTAAAATTTGTCGCTTTGCAACTCACTTTTCTACCTCTACAAGCTTCTCCAAGTCCTTTCAATGATGCTCTTCTTCAATAAACGAGAATTCGGAATGATGGACTTGGGCTTAATGCAATATTGCTTACGCCTTAAAGATTGGTAGGAATCAATTAAGATTTTCATCTCTCAACAAAAGTATGCAAGAGAGATACAGAAGGCATTCAACATGGAGGATTGCAAGGAAATTTCTACACCTATGAAGATTGAACACAAAATTATCTATTGAAGATACTTCACCTCCAGTGGATATTGGAAGATACAAGAAATTAGTTGGAAGTCTCATCTACTTGTGCAATTGCAAACCATATATCTCTAATAATGTTGGAGTAGTAAGCAGGTTCTCTAATAAGCCTTGCCAAACTCATTGGAAGGCAAGCATGTGAATACTCATGTATGTGAAAGGAAACACTAATTATGGTATTCTTTATGAAGGAGGATCATCCATGGTTGGATACTATGACTCAGGTTGGGTAGGAGATATTGATAGCAAAAAATTAGTTTCTCGATATTTCTTTTCTTGAGGATTAGGGAATTTTCTCTTGGATCAGTAAGAAGCAACTCATTGTCGCATTATCTTTTATTGAAGTTGAGTACACAGTTGCATGTGTTGCAGCATGTGAAGCAGTATGGTTGAGGAGGATCCTATGGCACATAGGAATACAAAGACACGAGGCTACAAAGCTGAAGTGTGACAACAAAAGTTGTATGGCCATCACCAAGAATCCTGTTTTCCATGGACGTACCAAGCACATAGAAATTCAGTATTACTATGTGCATGCATTGAATAAGGACACGGTCGTGGAGATAAGCTATATTCCAACTGAAGAAAATGGAGCAGACATCTTCATCAAGGCTCTTGGGGAAGAGAAAATTCTTCGACACTTTCCAAAGCTTGGGATTGGACCAAGGAGGTAGTTCACCATAGGGTGGACATTGAGGGGGGTGTTAGATATGCTCAAAACTCCACCCTCAAGTGACCACAAATGATCCATGGTGCTCTAAGTTGTAAGGCCCCCATTATGAGGAGAAGCCATTGTGAGAGCTCAGACATTTGTGGAACCCTAACTTCTAAGTTAGATGAGTTCTACGAGTGATCATTGATGGTTATGGATGATCTTTGTGAGCCTAGCCATTAGGTTAGGTAGGGCATACACTTTTGAGCCATTGGATTTCCATTCAAGGCAAAAATAAAGGCATTGTGTTGTCGCATATTTTCCCCATAGAACCTTAATAAGGGAAGTGGAGAGGGGCACTTTACCCAGTCTGCGAGGTCTGAGGGGCTATCCTCTTCACCCATAGGGCCAAGATAGTAGGGATTTTGGTTGCATAGATATTGTGTGATTGTATATTTTATCCATTATTTTGTAGCTCATGGCTACATTTATCTATACCGACTCCCCTTGTAAAAGCTTTATAAGCATGGTGCAGGTTGAGCTTTACATAACATTGTGCACTAGTAAGCCCTTCATCTAGAGTCTCTCTAGATCGCCATCTATGCTCCACATTTAGAGCGCATGGGTGGACAACACAATCATTGTAACTACATTATGCTTGGCCACTACAACAGATTGATGGTATACCGAGGTTTTTACCGAGGAAAATGAACGTGGCTTTATTTGCCGCGACGCCGGTGTAAAGGTCAGTTTTTGCATCGGTACCAAAGAGTCGGTATAGGCGTCGGTGTAGACATCCGTATAAGCATCGGTATATGTGTCCGTATATGCGTCAGTATAAACGTCGGTATATGCGTCGGTAATCGGCTTCTGCTGCATCGCCTCCTGGGTGTACCGACGGTTATTCGATGACACTACTGGGAGTATCGTCGCTTATACCGACGACCATACCTGCAAAATTTTTTTTGGGCAGAATGTTTTGTCTTTTGCTACAGCAACATTACCATGATGTTGCTGAACAAAAGACAATACACTCTGCCCAAAAAAAACCGAGTACATGTGATGTGTACTCTAATGACAACCGAAATATGATTTCATGAAACAGAGTATTATTGTACACAAAAGAGATCGATAATCAGAATGAACAATGAACCATGTACAAAAGAAGTTATATATTTCAATAATGAAGCAGGTACAAGAGTGTGGCGAACCACTGTCATATATGACACTTTTACAAAATGTGGCAAAGCAATGTATTGCCATATGGAAATCAAATACAAAATATTGGTCTTCCACTACCATACACATGCAAAGAACGTTCCATATCAACAGTCCTGCAACAAAGAACATTAATGGAATGAGATAAATTTACATGAAAATTACAAACAAGTAAAAACCAAGTTTATAAATTATTTACCTCATCGCAAATGCTCCCATGAAACTACCGCACCGCGTCCCTCCAAGTCCTGCAATAGTGCAGTCAACCCATGACTATATCCATAAGACTCCTCCGTTCGTGTTGGAGAACGACCCATTGCCAGCTCCTGAAACAAATATAAAAAGATTAGAGAAATATATATGAGAAATTTAACACAAATAAATTCAATAAATGAAATGGTACTTACAAACTTATGACGCATCGTGTCATATCTGCCACTGCCCAAATGTGACGGTTTAATCGTGTCTAGACATGTGGCTGCGGCATTTCGTTGTTGGCGATATCGATCAAGAGTCTGATGCTGCTCAAAATGAATCATGTCCCACTCCTCAGCATCTAACCACACAGGCTTTGGTAAGCCTTCTCTGAATGCATCACGAGCCTCGGATCGTCGATGCGACATGACCTCACGTGCGGTATGCAGAATCCACTCTGAACTGACAATCGACTGTCCATCGGCTGGTCGGAACTCCTGGTAAATTGTCTGTGTGATATAATTCTTCTGATCTTTATCCTTTTCACTCGATTTCAGCATGATGGAGTGTCCAAACTGGATGGAGCAAAGCTGTCGTATGCATGCACGCATTGCTTTGCCAGCCGCATCCATCACCGGAGCTCCATCTCGGATACTATACACCTTGGAGTCATCATGCTCATGAGCACCCCAAGGTGTACGTGGTGTACTGCGTGGTGTATTGCGTGGTGTACTGCGTGGTGTACTGTGTGGTGTACTACGTGGCGTACCTATATCTAAGGTACTCGTCCTAGGAGTAGAAGCGGGCGACACAATGTCCGTCGCACTGCCTCCACAACAACCGCCTCCAGACCTACCTGTAGATCCACTTCTAGAACCTCCTGCTCCAGAGCGTGACCTCGATCTACGAGACGGGCCAGACCCTATATCGCGCTGAGCTGTCGAACGCACATGTCTACTAGTAGACCCAGTAGGAGATGGCTGCAAAGATGGTCGTGGTGGAGTCACAAAGCTAGGAGACATACCTCCTACAGGAGTAGCACCACCCTCAGGAGTGACACCGGCAGGAGTGACACCGGCGGGAGTGACACCGGCGGGAGTGAGGCCGACATAAGTAAGGCCGCCAAGAGTGAGGCCGGGAGGAGTGCTACCACGAGCGATCCAATACTGTGATGCAACGGCCATATACGTAGGAGGAACCTGAGAGATGAACTCCAAAAACTGCTCCTCTGTCATGGACTGTGGAGTGACTGGAGGACTGTCTCCCATCGTGCTCTGTAATAAAAGAACTCAAATAATTAGCATGCGATAAGAAAAATAATATAGGGAATAAACAAAAAAAAAAACAAAAATTAGTACGTACAAGTCTTTTATTCAAAAGTCCTCTATTCTAGCATCCTCTTGAAGATCCGATGCACCGAGAATATCTATCTCTAAATTGATGGCTTTTAAATTGCTTGCTATGCTGGTTTCCTCCTGATCATCGTCTATTGCTTCATCTTCTCGAACAATGACCTCTTCTTCTCGAACAATGATCTCTTCCTCCTCAACTATCGAATGAATCTCTGAGTCCACTAGAGATGGACTGCATTTTCAAAAATTTGTCTACTACGTGGAGCGACTTGTAAAACAAATAGCCACTCTGGGTCTTTTGAATCTGGTATAAAAACAACTTGCTCACAGTGTTCGGGAAGTACAAATGTATCCCTTTCATATGTCCATAATCTTGTGGAGTCGACTTGAAGCAAACCGCTCTTATCTCGTCTCACTGTTGTGTTTCTTCCAGAGGTGACTACTTTGAACCATTTCACGTCAAAAACAAAGTAATCAAACTTTCTGAAAGATAGTTTCAAGATGTCTTGAATCACACCACAATTATCTAACTCGCCTTCTAGAGCATTATCATCTCTTGCACCCGCTCTACTTTTTTGCAAAAAAATCACCATCACTCCACTATCAAAAGTAGACCGGTTTTGATCGATTCGTGGGATTCGAAAGTGTCGTCCATGAGACCATAGTGCACCGTATTTGATATACTCCCAATCACATCCTTTTGCGAGTTCTTCTTCTTCTTTAGAGATATCTTCACCTGTTGCCTTTGCTTGTGAAACCGCTGCATCTAGCCATCTGCTCGTTGGAAAAGGTGGGAGAGGTCGAAGATTTTCTGGAAGAGGCAAAAATCGAGTGGAACGATTTCTTCGAAAATGAGCTCTTTCCTTTGCGTTAGTTTCCTTGGCAAGTTCATACCTTTCTAACCACTTTTGCATAGGCTCAGAGTTAACTATGCAAAACTTCATTGCCTTCTCTCTGAAAGGTGCATCCATTTTTCTTTGCAATCCTTTACCTTGTGGTTCATCACCTACGAGACGAACATCTTCATCATCGCTCCATAAGCGAGGCATTTCGGGATCCGATATACGTAGAAACTCAGTAATGAATACAAGAGATTCTTGTACAAGCCATCCCTCTGCCATGCTACCCTCTGGACGTGCTCTCTGTCGAACAAACCCTTTTAATGTCTTCATAATGCGCTCTAAGAAGAACATCCATCGACTATGGACAGTTCCTGCTATTGCAACTTCATCTACTACATGAACCAGTAAATGAGGTTGAATAGTGAGAATACTTGTGGGAAAGTATTTCTCTACCATACAAACAGCCTCGATAGCATTGAGTTTTGCACTCTGACATCCATAAATGGATTTTTCTCTCTTCAGGATCCAAAGAAGCCATCTGCTACAATATGGGCATTTTAGAACATTTTAGAACATTTTTTTTATTAAACCTAAAAATCTAACTCTTAAAGACCTAAATACTTAAATACCTAGAAAAACTTAAAATCCTAGTTTTAAAATCCTAATCTATATAGCTATCCTATTTTATCTATATATTCGGATTTTTTCTTGATTGATCCTATTTTATATATATATTTATTTATTTATTCAGATTTTTTTCCTCTTAATTAAGTTATATATATGCCTAAACCCTAAAACCCTAATTTTAAAGATCTAGACCTAAATTATGTATATTTCTATACACATGTGTATATACATGTATATATGTATTATATGTGTATGTGTATGTGTGTATATATGTTATGTACGTGTTAAAACCCTAAAACCCTAATCCAAATGACCTAGAACTAAAACATGTATATATATGTATGCATGTGTATATATATGTGTATATGTATATATATGTGAATATAGATAGGTATATAAGTATGTATGTTTGTGTATTTATATATTTATTTATATATTCAGATTTTTTCTTTACTTAATTATATTTAATTATATATATTTAATTAAATAATTTAAAACACTAGTTCTTTTTATATTTATTTATGTATATAATTATCTTATTTTATATATATATTTATTCATATATTCAGATTTTTTTTCTTACCTAATCCTATTTTTATATATTTAATTTTAAATATTTAATTAAATTATTTAAAACACTAGTTCTTTTTATATTTATTTATGTATATAATTATCTTATTTAATATATAAATTTATTCATATATTCAGATTTTTTTTCCTTACGTAATCCTATTTTTATATATTTATTTTTATATTTTTAATTATATATATTTAATTAAATTATTTAAAACACTAGTTCTTTTTATATTTATTTATGTATATAATTATCTTATTTTATATATATGTTTATTCATATATTCAGATTTTTTTCCTTACGTAATCCTATTTTTATATATTAAATTTTATATATTTAATTATATATATTTAATTATATATATTTAATTAAATTATTTAAAAACACTAGTTCTTTTTATAATTATTTATGTATATAATTATCTTATTTTATATATATATTTATTTATATATTCAGATTTTTTTCCTTACGTAATCCTATTTTTATATATTTAATTTTATATATTTAATTATAAATATTTAATCAAATTATTTAAAACACTAGTTCTTTTTATGTTTATTTATGTATATAATTATCTTATTATATATATATATTTATTTATATATTCAGATTTTTTCCTTACGTAATCCTATTTTTATATATTTAATTTTATATACTTAATTATATATATTTAATTAAAACCCTAATCTTAGAATTCTAGATCTGAAATACTAAACCCTAAAACCCTAATCTTAAATATGTAGACCTAAAATATGTATATTTCTGTATACATGTGTATATACATGTATATATGTATTACATGTGCATGTGTATGTGTGCATATATCTTATGTAGGTGTTATAAACCTAAAACCCTAACCTTAAAGATTTAAATCTAAAATATGTATATTTTTGTATGCATGTGTATCTACATGTATGTATGTATTATATGTATATGTGTGTTTGTGTATATATGTAATCTATGTATTAAAATCCTAAAACCCTAATCAGAAAGACTTAGACTTAAATCTGAAATACTAAACCCTAAAACCCTAATCTTAAATATGTAGACCTAAAATATATATATTTTTGTATACATGTGTATATACATGTATATATGTATTACATATTGTGCATGTGTATGTGCGCATATATCTTATGTAGGTGTTATAACCCTAAAACCCTAATCTTAAAGATTTAAATCTAGAATATGTATATTTTTGTATGCATGTGTATCTACATGTATGCATGTATTATATGTATATGTGTGCTTGTGTATATATGTTACCTATGTATTAAAATCCTAAAACCCTAATCAGAAAGACTTAGACTTAAATCTGAAATACTAAACCCTAAAACCCTAATCTTAAATATCTAGACCTAAAATATGTATATTTCTATATACATGTGTATATACATGTATATGTGTATTACATGTGTATGTGTATGTGTGCATATATGTTATGTAGGTGTTATAACCCTAAAACCCTAATCTTAAAGATTTAAATCTAAAATATGTATATTTTTGTATGCATGTGTATCTACATGTATGTATGTATTATATGTATATGTGTGTTTGTGTATATATGTTATCTACGTATTAAAATCCTAAAACCCTAATCAGAAAGACTTAGATTTAAATATGAAATACTAAACCCTAAAACCCTAATCTTAAATATCTAGACCTTAAATATGTACATTTCTGTATACATGTGTATATAGGTATATATATGTATTATATGTGTATGTGTATGTGTGCATATATGTTATGTAGGTGTTATAACCCTTAAACCCTAATCTTAAAGATTTAAATCTAACATATGTATGTTTTTGTATGCATGTGTATCTACATGTATGTATGTATTATATGTATATGTGTGTTTGTGTATATATGTTATCTATGTATTAAAATCCTAAAACCCTAATTAGAAAGACTTAGACTTAAATCTGAAATACTAAACCCTAAAACCCTAATCTTAAATATCTAGACCTAAAACCCTAAAACCCTAATCTTAAATATTTAACCCTAAAGCCCTAATCCTATTTAAAACCCTAAAACCCTAATCTTAAATATTTAACCCTAAAACCCTAATCCTATTTTTATATATTTGATGTAAAACAAAAACTTCAAAATAAAAATAGGATTATATGTGTGTATGCATGTATGTGTGTATATATGTGTGTGTATGTATGCATGTGTACATGTGTGTGTGTGTGTGTATGTATACATGTGTATACATGTGTGTGTATTTGTATGTGTGTGTATGTAGGCATGCATGTGTGTGCATGTGTGTGTACGTGTGTGTATGTACGCATGCATGTATGTGTATGTACGCATGCATGTATGTGTATGTGTGTGTATGTGTATGCATGTGTATACATGTGTGTATATGTATACATGCATGTGTGTATGTATGCATGTGTGTATATATGTGTGTATGCATGCATGTTGGTATATGTGTGTGTATGTATTCATGCATGTGTGTATATGTGTGTATATATGCGTGTGTGTATGTATGTGTGTATATGTGTGTGTGTGTATGTGTATGCATGCATATGTGTATATATGTGTGTGTATGTATGTGTGTATGCATGTGTGTGTATGTATGCATGTGTGTAAATTTATGTGTGTGTGTATGCATGCATATGTGTATATGTGTGTGTGTGTGTATGTAAGCATGCATGTGTGTATAGGTGTGTGTATGTAAGCATGCATGTGTGTACATGTATGTGTGTATGTATGCATGTGTAAATTAATGTGTATCTTCCTTTCTCTTCTCTCTCTCTTTCTTTCTCTCTCTCTCTCTCTCTCTCTCTCTCTCTCTCTCTCTCTCTCTCTCTCTCTCCTTCTCTCTCTTCCAATAGCGAATAAAAGAATCACTTACAAGTATGTCTCTCTTTGAATCGTTGTCGTCAAAGCATAATGTAGGTCGTCTCTCGTCCAATTCCAAACAATCGACGCCAACGAACTTCTGCAAAATCAACAAAAAGAGAAATTAGAAACCCTAAAGCATAGAGAAACACAAATGCTAACAGTACGCGCAGCACTTACCAAGATGTGAGAGCTAAGCCGAGAGAGAGTGTGTGTGTGTGTGTAGAGAGAGAGATCCGTGTGTGTGTGTGCATAAGACAATGCAGGTTCGCGCGCGCAAGTTCGACAGTAGACCGACAGTACTCAAACACGTGCAGAAATGTGAAGTTTTGCTCTCGGGTTCGCGGTATGTTTAAAAATTCACCGCCGGTATAGGCGCCGGTATACGCGTCGGTAGATGCCAGTAAATTACCGATGCTTATATCGACGCTCATACCGACGCTTATACCGACGCTTATATCGATGCTTATACCAACGACTGCGGGCCACACCGACGATCCGTTTAAAACGGTCATACGGACGGTCACTTGACCGTCGGTATCTTTTAGTCAAATTTTCTGAGGGCTATACCGACGCCGACTATGACCGTCAGTATATGCAGCGTCGATATGCCCCTCATATGTTGTACTGGGCGATCTGAGGATTTGATTTCTCTATCTCTTAGTTTGCATCTATCTTTGTCTGTGAGAGAAAATAACTCTATCTACTAGTCTATTCCGCTATGCTCTTATTTTCTTACATCCCCTTCTCTGAGATAATCCATTTTTTCTCTTTCATGAAAAAGACATATTTTAAAATCTCTTTAGATTCGATTAGTGACTACTTTTTCATGAATATAATTAGTTTTTTTTCTTTTATCATACTAAGAGAAACATATGAAATAGATTTGGGATCTATGGGGAAAAACACTTTGGACTTTGGATTATGAGGGTAAAAATTCAAAACCAAGAATGCAGTTTGATGTGTAATCTATAACTGCGTGCATAGTGGAGGAGAAGGAAGATCTGAGGGGTGTGTGATTTTATTATTATTTTTTTAAAGAAAACAGTAAAATTTAAATTGATGGAGGTGAGTTACATCTATGCAAGGGGCAAGAGCTAGTGAGCACAAACCAATTACAATGATAGCATCATGCCAAATCTATGTTGAGAATAAATTTGGGAGATAAGTGATCTCCACCTAGTATACGTATAATTAGAGAGCATCCTAAACAGCTATTGTAGGGCACATAAGGCTTGATAATATCCTTAATACAATTATACAATTATTGCCAGACTTCCTCAAGGTGAGGGTAAGGGAGATTAAGTAAGTCTTATTCCCATTACAGAAAAAAATTATTGTTCCTAGTCATCCAGATTGCCCATAAAATGTGGCCTCTCCAGGTGTTCCATAACAGTAGGTCCAGATTTCTACTGCAGCCCAACATAGCATCCAGAGCCTTTAGCTTTGGGGACTTCATTCTTTGAAGGTACTTTTCCACAAGTTGCTAGAATCTCTTAGCATGATCACATTCAAAGAATAAGTGGGTAACATATTCCACCCTTCCACAAAATGAACAGGTTCCTCCATCAACAAAGATTTTCCTAACTCTGGGGCCCACCCACAGCCCTTGATGCATATCAGCCATTTAAGAAAAGAATGTTTACTGCTATCAGGATAGGCCCACAGAGATTTGAACCTATGAGACCATTGGTGAGGAGTCCAGTTAACGTGTCGTTTGTAGTTCAATTTGGAGGAAATTTGAGAAAGAGAACATTTGTTTCTTTTGAACTTCCTGAAAGTGAATTCAACCACTTTGTGGAGCTACAGGTCTTTCCATGTGTAGTACTTCAATTTATTCTCCAACAAAGTTTTATGTTGTAACAATACCTGCATGCAAGATAGAGAAATGTTAGTAGAGTTGAAAAGGTCTTGATCAGACACCACTTCACCTTCCCCCATGAAGTCTTTCCAGGTCTTGAAAGTGAGCTTGTGACATTTATGTTCCTTTATAGCAATGTTGCAATTATTCCAGTAAGCAAGCTAGCCCAGCCAACGAGACTCCTACATAAAGAAATGAGAGACACTAGTCATACTCTCAGGAGGGGAGAATAGACTTTTAGCTTTGAACTAGGCCTTCAAAAATCTGCACACAAGAGGACTCCCAACAGGTGAAATTGGGTGAGGGGAAGAAATGATGTCCCACAAATCGCTGTTAGTCCAGGCCTTGTAGTCAGACATAAAAAATTTAGAGGTATTCCTGTGAAGAGGAGCAACCCAAACATTACATCCAATACTTCTAAGAATCAATTTTGTAGCCATATTATCTACCATTTTTTTTGGGCACAATATACCTTAACCTCCTTGGTCCGGAAGACAACACGATTCCCAAGAGACTTTAGCATTTTTTTTATGATGAGCAGAACCTCCCCACAAGAACCTTTTAGCCAAATAAGTACCTGTTCAATCGCTTTTTGGAGGGTAAGTCTACGACAAAAGCATAACATTTAAGAGTAATACTAAGAATGTATCATGGTTTTCAGTAGTTGCACGTGACAGCGCACTTCCCTCTCATGAGAAGCTGCCGCTGCTGCTATGGCTGGCAGATGTGATGAATGAAGCGGAGTTCTCTGCTTCTGCCGCTGAGAGAGGGTGATGAATCAAGCGGCGTTCTCTGAGTTGAGAAGCTGCCAAGAAGCTGGATATCGCAATACGTGAGCATGGCGCGATCACCATTGTTTCTGAAAAAGCATACGCAAGGTTTCGAATGTGTGCATCCTCAGAGCTGACGAAAGCTTCAAACCAAGCAGATACGTGCAGATTCATTGCATATATTCGATTCAGTAAATTTTCCCTGTTGGTGGGGATGCAAAACAACACACATGCGTAGCGCCATACAGCCTCCGTATGCTACAGAATGAATATATTTTGTATGAGGGGAGTATTGTCAGCAGCAGATTTTGTTGTTGGATATGGTGCTGATAAGGGGGAACTTGCCAACCACCTCAATCTGCCACTTGGGCTATCAAGGATAAAGCGAGCATCTTCTCAAGCTCTGGCAAGAGCGCTGGACGATACTTTTCTTCTCCTTCATGTTTCCGTGCAGGAGATCACGTTGAAAGAGACAAACTCTCTGCAACCTCAAGGTACAAGGAGAGGCTGCAACATAATTCGAAGCTCTTAGGTTATCAATGGTCCTCGCAAGCCTCCAAAGTTTAAGATTCCGTCAAGGTCGAGCACGAGCTATCGGCATAATGGAGGCATTGCATTTCAGCAGAGATCATACCGTACCTTGCGTTTCAACGGACGTCAATCTTGAAGGGCCATAACTTAAGCTAAGCTATCTGTCCGCCACAGGATGGAGATAGCCTTTGGGCGGACGCTGTGTTGCTGCCGCTGTTGCTTCCACTTTATCACGGCAACCATCATCAGAAGCGCGGAGGCTTCGACAAACAGAAGCTGCCAAGGAGGTGATCGACAAATGATGCAAATATGTCGATTCATGACGTAGCCTTCACCGAGAGTATACGAATCATGATTCAATATTGCACAAAGAAACGTTAGGTCTCCTTTGAGTGTTGTTCTGCGTGTTTGTTCTACTCGAGCTCAAAAGCTAATGCCAAACACTGATGACAATGATGAAGATGCGGGGAAGAAGGAGACAGTTCCTGCAGCTCGCTGACGGTGTCATAGAATAAAGTACACTTACAGCACATGCATAGGCATGATGATGACACATTGACATTACAAAAAAATCTATGTTCTTTCAGAACGAGCTAGAATAGTTACCTTCCTTCATTTTCTTCGTGAGTTACACAAGTACAGCTCTTTGCGGTACTTGTGAAAACTCTTAACGGCATATCATCATCTATAAGAATATAGCCAAGACAAAACCTATAACAAAATAAGTATAATTGACGAAAACAATACATTTTATTCCTATGCAAATTGATAGGAGTATGCGCCTTCGAGGGAGAGGAAAGATCATATGCAGTCTTGCACTTGAGTATAGGGAGAAGATAGACCCTCTTCATTTACATGGCTTAATCGACTTTTTCTATATTGAAAAGAGACCATAGAGACATCTACCTTTCAGCCATAGTATGATTAAGGTTGACTCTTTCCCTCTTTTCAGAGATTGTTTTTTATTTTACTTTCTTGCATCGTCACCCACAGACACACAAACACTATCCGTGTATCCATCTATCCGTTTATCTCTCTCTCTCTCTCTCTCTCTCTATATATATATATATATATATCTATATATATATATATATATATATATATATATATATATATATAACGATTCTCTTGTTGGCACAACATCGTGATTGTCTTAGAGCATCACGATTCTCTTAGACAATTGTGACATGTTCACACAATCATAGTTGCCTTATACAAGTACAAAAATATCACCAGAGGTTCTATTTGTATGTTTGATGCCTAGGAGCCTAAATTGACATTACTTTTTCATTCTAAATGCATTTTTTGAAGTTGACCTTAAAGTGGAATTAGGATGCCAAGCGATCTCCAAAGGATTTCTCATCAATATAAGGGGGAAATGGGTCTCTAAAAAAATGCATGAATCAAAAGTTTTTGTTAAATAAAGTAAAGTTAAATCTTGATCTAAACTTGGGACTTCAACATGTCCATTAAGAGCCATCAAGGGTGTCTAGAGCAAGGTAAAGTGCAGAACAAAGCAAGGTTTGGTGAATGCTTACTAGACATCATAGTGCTTTTCGGAGCACCAGACTCGAGGTTGGAAGAATTCTCTACCCCTTAGTCAATTTCTAGTATAGGCTAAGTGGGATTAGTTGTCATGATTCCTTCATCAATGCATAAAGTTGTTGGGAGACTGCGTAGTGCTTAGCTTGTGGATTAATGATCATGGTCTCAATAACAATCCAAACTTCAAAGGATTATCATCAGGAAGATGCACAATTCTGTATTCACCCGAATTGGGCTTACCGAGCAACGTGCAAATCTCTGTTGCATCTACATGCTCCGTGCTTGATGTGATTCCCTCATGGGCCACATTAAACCTTTCAGCTATCAATGCAGGTGTTAACTAAAAAACTTCTTGCCCAATTCTAATACTGATTTCCTGTTAATATCAATACCTTGTATCTATCTTGCCATTTGCATGGCAATGTCCTTCGCCTATGGGTGAGGTCAAATACTTCTCAAATCCAGCATGGCGCATTGCAAGAGACCTCTACATTCGAACCAATCCTTCTACTCCTGCGACATCTTCTCTGGGATATACAGTAGGTGGAAATCTGAGAAAGAAACCACCATAGCTGCACTATTGCTTTTCTACCTCACTACTCTAACACTTGGGTGTGCTGCTCACTGTAGTCACTCTCTATGCAAACTCACCAAATAAGCTGAATTTGGCAAAGTGTGCAGCCTTTTATGCCCTGCATGCCTGTGTAGAGAGCTAGGAGTCTGAGCCATGATTATTGATTATGGAACCTTAACTCGTGAATTTGCACTTCTTTTGGCTCACAAAATAAGAAACAATCATCAAATTTGAAACGTTGTGTCTACCGCCGCTTAATGATTGCCTATACTATTGCATGTCAAGTAGTTACAATGCATATGATGTCTAAAATTCCACGATCCGATGTATTTAATGTTGATATATATATATATATATATATATATATATATATATATATATATATATATATATATATATATATATATATATATATATATATATATATATATATATATAGTTGGCTATGCGACACTCTGATAGGGCTGTAATTTGGACCCATTATTGACGCTCAAAAGAACTTCTCCTGCCAATGTAGCCAGTTGAAATGATCCTGAGCCGCACATCTGGTGAATTCGAAATGGACCGGTCCATCATAATTTTAGTTTACCCATTTTTCTCTTCATCTTTGAGTCAAAACATGGAACCAAATCTTCAGGTTGAAAAATATTAGTTCGGAGATTTCGATCATGCCACTTCTTCTATCTACTTTGGACTTCCTATAACACTAAAAATCTATGATATTGTTATCCACCCAACTACCGCAACTGATCCATTTGATATGCAAAGACTTCTCCAGAACCAACCTTTTCTGCACTGCAATCTGGAGACTGGGTACCGCAAATTCAAAGGGAAGAATGGCCTCTTGTCCATAGAGCAATTTAAAAGGTGTGCTGCCCACAGAGACTTTGTATGAGGTCATGTATGCCCATAGGACAATGAGGAGCATTATTTCCCACTGATTTGTCGAATCGAGCGGCATCTTTTGGAGCATTTGAAGTAAGACTAATTTGTTAGTACTTTCCACCAATCTATTCACTTGAGGATAATAGGGGGAACTAAATTAAGCTTAACTTGATACTGTTGATATATTTAGGTAGTGATGTGTGTGAACACTCTAGGACTGCCTGGGCACTTTTTTTTCCTCTTTAGGAGGTTTTTTTCGCCCTGCTTGTATATACGCCTATTGACCTAATGGGCTACTTATCTTTGTACATTCTCTAGTAATACATTCAATATTTTGTGTTGTGTTCCGCAGACGTCTATCTCCAACAATTGGTATCAGAGCAGGTCGTCGCTTCATCTAGGGCGCCATCGACACTCTTCCGTTTGCAGTCTCAGAATCACACAAATTTCGGTGAGCATACTCAGTATGTTTTCGAGATCAAAAAAACTTTGCTGTGTGGTACCGAAATCGCGATCTGAGCTAGTTTCGGCCTCCGAACGCATTATCGCAGTGCTTGTGCAGGCTATTTTGTCTTTTTGTGCCAAAGATATATACCACTTTCTGTTCGCTCGTATCAGCATCTTGAAGTCTGCTACAGGTCTAGCAGAATTTGTTTGGGCAGTTCTGTTCAACCTTTTGAGATATAATCAATTTTTTGCATTAAGGTATTTTAGTCACCAGACATGGCTGAAAGCAGTGATGTATTCCGTATGTTGGCTGTTGAGGATAAGTTGGATGGTACAACTACCCGTTATGGGCTTATATGATGCAACATGTGTTGGTTGCAAAAGGACTATGGAACATTGTGCAGGGTGTGGAAAAACGACCTATCACACCTACAACTGTTACAACTACAGGTACTGAAGCTGATGCAGAAGGTGTGGAAGATGATGATATTCTGCATATTCCTGTTCGTGCTGCGGTTTGTGTTGCACCTACTACAGAGCAAATTGTCTAGGATGGCAGAGATGCCCAGGCAGATGCTTTGATAGCCTTGTCTGTCAAACGTGTCATTATTCCTCACATTCACTCTTGCAGAATAGCTAAGGATGCTTGGGATATACTTACCACATTGTACCAAGCTAGGAATGAGGCTCGTGTTGCTTACCTCGGAAAACAGTTGGAGAGTGAGCACATGAATGAAGGTGATTCTATGGACAGTTTCCTAACAAAGATCAAAGACTTGAAGGAACAGTTGATTTCTGCTGATGAGGTTATACCAGATAGCTCACTTGTGCAGACCGTTTTGAATAGTCTTCCTGATTCATATCAAAGTTTTGCTTCTACTCTTCGGTTGATGATGAAAGGCAATCCAAATGCCTTATCATTTGAGGAGTTAGTCTCCGTTTTGTTGTAGGAAGATCAGTCTAGGTAGAACAGGTCCATTATACGTGTTGCAGATCAAGCTTTCCTGGCTAGTCAGAAGGGCAAAGGAAAATGGAGCTCTTTTGTTGGTAAGCAGAAATCTGCAAATGCTGCACATTCAAAGAACCAAGACAAAGATGAGAAAAAATCAAAAAAGCAAAAATTGTTTTGTAAGTACTATAAAGGGAATGATCACATCATAAAGAACTGTCCAAAACTAGCTGCAAAAGAGGCAAAGAAGAAAGAGCCTGGAATGATTGTTGCAGAAGCCTCTACACCAAAAACGGAGTCTACTAATCTTGTGTAGGAAGAAGAATGGGCGTTTACTACTGTTTGCAGTTTTGACCCATCTTCTCATGATCAGTGCATGTCTGCAGTAGACTCAGATGTTTGGTATTTTGATAGTGGGGCAACCAAACATATTACCTCGCAGCGTAGTTTCTTCTCTTCACTCAAGCCTGCCCCTACAGGGAATACTATTACATGTGCCAACAACTCCTCGTATCCTGTTATGGGAGTTGGTAAGATCATTTTAACTACTGCTGATGGTAGTTCTTTCACTTTTTCAGATGCATTAGTTGTGCTAGGGATCAAGAAGAACCTGTTATCAGATTCTGCATTAGCCAAGATTGGCTTGGTTGTAAAATTTGTTGATGACAGGTGTACAGTTCATGATGTGTCAAATGGCTATGTGATTATTGGTTCTGGCATTTTATGTCATGGGTTGTATAAGCTCATAGACTATGAAAGATCTAGAAATGATTTGGCATGTGCAGTAAATGATTCTCAGGCTATGTCAGATGCAAAGCTTTGGCATGCACGCTTTGGTCATCTGAACTTTGCTAGTTTGCTACGCCTGCAAAAATCTAAAATGGTGTCCTCTTTGCCCAAACTTGAGGCACTTGGAAAACATGTTTGTGAAGGATGTATTTTGGGCAAAATGCAGCGTTCGTCCTTTCCAAAAGATGGTTTAGTTCGGGCTACTCAGAAATTACAGCTTGTACATAGTGATGTCTGTGGTCCTATGCAAACACCTTTTGGGAATTGTCTCTACTTCGTGACTTTCATCGATGATTTTTCTAGGCATGCATGGGTATATCCATTGAAGGCAAAGTCTAAAGTGTTCATGTGCTTCAAACAATTTTTGGTTTTGGCTGAAAATCTGTAAGCATGTAAAATGGGCACACTCCGTTTTGATCGAGGGGGGAATATATGTCTTCTAATTTTAATGCATTTCTAGCTGAACGTGGGATAAAACACCAGTGTACAGTGTCGTATACACCTCAACAAAATGGAGTTACTGAATGGAAGAACGAATCTCTCATGGAGATGGCGAGGTGTATGATCAAGAGTCGGGCTTTACCACATAGTTTCTGGCTTGAGGCTTTCATGTGTGCAGCATATGTACTGAACAGGTGTCCCTCTAAAGCACTGCAGTCTATCACTCCATATGAGGCTTGGCATGACCGCAAGCGATCTCTTGCTCATCAGCGTGTTTTTGGTTGTTTGGCATATGCATTAGTGTCTGAACAACATCGCAAAAAATTGGAAGATAAAGCAATAAAATGTATTTTTGTTGGGTACAATTCTGAAAGTAAAGGCTATCGTCTGTATCATCCACAGACTAAACGCATTTTGGTTAGCCGTGATGTTGTTTTTGTTGAAGATGCTATTGAGCCATTGATTTCATGTACTAAGGAGACATTTGTGAGCTTCAAAGACATGTATGATACTCTGCTGCCTCTTTTTACAGGTGGACAGTCTAGTGCTGGTCCTAATGAGGCAACTTCTCGGCCTTTATAGGTTTTATGTGATGATGCAGATAATTCCATTTCTGATGCAGATTTACATGATGCACTTCTTGATGAGAGAGTTGATATTGAGCAGGCAAGAACTATGCCAAAATGGCTGGTGCAGACCTTGCGTGACAACAAATTAGATGCACCTCTGTCATATCGTACTCGACCAGGCTCTCATAGTGCCTCTTTTGCATCAGATTGCTATGCTATGGCTGCATCTAGTCTTTGTGATGAGACTGAGCGTGTTTCGTTTGATGAAGCACAAAATTCAAAAGATTGGATGGCTGCTACGCAATCTCAATATGATGCAATAATGAAGAATGGTACTTGGTTTTTATGTGACTTGCGTCCTGACAAGAAGGCCATTGGCACTAAGTCGGTATACAAGCTGAAGCGTAAACCTGATGGTACAATTGGCAGGTATAAGGCTAGGCTTGTTGCAAAGGGTTATGCATAGGAAAGAGGCATTGATTTTGATGAGACCTTTGCACCTACATGCCGTATGACTACTGTTCGGAGCATCTGTGCACTTGCAGCCCATCATGGTTGGAATGTACATCAGCTGGACATTAAAACTGCATTTTTGAATGGTGACGTGCATGAAGAAGTGTATGTTTATCCGCCCCGTGGCTTTGTGCAAAAAGGGCATGAGAACCTGGTGTGCAGGTTAAAGAAGGCATTATATGGTTTAAAGCAAGCACCACGTGCTTGGTATGAAAAGATACATGCCTATCTGATTGCACATGATTTTGAGAATAGTCCAACTGAAAGCACCTTATATGTTAAGCGTGCTACTGATGTACTTCTGATCATTGTGGTTTATGTTGATGACATGCTTCTCACTGGTCCTCATGAGAGGCATATTGCTAATTTTAAGGCTGATTTACATGCCTCATTTGAGATGTCTGATTTGGGGCATTTGCATCATTATTTGGGCATTCAGTTTATGCATGTTGATGGTGGAATGGCTTTGTGTCAAACGAAATATATTGACACATTATTGCAGTGTTTTGGCCTTGAAGAGTGTAAGCATATTACCATTCCTATGGAGACAGGTTTATGATTGAGTCTTCATGATGCTAGAGATGCATTTGATGTTGTTCTCTATCAGCAGGTTGCTGGATGCTTGATTTACTTATGCATTAATCGGCCAGATATTCAGTTTGCTGTCTCACAGATCAGTAGGTTTATGCATTGCCGAGGAGTCAAGCATTGGCAGGCGGTTAAGCGCATCTTTCACTACTTGAGTGGTACTCAGCTACTTGGGCTGTTTTATCCCAAGGGGGGATCACTACTGCCAAATCTGCATGCTTTTTCTGACTCTGATTGGGCTGGTTGCTATGACACTTGTGTGTCCACTTGTGGCTTTTGCTTCATGCTTGGTAGCTCATGTATATCTTGGTTGAGCAAGAAGCAGCCTACTGTGGCCACTTCCAGTTGTGAGGCTGAGTATAGGGCAGCTTTCACAACGACTGTTGAGTATGTGTGGCGTAGACACCTTATGGCTGATTTGGGTGTTGGTCAGTCTTCTGCCACCACCATCTTCACTCACAGTCAGAGCGCATTGGTAGTTGCAAGGAACCCTGTGTTCCATGCTCACACTAAGCACATTGAAGTGCATTATCATTATGTCAGGGAGAGGTTCTCTGCTGGGGAGATCAGCTTGGCATATGTGCCCACGTAGGAGAACATTGCAGACCTTTTCACGAAGGCTCTGCCTAGGGAGAAGTTTGAAGCTTTATGCAAAGCTTTGGGCTTACTTCCTTTTGTGGAGTGATTTCCACATAGCTTGGCACTTCCTTATACATGAGTGCCAGCTACTTGTTCACCGCATCACTCCTAGGGGGGATTTGTTGATATATTTAGGTAGTGATGTGTGTGAACACTCTAGGACCGCTGGGGCACTTTTTTCCCTCTTTAGGAGGTTTTCTTCCCCCGGCTTGTATATACTCCTATTGCCCTAATGGGCTACTTATCTTTGTACATTCTCTAGTAGTACATTCAGTATTGTGTGTTGTGCTCCAAGCTTCTTCTCCTTCCTTGTGTTGTTCGCGTGCTTCTGCAGACGTCTATCTCCAACAGATACTCTGTAGTAAGTTTGGAATTAACTGATTCAAGAAATGAGTTCCCTGATTGGAGATTAGTTCCAACGGTAATCCATAACGCGAAAAAATATCATTCTACAATTTCGTTGCGACTATTCGTGTAGTACCTTGCTTGGTTGCCCATGGTTCGGCCCATCACGTGCAATAATCCATACATGTCAAAATGTACAGGGCTCCAGTGTGCGTTGTAGGTGGTTTGATGGGACCTATAAAGTCCAAACCCCATTTCTGAAAAGGTTATAGGAGAAGAATTAGTTGCAATGGAAAGTGTTGACTACCATAGGGTTCTCCACTACATTGGCATGGATCACAATTCTGTACTGCTTGTTGTGCATTTGAGTACATAGTTGGCCACCACAATCTGGGCTGTTGGATTTTTCGAAACAAAAAATCAAATGACTAAACCGTCCACCAGCTGCACTTGCATGAGCCTCCGAAATGACTAGCTATACCTCATGTGGAGGAACGGAGTGTATCCAAATGTCGATCGGGTCCTTATGATACAACTGTCCCATAATCACTGTAAATATGTGACTATGAAGTCCTAGTTTTTTTCGTGTTGCTGAACTTAAGTATGATGGAGCAATACCATTTTCTAGAAAATTGAACATTTCCTCGTACCAAATGGGGTAGGTCTGTGGAACATTGTCAATATCGACCACCGAAAAAACCTCTACGTCTGGAAGAGTGTCATCTACGTCGTCGGGGGGTTCTCCATGATCAGTATGCGATAAGAAATCAGCAATAGCATTACTCGCCCCTAGCTGGTGAACTATATCATATTCCAATTCTTGTAACAGTAGGACCTACCAGGCAAGACACCCTACCAAATTTTGTTGTTTTATTGAATACAGAAGCGCACTGTGGCCCACATGAAAAGTGAATGCACATCCCAACAAATAATGGCGAAACTCCTTGATTGAATAAATAAGCCCTAAACACTCCCTTTTGGTAATGGAATAGTTCTATTCTACGGAAGTTAATCATCCACTAGCATAATAAACTGGTCAAAACTAGCTATGTTCTTCCTTCTGCATCAAGACACTTCCAATAGCTCTATCTGAAGCATCCACAAATACATGAAATGGTTGCGTCTAGTCTGGAGCTTTCCGTATAGGTGTGGTGGCTAACATTTTCCATCATCGCTCAAAGGCAACTTGAGCTTCATCTGTCCACACAAACTCAGTCAGTTGAACATGTGCAAGTTTCTTCAATGGAATCGCAATGTGTGCAAGTCCCCGTAAATTTTATCCATGCCAGTGAATCTGTCCCTGAATCGTAAAAATTCCTTCAGATTGCCGGGGGCTTGGGTCTCCAGGATCGCTTTCACTTTGTCTAGGTCCACTGCAATGCCCTTTTCAAAAATCACATGGCCTAACAACTTTACGCCTCTGACCGCAAAAGTAGATTTATTGGGATTTAAACACAAATGCACTTGTCGAGAGGAATCAAAATAGGCCCATAAATGGTTCAGGTGTGCGTCCATTGCACCAAAAAACAAAAAATTGTCTAGGACGATCCACATGAATGATGTTAAGTATGGCACAAAGATTTTTTCCATGCACCATTGAAATGTACTTAGCACATTTCCCAATCCGAACTACATAACTGTGTGAGCAAAGACTCCCCAATTTTTTATAAATGCTATGATTGGTCTATTAGCTTCCACCATTCGCACTTGGTTATAACCATTGAACCCATTGAGAAATGAATACATTTCCCTTCCTGCAACCTCATCAAGCATAGTGTCCAAAAATGATAAGGGAAAAGGATCCAGTATAGTAGCCTCATTTAATTTCGTGTAGTGAACACAGATCCATAACTATTTATTTTTCTTCGCAACAATAAATATGGGTGAGATCCATTCCGGATTTTCAATGGGAACAATGTAGCCAACTTTTATCTGTCTGTCCAACTCATGTTTGACCTGTTCTACAAAATTAGGGTTCATTATGTACTTCTGCTGCATCAACAAAGCTATCAATGCCATCTAGAATTCTGGAGCAAGCACCGAACAAATGCGGACTGGCTTAGGCTCTTTCATAGTTCCCAAATTTACCACTTCTAAAGAATCTTCTTCCACTCGTATCCTTCCATTCTCCATGGGATATTTTATCACTAGATCCATACTATCTCCGTCCTATAATTGCAAAGATTTTTTGTACACACCATGGCCGCCATAGTGTCCAATTCGGAGCTGATGACTTAATTCACATCAACTACACTGAAAGAGAGCAAATCCCTATTTGCTTCTAGAAACTACTGCTCCTCATCATCTTCCAATCCCTACAGCATATGCAGAGGTTCTGCTAGTACTGGTTTATGCTCAGGGAGGCAATGTTGCTCTTCATCTAAGGGAACAGAAAGCTTAGCATGCCCTCTTCGGAAGGTAATTGTCTTTTCATCCCAATTTTGGCCAACTTTAGCATTCCATAACCACCGACGGCCCAACAACAAGTTATAATCTAGATTTTCCCCCTTCAATTCTAGTACAACAAATGTAATATTAAATCGAACCTGCACAATACGGATAGAGTTGTCTTTGACCAGCCTCACTGGTTGTACTTGTGATTATTCTGCCATCCGAACAAAGAAAGGAGCTAGGTCAATGCGATTCCATCCCATTTGCTTACACGTGGTGGTGATGCAATGTTGATACTAGACCTCCCATCCATCGAAACCTTTTGGAATGGCCTGATTTTTACACTGGATTGTAATCGTAGGGACCACATAGTTCACTATCTTGCCCGGCACATTCCTTACCATTGAAACTGAGGGTTCCCAATTTCCAAAAGGTGCATATTTTTCCTATAGTTGTTGTAGTAATTGTTTTCAGAATGTTGGAACTAGCTTCAGTAAAGCCCCCAATGAGAGTTTGATATGTGATTCCTATAGGAACCCACAACACTCCTCATTCACTGTTGGTTCATTTTCTGTATACCCTTGTTTCTGTTCCTTCTGGGCCTACTAATTTTGAAATCTGCTAGTAGTCGCCTGATGCATAGGCACAGCCTGCAACGTTTGAGATATCAATAAACTTGTAGATGGTCCAGCATTCTTCTTTGGCTCTTGAATCATTTCCTCCAATGTCGTGCCAATTGTGTTGTGTCGCTTCTATCTAGAAGATCCCCCTTGGACTCATGGGGACTCAACATAGTGTGGTGGGTACTCTGTAGCCCACTATACTGCCTTCTTAAGTGCTTGCATTTGTGAGTCCATAGGTGTTAAATAATCCAATTTTTGTCCACTCAAATACTCTTTCTGGGACCTAGTGACTACTGATATTGAGGGCTCTAGATAATCCAAGGTCACCACACTAGCCATGGGTGCCTTCAGCCTAGCTTCTTGCTTCCTCTGATCATATTCCTTGGCCTCCTCGCATTCCCACCATCTATGAACATATTGTAGGTAGAATTGACATTGAATTGGTCGATTAGCCAAGTTGCCTAGCCCAGGTTGTTGAAATCTCCGTCCTCTACCGAACACGTGTCTGTTTTGCCAAAACCCACACCTCTGCTTCGGAAATTGCTATGAATCGGAGTATTGGGATGGTCTTGCAAGTCTTGCATTCTGACTATTCTACCATTGTCCAGTAGAAACTTGGAGCTTATATCCAATCGAATTCCCTTTCCAAGAAGGTACATCTACTTGTGCAATAGCGACTAAGGTATTTCTCACATTAAAGCGACATTCCTCTAAAATGTGATTAGTCTTGTTACAAATTGGACAAAATACCTGGTTAACTGCACAATCGGCCATGATGTGGCCCGCATTCATGCACCGTAGACAATACAGTTGCTTCTCTAGGGTCGCATCTTTCTTAAACACCAAATTAGTCTTCTCAGAGGCTAAATTGGCAAATTACATCTTCCGATCCATCCTTATAGCTACGTCAATAATCTGGTCAAGTGTACGGGATCGGTCGAGTTTATACATATAAATCTTTGCTTTAATGGGTGGTTGAAGTCAGTCAACAAATAATTATGTTAACATTTCTTCAGTAGGACATTTGTCTATCAAGAACTGCCACAACATAGATCTAAAATCTGATGCATACTATTCGATCGTCCCTTTCTCCATCATATACTAAGGTGAAGAATGTAACTTTGAAACACTCTTGGCAGTCCAAAATAGCTCTAAAAATGCTGCCTTCAACTCATCATAAGTTAAAAAGTAATTGGGAGGGTACTCAATAAGCCATTTTATTGCATCGCCGGCTAACATGGCTTGAAATAGTTGGAGCTTGTGTAGATTTTTGTTTAAGTTATGATGGTTACATAAGTATTGATTCTCAAATGTGCATACATGCACATCCAGATCCTCGTCCACTCGCCCATAAAAATGAATATAATTTAACACTCGCAATGGGTGTCTGTTTGCCATCAAATCACCAAGCATCTGTAAGGTACCGGTTTGAGGTGAGGGTATTAGAGCTAATTGCAATTCTAGCAAGGGTTTGCTGCCACCACTTTGACCCACTTCCACAAGGTATTTATCTTCTTGTAGTTGGTTTTGCTGGTCGGTTCTGTTGAATTCCCCTCTCCACGATACTTTAGTTAGTTTACCATCCTTCCACTCAAAGACTAAATCCTTCAAATGCTTGGGGGGTAAAACTCCGGTTTCCACCCAAAATTGCACTTCCTCTGGAATGGTAATTGCATCCTCAAGAGGGGTGTCTTCAAGCTTCAATGTCACGAGTATCTGCTGCACAAATTCATCTAGATAACCGTGATGATAAGCCTCTTTTAACTACTCCTTGCCACTTTGTACCGGCATCAATCCACCTTGTGTTGTGTTCTGTTACCCCATCCCATCATGATCACCATAATGTTGGGCATACTGTTTACTACAGTTTAACAATATCCCAATTAATAGGTTTGCAAACGGGGATTTAGGAATATACAATACTCATGAACATGCATTTTTTTTTCATTGCTTACATAAAAATTGGTTATAAATAGAGATAATTCATACCACACAATATACACAGAGTCGTAGCTTCCACAATAGCAAATAGATTCTTGATTACAAAGTATGTATGCGGTTACAACACACTAATATCTTTGCAATTGAAATCTTTGGAGATTACAGACTTCATCAGTTTTCAATCACTGCATATCTGCACACTTCGTATTCATCACTTCCGGAATCTCCCCGTAAGATACAACACCGTACTTCTTTGTAAGCACTTCACACCGTTCCAAACTTCCGAAATACAAAATTACCAAAAGTAAGAATTTTGAAAACTCGTAGCATCTCCGTAAACTCCATTCCAATTACATTGAATTGATAATTTTTTTGTTACAAGGAAAGTGGTCATCCACACCGACTACTAACAAGAGCAATCATGATTGGATGTAGAAAGAACACATCATGAGGGATAATAATCTGAGACATCAAAGAGGCATGGATGAGTTTCCCTTGTCTAGGCCTAGAGAACACCCTAGAACGTTGGGGCCTACCCAACTTGAGAAATCCATGAAGAATTACTTCGATGGTACTCCTGATTCATATGGTCATGTAGCCTCACTTTTTCCATTACTTCAACATGAAATGCTAAGCTAAAATCTATTTTAGAACCAAAATGCTCAAATAAGGCAACCCAAAAATGATTGCAAAAACCATCACGATCACATAAAATTACTTTAGGAAATCCATGATGTGGGAAAATGCATTTAAGGAATAATTTTGCAGCCTGAGGTGCAAACAAAGTTTTTCTACAAGGAAAGAAATATGCATATTTACTAAACCTATCAACTATTGTCCTAATCATATCGCTATGTGATAAAGTGACAGGAAGACATGTGATACAATCCATAGAGATTTGTTCCCATGGTTCATTCGGAATGGGAAGTGGCATTAATAATCCAAATGGTTTACCATGATGATGTTTTACACATTGACATACAATGCATTGAGAAACATAATGTGCAATATCGTTTTCCATGCGGGGCCAAAATAATAAATCTTTGCAAGTAGGAATGGTGCTCTATATGCCTTGATGACCCATGTAAGATGGTTCATGCATTTGTTTGATGATAAAATCTTTAGAATCTTGGGTTATGCATATCTATGTTGAAAATAATGTAACTCATGATGAAATGTATAATATTCATCAATTAAAGGTGCACCATTGTTGAATTCATGCCATGCACGTGAGAAAAAAAAACATGCATAAGTTGAAATCATTTCTTGAAAGGAATGAATTTGGATTGTAGAAATATTATGAGAAACAATAGAATGTGAAGGCAAATGTCTAAGAGCATTGGCTACTACATTAGCTTTACTAGGTTGATATTGGATCATGGGCTATAAATTTTGAATGAATGAAGCCCATTTAAAATTTCAATCAGAGATTAAGAGATGATTTAATGTTAATAGTCTGTTGATCGGTTTTGGTTAAGACCTTAGATCCCATAAGACAGTGTTTAGAATATCACAAAGCATGCAAAATTGCTAACAATTATTTATCATATGTACTATGATTCTTTTCTAAGGGCTTAAGTTTCCTACTCTCAAATGCAATGGGATGATCATTTTGCATCAAAACATCACATAGTCCTAAACCACTCGCATCGCTAACAACATGAAATAGTTGTGAAAAATCAAGCAACTGTAAAATATGTGCACGTTTGAGTTTTTCAAAGGATTGTTGTTGGGTAAGTCCCCATACAAATTTTATTTTCTTTTTGAATAAAAAGGTAAGGGGTAGTGCTAAATAAAAAAAATTTTGAACAAACGTCCTATAGAAACTAGCCAACCCAAGAAAAGAATGAACACCATTGACTCATTCAAGTATAGGCCATTCTACTATGACTTTAAATTTTTTTGGATCCACATGGATGCCTTTACTTGAATTAATATGTCCTAGATATTCTAGTTTATGTTGAAAGAAGTAACTCTTTTCAGGATTAGCATAAAGTGTGTTCTCTCATAACAAATGAAAAATTCTTGTAAGATGCTTCTCATGCTCACTATCATTCTTACTATAAACAAGTGTATCATCAAAGAATACAAGAACAAAAGCTTGGTAATCAAGAAAAAATTTGTTAATCATTCTTGCAAATGTAGTAGGAGCATTAGTAGGTCCAAAGGGAATTACCATAAATTCATAATGGTTGGTTTGAGTTCTAAATGCAGTTCTAAAAACATTGTTTTGCATTGTGGTCAAGATTTGAAGACCAAGCTTAAGATTTTTTTTTTGAGAGAATAGAAAGTTAGATTAATGATGAATTGTGTGACTGTAGAAGGGGTAGGTCCCCCACCCCAAACCAAGGGTCAAAAAAAAAACGAGTAGGATAGAACAAAGGCAAACAGGTCAACAAGTCCCATCAGCAGGGTAACCTGGAGATCAAAATGAATACACAGAACAAAGCTCAGGATTAAGAGCATAGCAGGGCCATTTCAAGTTTGGAAGCAGAATATAGCTTGAGTAAAGACTCTCTCCATTGAGTAACAGGGGTAATCTTGAGATGAGTAGCTTAAGATTTGATCAGGATTAGCGGTTTGAAAGTTTGACCAATGTGAGCACGAATCGACCAAAACAAGTATGTTATGTTGATATTTTAGGTAGATTTGATGAATAATATTCGACTCAAATAAAGAGTTTCTAACACGAGAATTTTATCCTTTATCAATTCATTTATCATGTACTAATCATCTGTATGTTTTCTTTGAGCTTGCATATGATCCGCAACATAAATCAATTTAAGCTTCACCACATGATTTCCATTCATCTTTGCATAAGAACAGTAAGATTAAATCATGAATATACATGTCGATAAGCATTGTATGTATGTGTATGTTGTGTCTAAGAAAATGTGTATGAAAATATGTGCCTTTTTATGTGTGCATGATGTGTTTATGAATATCTCTACATTTTTTATCTGGAGGAATTTGCATATAAATATGTGCATTGCATGTGATATATATGCATAGGAAATTTGTTTTTGAAAATGCATACATATGTGTATCAATATACATGCGAGAATACGATTTGTGTGTGTATCTTGTTGTTCTTATCTGTAAAATAACATGAATATAAGTTTATGTACATATACTAGTATATGCAAGTATATATGTATGTATATATATGTTTACTTGGGCATATAGCATGTGTGGTGGAGAGTGCAAAATATGGCAAGGGGAGACGTGGAGAGAGAGGACACTAGACAGTGCAAAAGCATGGGAAAAAAGAAAGGAGGGGAATGGCAGCCTGAAGTGAAGGGTGTTAGTATATGATCAATGTCTACCCCTCATGATTGTATGCACATTTTGTAAGGCCCCCATTATGAGGAGAAGCCAAGCATGCATTACCCAATTGATGGGAATCCCAACTTGCATGTTGGATGAAGGTCATATTGGACCATGTAAGGTATTGTAAGGAAAGGGAGTTACCAAGGTCCCCAATTGTGGGGTCTGGGGCAGCGGTGAGCAGCTCGACTAGGGGGTCCAAGGGGGCCAGTGGCCCCCCTGGCTGGGGGGTCCCAGGGGCCAGTGGGCCCCCTAGTGGAGGTCCAGAGGCAGCACCCCGGCGTGATGGTAAAGGGAATATTCCATGGAATATTCCCTATCAGAGTCAAAAATCATTTATATTTGTTAGGTCAGTTCAACTGGCCTAAGCTGTGTATGGCAATTACGTGGGCGATGGCCGCCCATGTATAGCCATCCACAGAAGGCCACCCTTGATCCTATATATACATGACTTCTGCATTACCTGAGACATCGAGTTGAGCCAGCATACCTCTACCTTGTATCTCCCTATCTAGAGTTGTCTAGATCACCATTTAAGCTCTAGTTGGAGAGCGCACGGGTGGACAACGCCATCATCTTTGTACTTGTTGTTAGTAGAAAATTGTTGAGATTCTCCTATATCTGTTATCTTCTCTGCTACTGCTCCTGTGTTATATTGCGTAACTATTGTCTTACAAAGGGAGGAAGCTTCAATTTATTTGAGGGGAGGAAGTAGACAATCAACTAGGATGATGAAGAAGGGAGTGACTCTGCCTTAGAAATAGACATACTTGATATCAAGCAGAAACAAGGAAAGAAGGAGATTTGGAGGAAGGATTCAACTCGTAAGGAGATGGAAGACTTTACCAGGGAGAAAAATTCCTCCTTAGCGGGCATGCTCTCCAGCTCGCTTGCAAGCTTTGGCTCAAAAGGTTTCCATGGCACTAGCCCTGTCAACTACAGGCAGTTCATGATCCAGTGCGCATTTTTGGGACAATAGTGGGGATCGGAATAGGAGGATGGGCATTCTTCGTTTCATTGTGGAGCCATGTCGATTAGCACTCAAGATCTTGAACTTCTTCCAAAAGATGATGTGCCACCAGATTTAAGTACTTGAACTTCTTCCAAAAGATGATGTACCTTGAAGCGTGAAGATTCTTTTCTCACGGTGTGTCGCTACTTCTGTGGGATAACGGCGATAAGTGCCATAGTCTGTGTTGTGGCAAATGCCTTTCCCACAATTCACGATTTTAAGAACGGTGATGATATTTCGTATGATTGTTCACGTTAAGGCTTATGATTTGGACTGTCATGCTCGTAGATTTTGGTGTATTGGGCTGGTAGAGGAATGCTACAGGTCTTGAGATTCCCGAGAAAAAGTTCACATTTATAGTGAAAAAGGAATAAAAGGCAAGGAGTTCGGTCACAAGCGGTGGCACGGATCTGCAATGTCCTCATGATGGGATAGATATGGAACAAATGGATACCTTTGGTTCTACAGAAAAGAGACTGAGAGAGGTGAAGCATCAGGGGTCGAGGACGCCTTCCTCCTTCTGCAACAGTGAGGAAATAACCATCAAATCTATTATGAGGGATGCTGCTGTCATCATTTTGCAGATTTCTTATGATGTAATCTAAGTGGGCAAAGTCGATTATGCTGCTGCAACGTCGCACATGATTCAGATGAATCATTTTTGAAACAATCCTGGTACGTTCACTGTTAATCTTTGTCTATATAGCGAAACAATGAGTAAGGTTATTGTGATTTATGGCAAGGTTTGGGAAAAAGACAATACTCATAACGAGCATAACAGTTAAATCTGAATAAAGTACTTCTCTTTGAATGATTATTTCCTAGCGACCACTAATTAACAACGTGAAAGGATATGGAATGTAATCTCTGTATTAGTCCTTGAAATCTATGTAGAAAGAAAATTGTGGGTTCTTTTGAAAAAGAAGACTCTGCTGTAATGAAAGTTTCCTGACAAGTTTCATCATTCTCACTAGGAACGCCTCTCTACATTCGTGATAAGAGAATTGGAAAGAGTATTGTCTTATCTCAGCGATCCTAAGAATGCTTGATCTGCGAGTTTAATGTTACCGGGCATTAGAGATAAAAGCTTGATTAAAATGCATTTGAATCAGAAAAGCCTTGCTGGAGCGTACTTTTCAGTTTTGTACTATTTATATTTGCCGGTACAATGAATGATGAAACGCTTTATGTTGTGACGGATGTTACTATGGTTTGGATTTTCAATCAAATAAATATCGTACATGTTTTTTTTTCCCTTTTAACAAATCTTTAACAGTGCTTAAATTAGACTTTTTTCCCCCTTCGTGCAATGTTCTGTGTTCTCATAAGAATATATTGTCGGCTGGAAAGTGCGAGTTCTCAAAAGTTGAACCATTAAACTTCACTCTGAAATTTTATGCAGCTGATTGCCATGTGGAATGTGAACTGATGCAGAGTAACTATTTCATTATAAATGTTAAAGTGCTTGAGCTACTCATGAATATTTGAATCATAAGCAACTAGGCTGATCTGCGGAAGAGGAAAGCAAATGTAAGGGAAATAGGTGACCTCCAGGTCGAACTTCAGAGCTGAGAGGAGTATTAGTCCATTTCGTTTACCTCTTAGTCATTATGACATTGTAGGAGAGAGTCTTGCTTATGTTCGGAATGCATAGTTTTTTTTTCTTTTCTTCTTTCTTCTTCTTTCCAAATTGTTAGAAGTAAAAGAAAAACTGATTTGAAATATTGTCATTAAAACTGATTTGAAATATTATCATTGTCACAACTTAATGAGTATAAGGTGAGCTTAGTGGAGTCAAGAAATGAATTTTTTGTTGCAATCATAAAAGTCTTATAGGTATCCTAAGAATGTATGCCTTTTGGTTTCGTCCATTTCTACCATTTTATTACAAGCTCGATTGATTTCCTTGCCACATTTTCGCTTTTCCATCCTATCACAATTCTTTTTTTTAAGTAATGATGCTCACTGTTGATTTATTCCCGAAGATATTCGAATTCTTAATGTTGGTTGACTTTGGCCAAATTTGAGTAAATCCAGGATGTTATCACCTCTATAAAATATCTATTGTGTGTTGCTTAAAATCGGAAGTGATCACTTAATCTAGAAGGATCAAACGTAAGTCACTCGGAGACCTAATGTATGCCAATACAAATTTTAGAAATGTGAGACTTAGACAATCCTTTGTCTCATATATGAGGGCTTTAAGGCTCCATGTTCCAATGACTTCAAACCATTTTTTGTAGAACTGAAGACATACAATCACTTCTTTGTCATGTTTGCATGCTTTTGAACTCCAACAATTGGTATCAGAGCAGGTCGTCGCTTCATCTAGGTCATCATCATCACCACTCGGGTCACAGTCTCAGAATCGCACAAAAAATTGGTGAGCATACTCAGGGCGTCTATGCAGTCTATTTCATCTTTTTGTGCCAAAGATATATAGGTTTTGATTTGCCAATATAAGCATCTCAAAGTCTACTATAGGTTTAGTAGAACACATCAAGATAGTTATGTTCAACATTTTCAGATACAATCCTTTGTTTGCATGAGGGTATTTTAGCTTGTGGCCATGGCTGAAAGCAGTGATGTATTTTGTATGTTGGCTATTGAGGATAAGTTGGATGGTACAAATTACCCATTGTGGGCTTATATGATGCATCATGTATTGGTCACAAAAGCATTATGGAACATTCTACAGGGTGTTGAAAAACATCTTGTTACACTTGCAAATACAGGTACTGAAGTTGATGCACACGGCATCCAAGATGATGATATTTTGCACATTCTTATTTGTGCTATGGTTCCTATTGCAACTACTATAGAGTAATCTTGTTGGGATGGTAGAGATGCTCACACACATGCATTTATAGCCTTGTTTCCAAATATGCCATTATTCCTTATATTTGCTCTTGTACAACAGCGAAGGATGCTTGAGATACACTAACACATTGTACAGGCTAGGAATGAGGCTCGTGTTGCTTACCTCCGAAAAGATTTGGAAAGTGATTATATGAATGAAGGTGATTCTATGGATCGTTTTCTAGCAAAGATTGAAGAGTTAAAGGAACATTTGATTTCTGCTGATGAAGTTATATCAGATAGCTCACTTGTGCAGACCGTTCTGAATAGTCTTCCTGATTCATATCAGAGTTTTGCTTCTACTCTTTATTTGATGATGCAAGGCAATCCAAATGCTTTGACATTTGAGGAGTTAGTCTCTGTTTTTTTGCAAGAAGATCAGTCTAGGCAGAATAGGTCCATTATGCATGTTGCAGATCAAGCTTTCTTGGCTAGTTAGAAGGGTAAATGTAAATGGAGCTCATCTACTAGTAAGCAGAAATCTGCAAATGCTGCACATTTGAAGAAGGAAGACAAGAATGAGAAGAAATCAAAAAATCAAAAATTCTTTTGTAATTATTATAAAGGAAATGATCATATCATAAAGAAATGTCCAATACTGGATGCAAAAGAGGCAAAGGAAAAAGATGCTAGAATGGTTGTTGTAGAGGCCTCTAAATCGAAAACAAAGTTTGCTAATCTTGTGCAAAATGAAGAATGGGTGATTACTACTATTTGTAGTTTTGACCCATCTTCTCATGAGAAGTGTATGTCTGCAATAGACTCAGATGTTTGGTACTTTGATAGTGGAGCAACCAAATATTTTACCTCAAAGTGTAGTTTCTTCGCTTTACTTGAGCCTGCCCCTACAGGAAATACTATCACATGTGCGAACAACTCCTCTTATCCTATCATGGGAGTCGGTAAGATCATTCTGACTATTGCTGATGGTAGTTGTTTTACATTGTTAGGTGCTTCTCTTTATGCCAGGGATCAAGAAAAATCTGTTATCAGTTTTTGCATTAGTCAAGATTGGCTTGGTTGTGAAATTTGTTGATGATAGATGTACAATTTATGATCTGTTAAATGATGGAATGATTATTGCTTCTGTCATTTTATGTCATGGGCTATATAAGCTCATATAGTATGAAAAATCTATGAATGATTTGGCCTGCACAATACATGATTCTCAAGCTATGTCAGATGCAAAGCTTTGGCATGCGCGCTTTGGTCATCTAAATTTTACTAGTTTGCTATGCCTACAAAAATCTAAAATGGTGTCCTATTTTCCCAAAATTGAGGCACCTAGAAAACATGTCTATGAAGGCTTTATTTTGGGAAAAATGCAGTGTTCCTCCTTCCCAAAAGATGGTTTAGTTCGAGCTACTTAGAAATTGCAGCTTGTTCAAAGTGATGTCTATGGTCCTATGCAGACACCTTCTTTTGGGAACTATCTTTACTTTGTGACTTTCATTGATGATTTTTCCAAGCATGCATGGGTATATCCACTCAAAGAAAAGTCCAAAGTGTTTATGCGCTTCAAACAATTTTTGGTTTTGGCTGAAAATCTAATGCCATTTCCCATATCTAACGGACCATGGGGACAAGTTTTAATGGATTTTATTACTGATCTTACTACAAGTTCATGTCATAATGATAGGATTCAGACAATTGTTCATAGATTTAGTAAACAGGCATATTTCATTCCTTTTAAAAAGACTCTTTTTGCACCTCAAGCTGCTAAGTTATTTATTAAATGTATTTTTCTACATCATATTTTTCCAGAAGTTATTCTTTCATATTGAGATGTTTGTTTTTGTAATCACTTTTAGGTTGTGTAATTTCAACATTTAGGTTCTAAAATAGACTTTAGCTTTGAATTTCATTCTGAAAGTAATGGGCAAAGTGAAGCTACGAATAGTACTATTTTAGATCCATTATGTTGTTATTCTTTAGATAATCTAAGTAATTGGGATGAGAAAATTCCTTTACTACAATTTGCATATAATAACACAATACATACCACTATTGGACGTGCACCGTATGAGATTGTGTATGGTAGAAAGCTTCCCACTCCCATGTCTATCATGCAAACTAATATACCTATGACTGATTCTTTTGCACAAGATCATATTTGTACACTTCATGAGGTTCGTGAGCACGTTAAGAAGAGTCAAGAACGTTACAAGCGTAATGTTAATAAAAAAAGAGTAGCTAAATAATTTAACAAAAATAACTTTGTATGGTTAAACTTAATAACAACATCCTAAGGTTAAACTTGCACCATATTATTATGGACCTTTTTGTATTATTCAAAAAATTAATGAGAATGCTTTTAGACTAGACATACCTTTTGATTGGAATATACATAATTTCTTTTCATATTAGTTTATTGAAATCTTTCAAAGGAACTTTGCCACTAACTCCTATTTTAGATGATCCTCCATTACTTCAAGAGGATTTTGAAATTTTAATTCTATACAAAATACTTGATTATGCTGTTACTACTACATGTGTAGGTAACCAATATCATTGATATTTAGTCAAATATAAAAATCACTCACTTGACGAATCTCAATGGATTAATAAAACATCATTAACCCTAAGGTTAAACATCCTAAGGTTAAACTTGCACCATATTATTATGGACCTTTTTGTATTATTCAAAAAATTAATGAGAATGCTTTTAGACTAGACATACCTTTTGATTGGAATATACATAATTTCTTTTCATATTAGTTTATTGAAATCTTTCAAAGGAACTTTGCCACTAACTCCTATTTTAGATGATCCTCCATTACTTCAAGAGGATTTTGAAATTTTAATTCTATACAAAATACTTGATTATGTTGTTACTACTACATGTGTAGGTAACCAATATCATTGATATTTAGTCAAATATAAAAATCACTCACTTGAAGAATCTCAATGGATTAATAAAACATCACTAACCCTACATTATGATCATTTAATTTCTACATATCATTCACAATCATATTAAATTCTAGTTTTCCAATTCCATGCATGTGTTTTTACATGGAACATGCTTATGATTGTTTAGTCATGGGACATGTGATTGGCCATCCATGTCTATTTTATTATTATCAACTAAGGTTAGTTGCTTGTCAACTAGGAGGCATGTTATACTTTATGGAATAATGGAATGTTATATGGAGTTTGATGTCTTGAGGGTTTTAATGTGATTTGTGTTTTCATTTAGTAGGGGACAATTGCACGATCTTTGGGTGCATATCATATGCACATAGACCTTCACAAATCAGATGATTGGATCCAAAGTTATAGAAATGTATATTCATTGGCTATGGCCTTAATCAGAAATGTTATGAGCTATATAATCCAAGTAATAAAGGTTTCATTGTTAGTAGAGGTGTTTTTTATGAAAAAAATCTTGGTTTGAATATGATTGCAGGAAATCAAACTTCTCTATGATCTAGAGGAAGACTTTTCGATAATATCAAAGAGGAATGGGCATACACATGAAGCCTCAAGTGATTTTGATGATGATCAAATGACTAAGAAGAGAAATCAAATCTTGGAACTCCAAAGGCAAGGCCAAAGTACAATAGATGAGAGATGTGGCAGAATCATCATAAGAAACTATAAGAAGATCTAGAGAAGAGGAAGCCAGAAAGGTATGGTTATGAGACATCCTTGCTCACTAAGCATTTTATCTACATTGCTCAAGATACAAACTTTGAATAACCATCAACATATGAAGAGGCTAAGAAGAAGCCAGACTGGAGAGATGTCATGGAAGAAACGATAGAAGCTCTTCAAGAGAATAGGACTTGGGAGTTCATTCCCAAGAGATCATCAATAAAAGTCATTGGATGAAGGTGGATTTACAAGGTAAAGAAGAATTCTTATGGCTCAATTAACAGGTACAAAGCAAGGCTTGTGGCTAAAGGTTTTGCTCAAACCCAAGTTATAGATTATGAAGAGACACTCTCACATGTGGTAAAGATGCCTACAACTAGAGTACTCATGAGTGTAGTATCTTCTAAGAATTAGAATATCTATCAAATGGATGTTAAAAATGTTTTTGTTAATGGTTGGATCTCAAAGGAGGTATACATGTCTCAAACCCTTGGTTTTGAAGATAAATCATATCTCAAACATGTATGCAGGTTAAGGAAAGCTTTGTATGGCTTGAAGCAAGCTCCTAGAGCTTGGATTCATATATTGGTTACTTATTTGCAAGATAAAGGATTTATGGTGAGAAAAGCAGATCCTTATCTCTTCATAAAAAGGAACCATTAGAAGACCATCCAACAATTAAACACAAAGATACAAGGAGTGGATATAGAGGTAGTCCTAAATTTGGAAGCAATTTCATTTGGTCAAAATGCCAAAAATGCAAAATTATAAAGGAACCTAGGCCTTCTAAGAAGGCACATCTTAGTAGCAGTGGAAGAGGACAAGAGACTCTAACAACATAATCAAGTCAACCTCAAGGTATCAATTAAAGGAACTCCTAGAGCTACCATCAGTCCAAGCACGTTTCAAGTTGTCCCTTCAGAAAGCATCTGCATCCTACCAGAAGAGCATGCCAACCTTTTGGAGCCATACACCAATTTGGAAGAAGAGTGTGAAGATCTCAACAAGTAGATAGCATGGCCCACCATACAAGTACCAAAGTCCATACCTCGTCCATAAAATACACACGAATTGTAGAATCTCCAAAAGAAGGTATGTTGGGGAATTCTTGTGCAGAAAGGGACTTGAGTGTTTGTAGGAGAAGGAAGAAAGATATAGGCACCGAAAGCTTCTGTAGTTTGATTATAAGGCGAAAAGTAAAAATATGATGTACACTACAATCCAAATGCTCTTTGTATGAAATCTCAAAGAGGACATAATCAAGCAAAGTTACAAAATGCCCAAGGTTCTTGCTGCTCCCAACCTTCTCTACACCAGACCTCCACCTTCTCCAAGAGCTTGCACTTGTGCAAACCTTGCACTCAAGCTTGAATAAGGGGAGGGATGGAAACCTTTTTTCGATGCACACATAGCTTCAATGGGACCTTGTGACCTTTGATTGCATTGCTTAGTACTTCTCTGCTCCTAAGTCACTCTTCTTGCACACTTGCACTTCCCTTCTTTGCATCGCACGCTCAATATATGTATCTTGCTCTTCTTTATGCTCCTAACTACTAAGGTATCTTGGTGCTCACTTTGATGTCCCAAGATTGTCTCAAAATATGGGTAGCCAACGAATCCCTGTTTTTTCCTATAGTGACTTTAGACTAAAACAAAAACTTTTATTGGGGGCCATACTTTCACTATTGTGTACACTTCCGCTTCACATACCTTCACTTTTTACCTTTTAATTCTTCAAATGTGCACCTAAGAGAGTGTTCACCTCAACCTTCCAAACACTTAAAAAACACTTTGAGCCTTAGAGAAATTACAGCAAGACACTTTACAACCTGCATCCAACTTTATGCAAAATATAACCTTTGTGAACAATTGATTGTGCACTACCTCTGCATCTTGACACCTGAACTTTGAATACTTTGACTTTACCCATGTTGACTTTGACCTTGAACATGTTGACTTTTATTGATTTGACTTTGACCCTTTGAGTTTGATTGTGATTGACTTTGACCAATATGACTTTTATTGGCTCAATAGTTGCCCATCGCCTAATGGCTCTCCGTCTCGAAGAGCTACAACCAAAACTCTGAGCAGAGATGACACCATGAGTTTTGTGCTACAAAATCTTCAAAAGGACACTTGAGCAGCTACCAAGCCCACTAGGAGCAGTAAAGAACAACACCAGAGAAGAACCAAAAGTGAAAATTTTGCATTTAAGAGCAAAGGATTGAGAATGGAGGGTAGGAGGAAATTGTATGGAGGGCTTATAAGGCTAAGAGTGATAGGGTAAGGAGGGGTAAGGGTGGGGCTAGCTAGAAGGATAAAGGGAGGGTGAGGGAGTAGGATTATGGGCTCTAGAGACGGCCAAAATGATCAAACAATAAAGCTATAGAGGGTAAATATGGGAAAATGTGAAACATATGGTAAAATAAAGTGACAGTAGACCATGGGGACCATGTGCACAATGAAAAACACGTGAGAAATGTGCTCAAAACTTGTGGGTTTTGACCAAAAGTCAAATAAAGTTGGGATTTTGGAAAAACTAAGTTCATAAATGAGTTTAGAGGTGCCAAAATACATGAAAATGACCCCAAGTTTGAAACAAATGGCCATCCAAGGTGCAATCTAGAGCCAAAGCGTTGGGCCAAGGAAAATAAAAAAATATATTTTATTTATTTATTTATTTAGATATTTATTTATTTTAAATTTTTGTGACATCCATGGGCGTATGGAAGATTAAAAATAAAAATAAAGATAAAATTAAATAAAAATAAATAAATAAATAAACAAAGTAAAATAAAAATAAATTAAAAAAGAAGGGGGGGCAGCGGGGAGGGGGCGGAGGGGCAGGGGGCTGCGCGGGGAAGGGGGGAGGGGAGAGAAAGAGAGAGAGAGAGGTTTTTTTATTTAAGAAGAAAAGTAGCCACCAAAGGCTCTTTTTTTTCTTTTTCTTTTTTTTTGGTGAAAAATACCAAAAATTATATAAAAATATAAATAAAATCAAAAAAAAAATCAAAAAAATAAAAAACAATTTGCAAAAAATTCCCTGCATATCTAGCAACTTATTGTTGGAGTTAGATGTCTGTGGAAGCACGCAAACAACACAAGGAAGAAGAAGAAGCTTGGAGCACAACACACAATACTGAATGTATTGCTAGAGAATGTACAAAGATAAGTAGCCCATTAGGGCAATAGGTGTATATACAAGCCGGGGGAAAAAAACCTCCTAAAGAGGGAAAAAAGTGCCCAAGTGGTCCTAGTGTGTTCACACACATCAATAACTAAATGTATCAACAAATCCCCCCTGGGAGTGATGTGGTGAGCAAGGAGCTGGCACTCATGGATAAGTAAGTGCCAAGCTATGTGGAAATCACTCCAGAAAAGGAAGTAAGCCGAAAGCTTTGCAGAAAGCTTCAAACTTCTCCCTAGGCAGAGCCTTCGTGAAAAGGTCTACAATGTTCTCCTACGTGGGCGCATATGCCAAGCTGATGTCCCCAACAGAGAACCTCTCCCTAACATAGTGATAATGCACCTCAATGTGCTTAGTGCGAGCATGGAACATAAGGTTCCTCGCAACTGCCAATGCGCTCTGACTATCAATGAAGATGATGGTGGTAGAAGTCTGACCAACACCCAAATCAGCCATAAGGCATCTGAGCCACACACACTCAATAGTAGCTGTGAAAGTTGCCCTATACTCAGCCTCACAACTAAAAGTGACCATAGTAGGCTGCTTCTTGCTCAACCAAGATATACATGAGCTACCAAGCATGAAGCAAAATCCACTAGTGGACACACGAGTGTCATAGCAACCAGCCCAATCAGAGTCAGAAAAAGCATGCAAATCTGGCGGTAGTGATCCCCCTTGGGATAAAACAACCCAAGTAGCCGAGTACCACTCAAATAGTGAAAGATGTTCTTAACTACCTGCCAATGCTTGACTCCTGGGCAATGCATAAACCTGCTCATCTGTGAAACAACAAACTGAATATCTGGTCAAGTAATGCATAAGTAAATCAAGTATCCAACAGCCTGCTGATAGAGAACATCATCAAATGTATCTCCAACATCATGAAGACTCAATCGTAAACCTGTCTCCATAGGAGTGGCAATAGGCTTACAGTCTTCACGGCCAAAACGCGGCAATAATGTGTCAATATATTTCCTTTGACACAATGCCATTCCACCATCAACTTGCATAAACTGAATGCCCAAATAGTGATGCAAATGCCCCAAATCAGACATCTCAAATGAGGCATGCAAATCAGCAATATGCTTCTCAATAGGACCAGTGAGCAGCATGTCGTCAACATAGACAACAATTATCACAAGCACCTCATTAGCACGCTTAACATATAAGGTTCTTTGAGTTGGACTGTTCTCAAAACCATGTGCAATTAGATAGGCATGTATCTTCTCATAACAAGCACGTGGTGCTTGCTTTCAACGATATAATGCCTTCTTTAACCTGCACACCTGGTTTTCATGCCCTTTCTACACAAAGCCACGGGGCTGAAAAACATATACTTCCTCATACAAGTCACCATTTAGAAATGATGTTTTAATGTCCAACTGATGTACATTCCAACCATGATGAGCTGCAAGTGCACAAATGCTCTAAAGAGTAGTCATACGACATGTAGGTGTAAAGGTCTCATCAAAATCAATGCCTCTTTCTTGTGCATAACCCTTTGCAACAAGCCTAGCCTTATACCTGTCAACTGTACCATCCGGTTTACGCCACAGCTTGTATACCCACTTAGTGCCAATGGCCTTCTAAAACCAAGTACCATTCTTCATTATAGCATCATATTCAGATTGCATAGCAGCCATCCAATTTTTTGAATTTGGTGCTTCATCAAACAAAACAGGCTCATTCTCATCACAGAGACTAGATGTAGCCATACCATAGCAATCTGATGTAAAAGAGGCACTATGAGAGCCTGAACGAGTATGATATGACAGAGGTGCATCTAATTTGCTGTCACGCAAAGTCTACACCAGCCATTTTGGCATAGTTTTTGCCTGCTCAATATCAGCTCTCTCATCAACTAGTGCATCATGTAAATATGCATCAAAAATGGAATGATCTGCATCATCACATGAAACCTGCAAAGGATGAGAAGTTGCCTCATTGGGACTAGCACTAGACTGTCCACCTGTAAAAAGAGGTAGTAAAGTATCATACATGTCTTTGGAGCTAACAGATGTCTCCTTAGTACATGAAAGCAATGGGTGAATAGAATCTTCCACAAAAACAACATCACAGCTAACCAGAATGCATTTAGTCTGTGGATGATACAGACGATAGCCTTTACTTTAAGAATTGTACCCAACAAAAATACATTTTACTGCTTTATCATCCAATTTTCCGCAATGTTGTTCAAGCACTAATGCATATGCCAAACAACGAAAAACACGCTGTCGGGAAGATGGCGCACGGTTGGTGGATCAGTTCAACCGCCAAGTCCAACGGCGCACGCAGGGTGCTTCAAGCAACTCAGGTGGTATAATGGAGACTCAAAAAGAATATTAAAAACTCAAAATAATTGATGAGATCATCACATGATAGGAGAAAAAACTTTGATTCATAATAAAAATTCATACGATTGTCATGAAAATAATAAAAAAGATACAAGTTACCAATTCATCATAAATCATAAAGTTGGTTCATAATGTTGATTCATAATTTCATCATGTGTGTAGAGCCTCTTTGTCATAAAACAGAACCTCCATGTCCTTCCTTCAACATATGTATGTAGCCTCCATGTCCTTCAACTCCTCCATGTCTTCATCTCCTCGAAACATCAATGCTAACTCTTCATAAGATTAGCTCAAATCTTGGATGCCTCAAGCTCCTCCAAACTTCAACGCTAGGGAACATTCCTTGTATCAGAAGATGATCCTCCTTGATTGAATGAATATCAACGAGCCATAGTCCCTCTTTATATAGTATTTTGAATCCCCATGATTGCTTTTAGAATAAAGCATAAAGCTTTAGCGATCGAAGTTGTATGAGAAAGATTAACGGTAATCTGATTTACGATTCAGAAAACAAGCGTTTGCTTTTATTTCCACGTTCGTATCAATTTTGCGTAAGTTTTGCTTTGTTTTACGTTCTCTTTTGTTTGCTTTTGTTTTAATACTTTTCACTTTTTATATTGATTTAATACTTTTGCTTCATAAAGTTGGTTTCACACTTATATGATATAAGTTGAGGGTTCACATGGAACAACCAAGTAGGGGTTCACATGGGTTGAATGATTATACAATGGTACATATGGGATCTTTACAATTTGAGATTACTCACATGGTGCACATCAGAATTTTATGATTGGGTTTCACATGTAATGTTTTCACACTACAAGTTTTAAGATTGAAGTTCACATGGATGAATATGGGTTCATGGATATTTTCTGTCAGCTTCAAGGTTCTATAGAGATGGAAATCTCTACGACATTCGCCCCTAATAAACCTGCACATCGTCCTCAATGGGCCAATCTTCAAATCTTCTTTCTACTTCAAAGATAAACTGACATTTCATAGAAACATTGAATTTTGAAAACATTTATCAAGTGCATGGGAAAATAAAATATGTGCCTATGCAAGGCCATATAATGTAGCCCTATCAATTGCATACTTTGGAAATGCATGGTTAAAAGTATGGTGCAAAAGATAAGGTAATTGGCATTTGTAGATGAAGCATATGCGCTCACTTTCATACATATCAATGTGCATATACATCAATCCTTCTGTCACTCAAAGTGCATGGGTAAAGCTCAAAACGTGCCTTGATGCAAGGTCATGTAATGAGACCCTATCATGCATACTTTAGGTGCATAAGTAAACAAACATGGTGCAAATATTAGGATGAAAGGTATTTGATGATGAAGCTTGTGCTCTCACTCACATACATATCAATGTGCATATACATCAATCCTTACAATCACTCAAAGTGTATGGGTAAAGCTCAAAATCGTGCCTTGATGCAAGGTCATGTAATGAGACCCTATCATGCATACTTTAGGTGCATAAGTAAACAAACATGGTGCAAGTATCAAGGTAAAAGGAATTTGATGATGAGGTTCTTCAAAATTTTTGATATCCGCTTTTTAAATTGGATGTCATCCTTTTTTTAATTTATTTGCAAGTGCAAGTAGATTGTGCAGGCTAAAGAAATAAACATGTGCATATATACATTGATTTATGCATACTCTAAGTGCAGAATAGACTCAATATGGTGCAAATAATGGAGAGCAAGAAAAGAAGACTAAAAATGCATTAAAATCAACACTCAATTCTCACTCTTCAATCAAATAATCCTCTCAATTCACTCAAACACTCTCACTAATCTCGAGCATCATTATCATCAAAGATAATTTTAAAGAAGTGTGTTCCTGTCTCATGAAAAACATCAAAGTTAGTATCAAAAAACATGCTTTACAATTCATCCTCACTACAATTTCACTCATCATTTCCTATCTAAGGATCTCTTCATGGTCAATCATGTCTTCATCAAGCTCGTAATCATCTTTATCCCTTTTCTTGAACAATTTTATTCTTTTACCTGCAATCAAAGTTTTTAGTGGAGTTCCATCTAATTCACGCAAAGCATATGTTCCATTCTCATGTATTTTTAAGACAACATAAGGTCCAAACCATCGTGGTTTTAATTTCCTTCTTGCATCATATTGGGAATCAAATGTACTATCATAGATCAAAACCCAATCATCCTCATGAATTTGTTTAGGCCTTAGTCTATGTGTTTTATCAAAGTATTTCTTATTTTTCAATCTCGATTCTTTTGATTTTTTGATAGCATCATCAAGTTTCTCATTCCCTTGCTCAAGTTGTTTTATTCTTAAAGCCAATAATTCATCAGTAGATAGCTTATCATTCCAAGGTAGAGTAGACCATGTAAAAATTTATGTATAAATAGGAAAAATAGGTTTTTGACAAGACATAAGTTCAGCAGGCATGTATCCTGTTGTCCTAGTGCAAGTCATTCTATCAGCCCATAATGCAAAAGGTAAATATCTTGGCCATTGTTTTAAATCATTACTACAAGCTTTAGAGATTGCTTTCACAATCGGTGAATGACCTCTTTCTATTTTTCCATTAGCCTCAGGGTTATAAGAAGTTGTAAGAGATAAGCAAATTCCATGCGGTGCAAAGAAATCCCTAGCCTCTTGAGCATCTAGTTCTCCCCTATCAGCAACTACTTTTTCAATATATCCAAATCTTGAAATTACATCCTCAAGTAAGAATTTGCATACATTATATGTCGTTTTAGATCGTAGTGCTTGGCCTTCTACATGGTTCGTAAGATCTTCTCTTGCAAGTACAATATATTTCATTTTATCAATACCTTTAGGCATGGTCACAAGATCAACTACCCACTTATAATGAATACAAGGTGGATAAGTTGGATGCAAAGGATCTCTGTGTTTTACAGATGAATGCATTTGACATGTAGTACAACTGTTTACATAATCCCTTACATTGACATAGATTCCTGGCCACCAATAACTTTCTCTAATCTTTTCATATGTAGCCACAAAACCTTTGTGTCCAGCCCATAATGTATCATGTAAATTTTTCATAACTTGCAATTGAAGTTGTTTCTTCCCTAGTACTCTTTGTGGCATCTTAACTTTCCCCCTAGCATGTCTCCAAATAAATCCATCTTTTAAGAAAAAATTGAAAGCTCTTTTTCTAATGTCTTTGAATCTATTTATTGACCAAGTAGGTGACTTTTCAAGAGTACTAAGGTATCTTCCAATATCTTTCCACTCTCCTTCATAATCATCTTCATTAAATTGTTCATACTCATATACTTGTGGATCATAATTAATTAAATTTACATTTTGAATTAGTTCATCCTCAAGATTATCTTCATATCTAGCTCTAGATAGCATATCAGCTACTGCATTTGATTTTCCTGAAATATGAACTAACTCTGGATTAATATACTTTATGTATGAGATCCATCTAAGCATAGCTATATCTGGGGATGAACAATTTGCTATGAGTCCTATGAGAGGTAAGCAGTCAGTTTCAATTTTAACATTAGCACCTATGAAGTATTCTTTATCAGTTTTTAAAGTTGTCACCATACCCCATAGTTCCCTTTTTATTTGAGGATATTTGCGTTGAGTTTCATGTAAAATTTTTGCCCCAAATCTAGTCGCATATCTATTTCCTTCACTATCTTCTTGACTTATGACCCAACCTATACCAATAGGGCTAGTATTAACAGTCAATATGATAGGCTTATTCCTAGTATAATCTACACGCTTAAGAATGGGAGCTTCTTGCAATAACTTTTTTAATTTTTGCATCCATGAGTATGTTTTTCAGTCCAAATGAATTTTCTTTTTTTTCTTAACAAGTCATAGAGACAATCAACAACATGTGCAAAATGTGGTATCCAAATCACATAAAAGATACAAGCACCTAAAAATCTACGAACCTCACTCACATTTTGACATGTTTCTGAAATCTTACTAATGGCATCAATTTTTTGCGGATATGGCTTCCGTCCATAGTGTCCACAAAGATGACCAACAATAAGAACCTCATTAACACCAAAAATAGATTTTTCTATAAACAAGGTTAAGCCTACTTTAATAAATCGCTGAAAAACCTTTTGACAATCAAGGATATGAGTTTTCACAAATTGACGACATCCATCATCATCCAAAGTACAATCTTTCTCTTCTTCCAAGCAACCCTTAATGGGAATATCATCTATAAAGGGCATAGTAATGTGTGGAATGAAATCATGCAAAACCAAATTCATTGCACTCATCATGTGAGCTACAGAATTGGTTGCACCTTGAGGTAACGTACACATCCTAACCAATCCAAGAGGTGTTTTCATTGTAGTAATATCTCTACTTTCCAATGCCAATTGGAATTGGTCATAACCAGAATAGAGATCTCCCATTGAATAAATAGAATTTCCTACAAAGGCTTCTACAAATTCATCCACAATTGGTCCTATACCAACATTTCTAATGGTAACTTTATTAACTGGCTGAAGATCTTGGATAAATCAAAGTTTTCCATTTTTCTTTGGCACAGTAAACCAACGGTTTGAATAAGGAGCCGAAGAAGATTCAAGAATATGCATATTGATTTTCTCTTTAAGCAATCTTATCAATTCTAGAAGATGAGCTTTAGGTACAGGAATAGGACGTAAATTCCAAGGAATATGAGGAATAGTAAAAATAATCATTGGAGAAACAATCCTAGGATCTGCACATCCTATTTCTGAAGGCTCTAGAGAAAATGCTCTCCCATGTTGCTCAATAATTTTCAAGAAATATTCTTTTTCTGCTGGAAGAAGGAAACCACTAGCATCTAACTTGATTTGTTTTAATGATTCTTTAGTAAATACATGTCCAATTTTTGTTGGATCTCTAAGGATTGGCTCATGACTTACATTCTTTATAATTTCATCACTAAATTTAGGAAGTGGTTGTGCTACCGGTTTTACCTTCTTATTCACAGTTTTATATTTTGTTTCCACTAAAGCTTCATGTTCTTTATCAATATTAGAAACACATTCTTGGAGTAAAGCATAGTCATCAAGTGAGGATAGGAGAATATAGGATTTAGAATTATTTTGATAACACATTTCTAGTTCTTCAAGCATTGAAAAACAATGAAATGTTTCAATAACATGTTCAATGTTCTCATTAGATAATAAATGTCCTTTATTTTTTAAATGTTTTTCATATTTTTTTATGAGTTTTTTAGGAATTTGTTTGAAATGCAAAATTTGATTCATGATCTCATCCGATTATTTGTGAGCATCTATATTTGAACTCTACCTCTTAAGTTGCCCGAAGCACCCTGCGTGTACCGTCGATTTGGAACACTAGCAGTTGGCCTGATCCACCCAACTGAGCCCTTCGCGACATTTGAACCCGACATGAAGAAACGGCATTGCAACTCAGGTACGCATAATTTATATTTTCTTGCATATATATTGACGAAGTTAGAAAATAGTCGCGGCTTCTACTTCCTTGCGAGCGGTAGCTTGAACAAGATTTTGTGAGTTCCTTCACAGAAACTTGCAAGTATCTTATCCTCTTCACTTCACCCTTCTCATCAATCGAGGCTACTTACGTATTTCTCACGGTTTTACTAGAGAAAGAATTCAACTTAGAGTAGTCCAACCTAACATGACTTGGGCAAACTTTAAGACCCAACTTCTTACTGAATTCTCACATGAAGATTATAGTAAGAATAATAGGGCTACATTTATGAGATGGGTAGGAACTGTCAGGGGAGCACTAGATTGTGCTCTCTGACTACACAAGACAAGATTTCGGAAACACAGTTCTGATTACAAGAATACCCACGAAGGGAAAATGCTACAAGAATATACGATCGATACAAGATGTCCCACAACCCGGGACCAATAGGTATGGAAAACTCGACTAGAGATGATACAGGAGATCCCACAACCCGGGATCGTAGGTAGGAAACAAGATATCTCGATTACAAGAAATCCCCTCAGGGATATGAACTGGATACAAGAAATAACTAGAAAAGGATCTCGTACTACGAGATTACAATAGGACAAGAAAGGATGTCCACAATACAAGACTAGACAAGACTAGAGCTAGAAACAAGACTAGAACTTGAACTGGAACTTGAATGTACTTACTTGGAGGTCACGACTCCTTGAGCTCCCAAGACTGGCATTGGCAAGACTGATTATGAATGTGGCCAACCCCTCCTTATATAGGTTTTCAAGGGCGGTTCCCAAGGCGGTTGCGAACTGATGATGTCATCATGATGTCATCGATTTGTAACAAGACCTCCCAATGTCAGAATTCAGCGAATAGACAGTCGATCTTGGGGTTTTGGCACATTCCGGACGCAATGGAAGCATTGGTTTCTCCTAATTCTGAACCAATCATGAGATACAGGGTTCACATGGAATCTTAGGTTCAGGATGGTTTCCTTCGTCCATGACATCACCTCCCCCTCAAGCGACAAGTTCCACGAGGAGCGGTCATGTTATCTGGTCTCGGCTTCGTTGGATTTTTCTTATGGAATTCTCGAACCTTGATTGGTGCTCTCTGAAGGTTTTCTGCAGGTTCCCAAGTACGATCACTGATGTCATACCCTTTCCAATGAATAAGGTATTCCAATCTTCCCCGGGATATTCTGGAATCTAGGACATGCTCGACTTCAAATTCTTCATGATCATCAATCTCGATAGGTGGTGAAGGACTAGGTCTCTCCCCCCTCAATGGTGAAATCTGATATGGTTCCAACATGGATACATGGAAAACTGGATGTATTCTCATGGTACTCGGTAACTGGAGTTTGAAGGTGACTGGATTAATCTTGGCCAAGATGGTAAATGGTCCAAACTTTTGATGATCTAACTTTGCACAAGGCCTTGAAGTTTGTAAATTGTTTCGGAGTAACCATACTTTATCCCCAATTTGATACGATGGATTCTGGACACGATGTTGATCTGCATAGTACTTATATTGTTGTTGAGCTTTATGGATCTCTTCCTTCAGTTCTTTGTGAATGTCCATCAGGTACTGGGCCTTGTCTCTGGCAGCTGGGTTCTTGACATGATTTGAGAGTTGTATATCCATCCTTGGATGTTGTCCATAGTTTGCAAAGAAGGGAGTTTGCTTAGTAGATGCATGAACACTATTGTTATAGGCAAACTCTGCAAAGGGTAACAACTCAAACCAATCATTTTGGTGATAGTTGCTAGTGCAACGGAGATATTGCTCCAGGACTTGATTCACTCGTTCTGTTTGTCCATCAGTCTGTGGATGATTTGCTGTAGATAGTTTAACTTGAACACCAAGGAGCTTGCAAAGACTGTTCCAAAAGCTGGATATGAACTGTGGACCTCGATCACTGACAATGTCATCAGGCAATCCATGAAGCCTAAATATGTACCTAAGAAAAAGTCTGGCAGTGGCTGCACCTGTGATTGCCTTGGTAGTTGGAATGAAGTGTGCCATCTTTGTAAATCTATCCACAATAACAAGAATGGCATCATACTTATCTGACTTTGGTAGATCTGTGATGAAATCCATCGACAATGAAGCCCATGGCCTTTCTGGAATAGGTAGAGGTTGCAAGAGGCCATGAGGTTTATGTCGGGGTACCTTAGATCTATTGCAAGTATCACAGGTTCGAATGTATTCTTTGACTTCCTTCCACATCTGAGGCCACCAAAAGTCCCTTGATATGAGTTCTATTGTTTTATTTACTCCAAAATGTCCTGCTGCAAGGTTGTCATGGCGTTGTTGAAGTACTTGGATCCTGGGCTTTCCTGGAGGGACATACAATAGGTTCTTATAGAGTAGTAAACCATCCTTTTCCTGAAATTCGTTTACTTCTTGGAATTTTCCTTCTTGAGCTTTCTGCTTAACGTTACAAAACAATTCATCCTGTGGTAGATTCTCACGGATCAACTGATTCAAGGCTGAATCTTCATGATGGCTTGAAGAGATAGCTGCTAACTGGAGATGCTCGGGTTTGAGTAATACACTCTCTTGTTGATCAAAGGCCTCTTCACCCTTCTTTGGTGCAAGGTAAGATCTTCTGGATAGGGCATCTGACTGACATTGATGACGTCCTGGACGGTATGTGATGACAAAGTCGAATCTGGATAAAAAGTTACTCCATCGAGATTGCCTTCTATTGAGGATCCGGGTGGTCATAAAATACTCTAGGTTCTTGTGATCTGAATATACAATGACTTTATGAGCTGCTCCTTCTAGATGGTGACGCCAGGTATCAAACGCGTCTACTATGGCAAGGAGTTCTTTATCATGAATTTCATAATTAATTTCTGGAGGGGAAAACTTCCTTGAATGATATGCAACTGGATGTAGTTGTCCATCATCTCCATATTGGGAAAGAATGGCCCCTAGAGCAAAGTCCGATGCATCTGTCTCAAGGAAGAAGGGCTTACTAGAATCAGGATGAACTAGGATTGGAGCAGTAGTGAATGCTGATTTCAAGGTCTGAAAGGCCTTCTCTGCTTCTTCGGTCCATGAGAATTTGGAGTTCCCTGTAAGCTTGGTAAGAGGTGTCACTATCTTGGAGTAATCTCTGATGAATATCCTATAGAAATTGGCAAACCCCAAAAAACATTGTACATCTCGAACACATGAAGGTGGTTGCCAATCAAGGATTGTCTCAATCTTCTTAGGGTCCATAAAAATTCCTTTATCTGATACTATGTACCCTAAAAATTCCACTTCTGTCTTATGAAAAGAACACTTCTCCAATTTCGCATACAATCCTTTTTCTCTTAGTTTCTCTAGGACTATCTTTACATGATCTTCATGATCCTCTAGATTTTTTGAAAATATCAAGATATCATCAAGGTATATTACAACAAAATCATCTAAATATTCTCGAAAAATATCATTCATCATATGTTGGAAGACAGCTGGAGCATTTGTAAGACCGAAGGGCATAACTACATATTCAAAATGCCCATACCTTGTTCGAAATGCTGTCTTCCATTCGTCTCCTTCTCTGATCCTGACAAGGTTGTAAGCTCCTCGAAGATCAATTTTCGTGAAGAATTTTGCTTTTCCAAGGCATTCCAAGAGCTCTGATATGAGTGGTAGAGGGTATCTGTTTTTTATAGTGACTTTGTTCAATCCACGATAATCTACACACATCCGGAGAGTCCCATCCTTCTTCTTTACAAATAGAATAGGAGCTCCTGCTGGAGACTTCGAGTGTTTGATAAACCCCTTTGCTAGATTCTCATCAATGTTCTTGCGTAGTTCTGTAAGTTCCTCTGGAGATAGTCTGTAGATTGGTCCAAAGGGTGGTTGTGTTCCCTCTTGAAGATCTATGGGACAATCATAAGGTCTATGCTCTGGAAGGATATCTGCATTCTTCTTTTCAAAAACATCTTCAAAGCCATTGTACTGATTGGGTAGCTGTACTGGATCATCTTTCTTGGATTCTTGAGCTGGTATGGCATAGATCATATATGTAGGTTCCTTCCTTACTTCATGTATGAAGGCTTTAGCTCCAACATATGTTGGGTTCTTCTGGATATCTCGACGGGTGATTTTATTCTTTTCCCAATTAATTTCTGGATTATGTTTCTTTAACCACGGCATTCCGATGATAACCATATTTGCTGGACTCGATATTACATTGAAACATATGTGTGAATCATGGTCACCAAGGTGTACTCTTAGTGGTATGGTTTCCATGGTTATATTCCCCGATGCTAGAGGCCGTCCATCTACTACTTCGGCTACTACTGGTCTGTTCTTTCGAAGTACTGGAATTCCATGTTTCTTAACGAGTCCTTCATCAATGAAACATGAGGACGCTCCTGAATCTACTAGAGCTATGAGGGAAAGGGTCTTCTTAGACAGGATTAACTTGACAGGGGCAAGACATGTTTCTACGGGTGTGGATGGAATTATGAGACCCTTTCGTATATCATGGTCCGGCTGTATGGTCTCTTTTACAACTGGACTTCCTCGTTTCCCTGCTCTACAAGGGTGGCTGCGACTTTGGAGTTTGTTCTCTTGTTGGGACAATTAACTGCAATGTGGCCAGGGTTTCCACAATATAGACATAATTTGTTATCCCTCCTTCTTTGTTTCTCTTGTGGTGTTAGAGGCTGGAACCTAGTTACATCTATCTGCATAGGTTCGGGCATAGTGTCATCTCTAGGAGTAGGCTGGAAAGGTTTCCATTGGCGAGGTCTTCCTTCTACTTGTTTTTCTTGTTTCCTTTCAAAAAGACGGTTATCACATTGAATGGCTTGGTTGATGTATTCATTCAATGTCTTCACTTCTGGCATCGTGAGTAGAAGGTCCTTCACGTCATCCCTTAAGCCCCATCTAAATTGGCTAATGAAATAATCTTCATGCCAAGTGAGGTCACATATCAACTGCCTAAATTCTGATGCATAGGTAGAGGCAGGGCGGTTACCTTGACGTAGCTTTCGAAGTTTTGTTTCTGCCACTCGACTCGTGTCTGCATCTCCAAATGTGGCGACAAGCTCTCCAAGAAATGCCTCATAATTATGAAGTACGGCCATATCCTTCTCCAAGATTGGGGCGAACCATGATAAAGCTTGACCATAGAGCAAGGTTCCAATAAAACCGACCTTGGATGCATCATCAGGGTATCTATCAGGCTGCATGCGAATGTACAATTTGACTTGTTGCAAGAATCCTCGAAACTTTGTACGATCACCATTGAACTTTTCTGGCATGCAAATCTTGGGTTCCTTCACAAATGATGTACTGGGCCGTTGGTTCACTTGAATACTCCCTTCATTCGCTTGAAGACTCCCGATTCGTTCTTGTAATTCTTGAAGGAGTGTACCTACATGCACTGGATGTCCCATCTCGACTTGTGTCTGTCGACGACTTAGGTCTTCGACTTGTTGTTGGAGACTCTGAAGTGATGCTACGATCTGTTCATAAGCGTTCTCCATGATGTCAGGGGAGCACTAGATTGTGCTCTCTGACTACACAAGACAAGATTTCGGAAACACAGTTCTGATTACAAGAATACCCACGAAGGGAAAATGCTACAAGAATATACGATCGATACAAGATGTCCCACAACCCGGGACCAATAGGTATGGAAAACTCGACTAGAGATGATACAGGAGATCCCACAACCCGGGATCGTAGGTAGGAAACAAGATATCTCGATTACAAGAAATCCCCTCAGGGATATGAACTGGATACAAGAAATAACTAGAAAAGGATCTCGTACTACGAGATTACAATAGGACAAGAAAGGATGTCCACAATACAAGACTAGACAAGACTAGAGCTAGAAACAAGACTAGAACTTGAACTGGAACTTGAATGTACTTACTTGGAGGTCACGACTCCTTGAGCTCCCAAGACTGGCATTGGCAAGACTGATTATGAATGTGGCCAACCCCTCCTTATATAGGTTTTCAAGGGCGGTTCCCAAGGCGGTTGCGAACTGATGATGTCATCATGATGTCATCGATTTGTAACAAGACCTCCCAATGTCAGAATTCAGCGAATAGACAGTCGATCTTGGGGTTTTGGCACATTCCGGACGCAATGGAAGCATTGGTTTCTTCTAATTCTGAACCAATCATGAGATACAGGGTTCACATGGAATCTTAGGTTCAGGATGGTTTCCTTCGTCCATGACATCACCTCCCCCTCAAGCGACGAGTTCCACGAGGAGCGGTCATGTTATCTGGTCTCGGCTTCGTTGGATTTTTCTTATGGAATTCTCGAACCTTGATTGGTGCTCTCTGAAGGTTTTCTGCAGGTTCCCAAGTACGATCACTGATGTCATACCCTTTCCAATGAATAAGGTATTCCAATCTTCCCCGGGATATTCTGGAATCTAGGACATGCTCGACTTCAAATTCTTCATGATCATCAATCTCGATAGGTGGTGAAGGACTAGGTCTCTCCCCCCTCAATGGTGAAATCTGATATGGTTCCAACATGGATACATGGAAAACTGGATGTATTCTCATGGTACTCGGTAACTGGAGTTTGAAGGTGACTGGATTAATCTTGGCCAAGATGGTAAATGGTCCAAACTTTTGATGATCTAACTTTGCACAAGGCCTTGAAGTTTGTAAATTGTTTCGGAGTAACCATACTTTATCCCCAATTTGATACGATGGATTCTGGACACGACGTTGATCTGCATAGTACTTATATTGTTGTTGAGCTTTATGGATCTCTTCCTTCAGTTCTTTGTGAATGTCCATCAGGTACTGGGCCTTGTCTCTGGCAGCTGGGTTCTTGACATGATTTGAGAGTTGTATATCCATCCTTGGATGTTGTCCATAGTTTGCAAAGAAGGGAGTTTGCTTAGTAGATGCATGAACACTATTGTTATAGGCAAACTCTGCAAAGGGTAACAACTCAAACCAATCATTTTGGTGATAGTTGCTAGTGCAACGGAGATATTGCTCCAGGACTTGATTCACTCGTTCTGTTTGTCCATCAGTCTGTGGATGATTTGCTGTAGATAGTTTAACTTGAACACCAAGGAGCTTGCAAAGACTGTTCCAAAAGCTGGATATGAACTGTGGACCTCGATCACTGACAATGTCATCAGGCAATCCATGAAGCCTAAATATGTACCTAAGAAAAAGTCTGGCAGTGGCTGCACCTGTGATTGCCTTGGTAGTTGGAATGAAGTGTGCCATCTTTGTAAATCTATCCACAATAACAAGAATGGCATCATACTTAACTGACTTTGGTAGATCTGTGATGAAATCCATCGACAATGAAGCCCATGGCCTTTCTGGAATAGGTAGAGGTTGCAAGAGGCCATGAGGTTTATGTCGGGGTACCTTAGATCTATTGCAAGTATCACAGGTTCGAATGTATTCTTTGACTTCCTTCCACATCTGAGGCCACCAAAAGTCCCTTGATATGAGTTCTATTGTTTTATTTACTCCAAAATGTCCTGCTGCAAGGTTGTCATGGCGTTGTTGAAGTACTTGGATCCTGGGCTTTCCTGGAGGGACATACAATAGGTTCTTATAGAGTAGTAAACCATCCTTTTCCTGAAATTCGTTTACTTCTTGGAATTTTCCTTCTTGAGCTTTCTGCTTAACGTTACAAAACAATTCATCCTGTGGTAGATTCTCACGGATCAACTGATTCAAGGCTGAATCTTCATGATGGCTTGAAGAGATAGCTGCTAACTGGAGATGCTCGGGCTTGAGTAATACACTCTCTTGTTGATCAAAGGCCTCTTCACCCTTCTTTGGTGCAAGGTAAGATCTTCTGGATAGGGCATCTGACTGACATTGATGACGTCCTGGACGGTATGTGATGACAAAGTCGAATCTGGATAAAAAGTTACTCCATCGAGATTGCCTTCTATTGAGGATCCGGGTGGTCATAAAATACTCTAGGTTCTTGTGATCTGAATATACAATGACTTTATGAGCTGCTCCTTCTAGATGGTGACGCCAAGTATCAAACGCGTCTACTATGGCAAGGAGTTCTTTATCATGAATTTCATAATTAATTTCTGGAGGGGAAAACTTCCTTGAATGATATGCAACTGGATGTAGTTGTCCATCATCTCCATATTGGGAAAGAATGGCCCCTAGAGCAAAGTCCGATGCATCTGTCTCAAGGAAGAAGGGCTTACTAGAATCAGGATGAACTAGGATTGGAGCAGTAGTGAATGCTGATTTCAAGGTCTGAAAGGCCTTCTCTGCTTCTTCGGTCCATGAGAATTTGGAGTTCCCTGTAAGCTTGGTAAGAGGTGTCACTATCTTGGAGTAATCTCTGATGAATATCCTATAGAAATTGGCAAACCCCAAAAAACATTGTACATCTCGGACACATGAAGGTGGTTGCCAATCAAGGATTGTCTCAATCTTCTTAGGGTCCATAAAAATTCCTTTATCTGATACTATGTACCCTAAAAATTCCACTTCTGTCTTATGAAAAGAACACTTCTCCAATTTCGCATACAATCCTTTTTCTCTTAGTTTCTCTAGGACTATCTTTACATGATCTTCATGATCCTCTAGATTTTTTGAAAATATCAAGATATCATCAAGGTATATTACAACAAAATCATCTAAATATTCTCGAAAAATATCATTCATCATATGTTGGAAGACAGCTGGAGCATTTGTAAGACCGAAGGGCATAACTACATATTCAAAATGCCCATACCTTGTTCGAAATGCTGTCTTCCATTCGTCTCCTTCTCTGATCCTGACAAGGTTGTAAGCTCCTCGAAGATCAATTTTCGTGAAGAATTTTGCTTTTCCAAGGCGTTCCAAGAGCTCTGATATGAGTGGTAGAGGGTATCTGTTTTTTATAGTGACTTTGTTCAATCCACGATAATCTACACACATCCGGAGAGTCCCATCCTTCTTCTTTACGAATAGAATAGGAGCTCCTGCTGGAGACTTCGAGTGTTTGATAAACCCCTTTGCTAGATTCTCATCAATGTTCTTGCGTAGTTCTGTAAGTTCCTCTGGAGATAGTCTGTAGATTGGTCCAAAGGGTGGTTGTGTTCCCTCTTGAAGATCTATGGGACAATCATAAGGTCTATGCTCTGGAAGGATATCTGCATTCTTCTTTTCAAAAACATCTTCAAAGCCGTTGTACTGATTGGGTAGCTGTACTGGATCATCTTTCTTGGATTCTTGAGCTGGTATGGCATAGATCATATATGTAGGTTCCTTCCTTACTGCATGTATGAAGGCTTTAGCTCCAACATATGTTGGGTTCTTCTGGATATCTCGACGGGTGATTTTATTCTTTTCCCAATTAATTTCTGGATTATGTTTCTTTAACCACGGCATTCCGATGATAACCATATTTGCTGGACTCGATATTACATTGAAACATATGTGTGAATCATGGTCACCAAGGTGTACTCTTAGTGGTATGGTTTCCATGGTTATATTCCCCGATGCTAGAGGCCGTCCATCTACTACTTCGGCTACTACTGGTCTGTTCTTTCGAAGTACTGGAATTCCATGTTTCTTAACGAGTCCTTCATCAATGAAACATGAGGACGCTCCTGAATCTACTAGAGCTATGAGGGAAAGGGTCTTCTTAGACAGGATTAACTTGACAGGGGCAAGACATGTTTCTACGGGTGTGGATGGAATTATGAGACCCTTTCGTATATCATGGTCCGGCTGTATGGTCTCTTTTACAACTGGACTTCCTCGTTTCCCTGCTCTACAAGGGTGGCTGCGACTTTGGAGTTTGTTCTCTTGTTGGGACAATTAACTGCAATGTGGCCAGGGTTTCCACAATATAGACATAATTTGTTATCCCTCCTTCTTTGTTTCTCTTGTGGTGTTAGAGGCTGGAACCTAGTTACATCTATCTGCATAGGTTCGGGCATAGTGTCATCTCTAGGAGTAGGCTGGAAAGGTTTCCATTGGCGAGGTCTTCCTTCTACTTGTTTTTCTTGTTTCCTTTCAAAAAGACGGTTATCACATTGAATGGCTTGGTTGATGTATTCATTCAATGTCTTCACCTCTGGCATCGTGAGTAGAAGGTCCTTCACGTCATCCCTTAAGCCCCATCTAAATTGGCTGATGAAATAATCTTCATGCCAAGTGAGGTCACATATCAACTGCCTAAATTCTGATGCATAGGTAGAGGCAGGGCGGTTACCTTGACGTAGCTTTCAAAGTTTTGTTTCTGCCACTCGACTCGTGTCTGCATCTCCAAATGTGGCGACAAGCTCTCCAAGAAATGCCTCATAATTATGAAGTACGGCCATATCCTTCTCCAAGATTGGGGCGAACCATGATAAAGCTTGACCATAGAGCAAGGTTCCAATAAAACCGACCTTGGATGCATCATCAGGGTATCTATCAGGCTGCATGCGAATGTACAATTTGACTTGTTGCAAGAATCCTCGAAACTTTGTACGATCACCATTGAACTTTTCTGGCATGCAAATCTTGGGTTCCTTCACAAATGATGTACTGGGCCGTTGGTTCACTTGAATACTCCCTTGATTCGCTTGAAGACTCCCGATTCGTTCTTGTAATTCTTGAAGGAGTGTACCTACATGCACTGGATGTCCCATCTCGACTTGTGTCTGTCGACGACTTAGGTCTTCGACTTGTTGTTGGAGACTCTGAAGTGATGCTACGATCTGTTCATAAGCGTTCTCCATGATGTCTGGTCTTGGATAGAAGATAGTCTTGCCAAAATGTCAGGGGAGCACTAGATTGTGCTCTCTGACTACACAAGACAAGATTTCGGAAACACAGTTCTGATTACAAGAATACCCACGAAGGGAAAATGCTACAAGAATATACGATCGATACAAGATGTCCCACAACCCGGGACCAATAGGTATGGAAAACTCGACTAGAGATGATACAGGAGATCCCACAACCCGGGATCGTAGGTAGGAAACAAGATATCTCGATTACAAGAAATCCCCTCAGGGATATGAACTGGATACAAGAAATAACTAGAAAAGGATCTCGTACTACGAGATTACAATAGGACAAGAAAGGATGTCCACAATACAAGACTAGACAAGACTAGAGCTAGAAACAAGACTAGAACTTGAACTGGAACTTGAATGTACTTACTTGGAGGTCACGACTCCTTGAGCTCCCAAGACTGGCATTGGCAAGACTGATTATGAATGTGGCCAACCCCTCCTTATATAGGTTTTCAAGGGCGGTTCCCAAGGCGGTTGCGAACTGATGATGTCATCATGATGTCATCGATTTGTAACAAGACCTCCCAATGTCAGAATTCAGCGAATAGACAGTCGATCTTGGGGTTTTGGCACATTCCGGACGCAATGGAAGCATTGGTTTCTTCTAATTCTGAACCAATCATGAGATACAGGGTTCACATGGAATCTTAGGTTCAGGATGGTTTCCTTCGTCCATGACATCCCTCCAAGTAAGTACATTCAAGTTCCAGTTCAAGTTCTAGTCTTGTTTCTAGCTCTAGTCTTGTCTAGTCTTGTATTGTGGACATCCTTTCTTGTCCTATTGTAATCTCGTAGTACGAGATCCTTTTCTAGTTATTTCTTGTATCCAGTTCATATCCCTGAGGGGATTTCTTGTAATCGAGATATCTTGTTTCCTACCTACGATCCCGGGTTGTGGGATCTCCTGTATCATCTCTAGTCGAGTTTTCCATACCTATTGGTCCCGGGTTGTGGGACATCTTGTATCGATCGTATATTCTTGTAGCATTTTCCCTTCGTGGGTATTCTTGTAATCAGAACTGTGTTTCCGAAATCTTGTCTTGTGTAGTCAGAGAGCACAATCTAGTGCTCCCCTGACATTTTGGCAAGACTGATTATGAATGTGGCCAACCCCTCCTTATATAGGTTTTCAAGGGCGGTTCCCAAGGCGGTTGCGAACTGATGATGTCATCATGATGTCATCGATTTGTAACAAGACCTCCCAATGTCAGAATTCAGCGAATAGACAGTCGATCTTGGGGTTTTGGCACATTCCGGACGCAATGGAAGCATTGGTTTCTCCTAATTCTGAACCAATCATGAGATACAGGGTTCACATGGAATCTTAGGTTCAGGATGGTTTCCTTCGTCCATGACAGGAACTACGAAACTTGATCGGCATATAACTCAAGGATTAACAGAATTTGATGTTAAATTTAACCAAATGCGTCAAGCAGACAGAACAGCTTTAGAGCCGGATAAATTACAAAGTTTTCTAAGCATGTTAGACCCCTCTCTTAGATGTGAGCTTGAACCTATGCTTGAGGACGGAGCGACTGCTAGTGGGCTAACTGGAAATTGGGAAAATGTATGAGCGGCTGTCCATAGGCTAGCTCAAAGACAAGAGCGCAATCAAATACAAACCCCTAGGATAAATGATAGAGATACAATAGTTAAGGTAGAAAATGATCACCCTGGTAAGGATGAATAAAAAATTATTATGTTAAAAACTACAGTAGAATCAATAGCCAAACATATGGAGACTTTAACAACTGAAATGGCAACCATGAAAAGTATGCAAGAAATTAGTTTAAGAGATCACGAGAAACCAAGAGAGTTAGAGCAAAATCCTAGGACTCAAATGCCAACTAGGAGAACATTTAACCAAGCCCGCAGATGTCTCTGGTGTGATGATGTAGACCACCCACACTGGACATGTAATCTCTTTAAGGAAGCTAAAGATAGAAATTGGGTCACTGAGGTTGATCAAAAAATTTGTGATTATGTGACTAAAAGACCTTTGGCAACGAATTATGGTAAAGGGGCTGAAGAATTTCTTTGAAACCTCTACAAGTCAAAACACATATGCATGTAGGCTTGAAAGTGATGATTCAAATTATGAATTTTGGAACCATGTATATGATGTTGCTAGTAGAGGGAAACTAACGGTTGATTCCTTATATGCCACAAGCTCTGATATCCGTGCAAAGACATGTTGGAATGAACCAGTTGACACGTTCTCTGTCTAGGCTCATGAAATTAATATAGATGAGAAAAGGAAACGTGATGAAGAGGGGCAACCCAAACGAACTACTAGAGCGAGAAAAGAGAGTGAAATTAATGAACCACCTAGAATGGAGCCTAGTCAAGAAACTAAACAACAGGAGCAAGATAGAAAACCTCAGAATAGTTGGTGGATCAGTTCAACCGCAAAGTCCAACGACACACGCAGGGTGCTTCAAGCAACTCAGGTGGTGGAATGGAGACTCAAAGAGATAATGAAAACTCAACAAACTTCAAGCAACTCGGGTGGTGGAATGGAGACTCAAAGAAATAACGAAAACTCAACAAAATTGATCAAATCACTTATAAGACATACCATCATATGGGAAAAAGCAATTGATTCATAATAAAGATTGTTCGTACAATTGTTATGAAAATAGTAAAAAAGATACAAGTTACCAATTAATCATCGATCATAAAGTTGGTTCATAATGTTGATTCATAATTTCATCACGTGTGTAGAGCCTCTTTGTCATAAAACAGAACCTACATGTCCTTCCTTCAACATATGTATGTAGCCTCCATGTCCTTCAACTCCTCCATGTCTTCATCTCCTCGAAACGTCAATGCTAACTCTTCATAAGATTAGCTCAAATCTTGGATGCCTCAAGCTCCTCCAAACTTCAACGCTAGGGAACGTTCCTTGTATCAGAAGATGATCCTCCTTGATTGAATGAATATCAACGAGCCATAGTCCCTCTTTATATAGTATTTTGAATCCCCACGATTGCTTTTAGAATAAAGCATAAAGCTTTAGCGATCGAAGTTGTATGAGAAAGATTAACGGTAATCTGATTTACGATTCAGAAAACAAGCGTTTGCTTTTATTTCCACGTTCGTATCAATTTTGCGTAAGTTTTGCTTTGTTTTACGTTCTCTTTTGTTTGCTTTTGTTTTAATACTTTTCACTTTTTATATTGATTTAATACTTTTGCTTCATAAAGTTGGTTTCACACTTATATGATATAAGTTGAGGGTTCACATGGAACAACCAAGTAGGGGTTCACATGGGTTGAATGATTATACAATGGTATGTATGGGATCTTTACAATTTGAGATTACTCACATGGTGCACATCAGAACTTTATGATTGGGTTTCACATGTAATGTTTTCACACTACAAGTTTTAAGATTGAAGTTCACATGGATGAATATGGGTTCATGGATATTTTCTGTCAGCTTCAAGGTTCTATAGAGATGGAAATCTCTACGACAACGCAGATGAGCAACAAATGGCTTGCAATCATGCCAAGCCTCATATGGAGTGATAGGCTGCAGTGCTTTAGTGGGAGACTTGTTCAGTACATATGCTGCACACATGACAGCCTCAAGCCAGAAACTATGTGGTAAAGCCCGACTCTTGACCATACACCTCGCCATCTCCATGAGTGACCTGTTCTTTATTTCAGCAACTCCATTCTGTTGAGGTGTATATGGCATTGTACACTGGTTTTTTATCCCACATTTAGCCAGAAATGCATTAAAATTAGAAGACATATATTCCCCCCCCTCGATCAGAATGGAGGGTGCCCATTTTACATGCTGATAGATTCTCAGCCAAACCCAAAACCTGTTTGAAGCACATGAACACTTCCGAATTTGCCTTCAATGGATATACCCATGCATGCCTAGAAAAATCATCGATGAAAGTCACGAAGTAAAGATAATTCCCAAAAGAAGGTGTCTGCATAGGACCACAGACATCACTATGGACAAGCTACAATTTCTGAGTAGCCCGAACTAAACCATCTTATGGAAAGGATGAACGTTGCATTTTGCCCAAAATACAGCCTTCAACAACATGTTTTCCAGATGCCTCAAGTTTGGGCAAAGAGGACACCATTTTAGATTTCTACAAGCGTAGCAAACTAGCAAAATTCAGATGAACAAAGCGTGCATGCCAAAGCTTTGCATCTGACATAGCTTGAGAATCATTTACTGAACATGCCAAATCATTTATAGATCTTTCATAGTATATGAGCTTATACTGCCCACGACATAAAATGCCAAAAGCAATAATCACATCGCCATTTGACACATCATGAACTGTACACCTATCATCAACAAATTTCACAACCAGGACAATCTTGGCTAATGCAAAAACTGATAACAGGTTCTTCTTGATCCCTGGCACAAATAAAGCATCTGACAAAGTGAAAGAACTACCATCACCAGTAGTCAAAATGATCTGACCAACTCCCATAATAGGATAAGAGGAGTTGTTGGCACATGTAAGAGTATTCCCTATAGGGGGAGGCTCGAGTGAAGAGAAGAAACTGCATTGTGAGGTAATATGTTTGGTCGCCCCACTGTCAAAGTACCAAATATCTGAGTCTACTGCAGACATGCACCACTCATGAGAAGATGGGTCAAAACTGCAAACAGTAGTAAATGCCCATTCTTCTTCCTGCACAAGATTAGCCGACTCCATTTTTGGTGTAGACGCTTCTGCAACAACCATTCCAACCTCTTTCTTCTTTTCCTCTTTTGCAGCCAGTTTTGGACAGTTCTCTATGATATGATCATTCCCTTTATAGTACTTACAAAACAATTTCTGCTTTTCTAAATTTTTCTCAGCTTTTTCTTGGTTCTCCAAATGTGCAACATTTGCAGATTTCTGCTTACTAGTACAAAATTTCATTTTGACTATTCTAGCTTCTTTAGCCAATGGAGTCCTTTGTTTCCAAAGGTTTGCAAGTAATCCTTCAACATCCTTATAAAGCCCTGCACTTACTACCATAAAAATTGACATAACAAATGATATCCATACTAGCATTCATAACAAAGTGGCCTTTGATATAGGATTTGAAATAGCTTCATCATTGCTGCACTTAAGGGCTTTTCTTTTCATCTCTCTTCTATGTCTTTTGCCTAAGACTATTTCACATGAATCAACAACATGAATGATGTCCTCTTTTCCTTCATAGACTTCCTCCCTATTTGAGTGATTTGGAAGAGTTCCATAGCAAGAAGATGGGTCTTCTGCATGGAGCCAAGCCAACATAGTTTCTTCTTCATATAAATGAGCTTTATCATATAGATCTGCTTCTTCATATAGATCTACTTCTAGGTTGTCCAATAATTCCTCCTCCATACAAATACCAATTGTCTGCATCATGTTGGTATGTCTTTGGTTGTCTGGACCTTCCTCTAAAAATATCTACTGCAACTCTTTTCCCTCTTGCTTTACCCACGTTGTGTCCTTAGCCCAGTCATGCAGCACATTGGCATGTCTTAACCAAGGTCTCCCAATCAGCAGGGGAAACTTCCTTCTACCTGTGGCAACCTTAAAACAACAAAATCCAAGTTAAAGATGGTACCTTGTATCTCGACTGGGACACCAAGGACCACTCCCATAGGCCTTACTATGCTTTGGTCTGATATTGTTACAGTGAAGTTAGCAGGTCTTGAAGGTTGTAGTTTAATCTTTTTCATAGTATGTTCAAGCATCAAGTTGATGCCAGAACCGCCATGTACAATAACTCCTTGAAATTCAATTCTTTTGATAGTGATTGTTATCGAGGGATCTTATAATCCGTGAGGGGGGCTTCCTCTACAATTCTATCTTTATGCATAATAGCAATCTTTTCAAGTAAACGTGTTGTGGAAGCCTCATCAATTATCTGCAAGAGTTCTGACCTGAATTTCCCATCCATCTTTATTAAATAAAAAATACTAACCTCTTTTTTCATGGACTTGAGTAGACTTGAAACTTTTGATTCCTTAAGAGCACGGGCTCCATTTGACTTATCAAACTCCTCATGAGCCCTGTTGAATGCATGCCCAATGGTATCACTAGTACCTATGAGACTTTCTTCTTGCCTTCTATCTACACATGTGTTGGCTTTGTCTTCAGATGTCTCTTTGTCTTTGTTCAATCCATTAATCCTTGAATCTTGACCTATTTCTATTGAGCCTTCCCCTTGCTTCTTGTCTGCACCGTAGAGGATTCAATTTCTTCTAATTGCACCACTCTAGTAGATGGTGGTGGCACATTTACTTGTTCTACAACTTCTTCTTTGCACACAAAGATCATTTGAATGTAGGTCCCAGATGAAGATGCCTGGTTCTTAGGACAACAATTGGTATAGTGGTCCCTAGCTTCTAGGAAATTTCTTCAAGGGGGGTATTTTTTGGCAAGGTGCACCTACTTTGATAATGTCCAAACTCTCCACACCTGAAATAGATATTTGGCCTTCTAGGCCCATGTCCATAATTACCTCTAGGTCTTTGGTTATACTTGTTACCTTGGTTGGGGGTTTCCGCCATTACATTGGTTGAGAATTGAGCACCTCCTTCTGCCCAATAAGGTTGTGCAGGCATCCCTCTTGACTGCCATTCATGGGCCTCATGACTAGCTTTCCTACATAGTTGGCAAGTTACACTTAACATTGTGTTGATATAGGAAGTGTTTTAGCCAACCACTTCTTGATAAAAAAATCATGGGGAAGGTCTGGCAGTTTGGCCATTAAAGCCTTAGCTCTAGTAACAAATTCTAGGAAGGTCTCCCTAGGACCTAGTCTTAAATTTTCTAATTCTTCAATAATATTTTTAGTTGTGTTCCCTTGTTGGAACTGTGTTCTAAATGCTTCCTTCATCAAGTCCCATGTGGTGAAATGGTTGTCTGCAAACTAACTAAACCATTTGTCTACTAGTCCTTCTAATGTTGCAGGAAAAAGAATAGAACATGCATCTTCCCTTCCCATGAGATCCCTTGTTTTACATAAGGCTAAGAATCTTCTAATGTGCTCATTTGGGTCTTCTTGTGCTAGCCCTCTAAAGGATGGAAAATTGATATTCAATCTAGAAAGTAAAGTTTCCAAATCTACATGGTCTTCCATATTCTTTACTCATGATGTCGATGAAAATGGACTAGTTGATCTTCGAATGACCTTCCTTCTTGTTGCTTTGCAAGGGACTCTCAAGCTTTGAGACTAGGTCATAGTCATGAGCTATTCATACTCCTCTTATTTTAAGAGAATTCCAATGGAAGAAAGATTACCTCTTAAGTTAGTATAGTACTGTTGATACCCTTGAACTCTTCTACACTTTGTAATTTGCTTCTCCCATGCTCAAGTCTCCTTGTGGTCCCATCGGGCATACCAAATTTTGTTGGGGGATTCTTGTGCAGAAAGGAACTTGAGTGTTTGTGGGAGAAGGAAGAAAGATAAGAAGAAAGATAGAGACACTAGAAGCTTCTCTAGATTGATTATAAGGAGAAAAGTACAAACATGATGTACAGTACAATCCAAATGCTCTCTGTGCAAAATCCCAAAGAGTACACAATCAAGCAAAGTTGCAAAATACCCAAGGTTCTTGTTGCGGCTAACCTTCTTTGCACCATACCTCCACCTTCTCCAAGAGCTTGCACTTGTGCACACCTTGCACTCAAGCTTCAATAACAGGAGGGATGGACACCTTCTGTGGATGCGCACACAGCTTCAATGGGACATGGTGACCTTTGATTGCATTGCTTAGTACTTCTCTGCAAACTTCTAAGTCAATCTTCTTGCATACTTGCACTTCCCTTCTTCTACGTTGCACACTCACTGTATGTCTCTTGCTCTTCTTTCTCCTAGTGTAGACTATGCCCACCTTGTTTAGTTTAACCAAGAATAATGCCTTGCCTTTAGTTGAGTGTTGGTTCATGTACACTCCTAACTGCTAGAGTATCTTGGTGCTCACTTTGATGTCCCAAGATCGTCTCCAAATATGGGCAACCAATGAATCTCTTTCTTGTCTTGTGGTGACTATAGACTAAAACAAAAATTTTAATTGGGGGGCCATACTTTCACTTTTGCATATGTTTCCGCTTCACATACCTTCACTTTTTGCCTTTTAATTCTTCAAATATGCACCTAAGAGAGGGTTCACGTGAACCTTCCAAACACTTTAAAAACACTTTGAACCTTAGAGAACTTACAAAAAGACACTCTGCAACCTGCATCCAATTTTCTGCAAAATATAACCTTTGTGAACAATTGATTGTGCACTTGTTGTGCATCTTGACACCCAAACTTTGAACGCTTTGGCTTTGCACATATTGAATTTGACCTTGAACATGTTGACTTTGATCACTTTGAATTTGACCCTTTGACTATGGTTGACTTTGACCAATATGACTTTTATGGGCTCAACAAGGTAGAAAAACTTCAAGGAAGATTACTAGAATATGAAAGAACGCCTTCTTTAGTAGCAGAACATGAACTCAAAGAGGTGGTTGAAATCTCAATAGAAGAAACCTTTGAGGACCCATATGCGCCAATACCAATACCTAGAGGACAAACTATAAATGAGAGCCAAGAAACATTTGAAGTTGAAGCACTCGAATGGCTAACAAGAGTTGAACAAATAGGTTGGATGCATGATGATCGAGTAGCTGTTTAGATCCAATCACTAGTCAGTCTTGAAGAGATAGTTGTTGGGGGATTCTTGTGCAGAAAGGGACTTGAGTGTTTGTAGGGGAAGGAAGAAGGGTAAGAAGAGAGATACAGACACTAAAACTTATATAGATTTTTTTTATAAAGAGAGAAGTACAATAATTATGAAAACACAATCCAAATACTCTTCGTGCAAAATCCCAAAGAGTGCGCAATCAACAAAGTTACAAAATACCCAAGGCTTTTTCTGCTGCCGACCTTCTCTACACCAAACCTCCATTCTCCAAGAGTTTGCACTTGGTTTTGACCAAAACTCAGAGAAAAATTGGGAATTTTGAAAACCTAAGCCAAAGAATGAGTTCAAAAGTGCGAAAAGACATGAAAATGACCCAATTTTGAAAAAAATGGACATTCGAGGTAGAATCTAGAGCTAAAAGCATTGGTCCAAGAAAAATAAAAAATATAGAATTTTCTTTTGTTAATTTATGTATTTATTTACTGATTGATTTTTTTAATTTCTTTTTTGTCCGTGAGGATTGTGCAAATTTAATATAAAAATGAAAAAATAAAAAATAAAAGAAAATAAATAAATAGAAAAAATAAAATGAAATAAAAAGAAGGGGGTTAAATAAAGGGGGTAGGGGGTGCGTTAGAGAGAGTGGGGGGTTTATTTTTGAAATAGGAAAAAAGAAAATTAACCACGGGGCACTCAAAACCATAGAGAGCCTCCTTTTTCCTTGATTTTGCAAGAAAAATGACATTTGAAAAAGATGAAAAATATGATAAAAATTCTTAAAAAAATAAAAATGCTTTAAAAGTTCCAAAAAATTCTGAAAATAAATTCATCATGCAAAGGCTATGAAATGCCTTCTAAGTTGCATAAAAAACCAAAGAAAATGCATGAAAATGGATAAAAAACTAATAAAGCGTAAGAAAAAAGTGATACGAGAAGGCTATGTACAACCTGGACATATCTTTCAAGTTCTAGGCGATCCAAAAATCTTCACTTCTATTGTTGATGGGTCTTGAGCCTTGATATGGTGAATAATTGAAACTCTTTTCTCTCCATAATCTCCAATTGTACAACACTTCATTTGTTTTGTCTTCTTTTTGGGCATACTGACCATTTGACACGACCATCTTGAATCTTTCATTGGAACAATAGTTCCCCCATACTTCGTCTTTTGTATCTTTGTTTTAGCTATTGTGTGAGTTGATCTGCAAAATTTCATTTTTACTATTCCAGCTTCTTCAGCCAATGGAATCCTTTGTTTCCAAAGACTTGCAGGAACTCCTTTTGTATCCTTGTAAAGCCCTACACTTACTATCATAAAAATTGACATAACACATGATATCCATACTAGCATCCATAACAAAGTGGCCACTGATATAGGATGTGAAGTATCTTCATCACTACTACACTTCAATTCTTTTCTTTTCTTCTCTCTTCTATGGCCTTTGACTGAGACTATTTCATTCGAATCAGTAACCTGAATGATGTCCTCTTTTTCTTCCAAGACTTCCTCTCTACTTAACTTTGGAAAAATTCCATAGAAGGAAGATGGGTCTTCTACATGGAGCCAAGTCAACATGTTTTCTTCTTCATATAAATTTGCTTCTTCATATAGATCTCCTTATGGGTCGTCCAACAAATCTTCTTCCATACAAATACCAATTGTCTCCATCATGTTGGTATGTCTTTGCTTGTCTGGACCTTATTCTAAAAATATATGTTGCAACTCTTTTCCCTCTTGCTTTAGCCACATTGTGTCCTTACCCCAGTCATGTAGCACATTCACATGCCTTAAACAAGGTCTCCCAATCAATAGGGGGAAACTTCCTTCTACTTCTGGTAGCCTTAAAACAAAAAAATCCAAGTTAAAGATGGTACCTTGTATCTTGACTGGGACTCTAGGGACCACTCCTATAGGTCTTACTATGCTTTGGTCTGACAGTGTTACAGTGAAGTTGGCAGGTCTTGAAGGTTGTAGTCCAATCTTTTTCATGGTATGTTCAGGCATCAAGTCAATGCAAGAATCGCCATCCACAATAACGCCTTGGAACTCATGACCTTTGATAGTGAGTGTTAGCCGAGGGCTCTTATAATCTGTGAGGGGTGCTTCCCCTACAATTTTATCTTTATGCATAATAGCAGCCTTTGCCACCAAACTTGTTGTGGAAGCTTCATCAATTATTTGCCTTTTTCATGGACTTGAGTAGTCTTGAAACTTCTAATTCCTTAAGAGCATGGATTCTATTTGACTTATCAAACTCCTCATGAGCTCTATTGAATGCATGTCCAGTGGCATCACTAGTACTTATGAGATCTTATTTTTTCCTTGTATCTGCACATGTGTTGGCTTTGTCTTCAGATGTCTCTTGTCTTTGTTCAATCCATTAATCCATGTTGGTGTAACACAAGCCTTCACATTTGGCCTGGATATCTACGTTGAAGACTGTACATGACGCGAAGACCATAGGAACTTATGCCTATGATTTTTTTTACCAGATTACCTATTGTAAAAATATAAATGATCTGACGCGTCATTATGCAATCACGCCGAATTGAGTGGAAGTCGTGAAAAGGCGGTTGATTGATCGAGAGAATATCTCAATCAATTTTTTTTAGGTGAAAGATTTTAGGAGATTGATTTGAATTCTAATTCAAGTCATCACACAATTTCTATAAAAGCTACAAGAAAAAATGTCGCGGTGTGTTCTTCAATCATCCCGAGGCGCTCCAATAACCCCGAAGCATTACTGTATCAATCACTGAGGTTGTGAGGTCTACTCTATAGCCTACACCTCTGAGTACCATTGAGCTATGTTTATCAGGCCAGTGGGAATGTACATTTACATGATCTAATACAAATACTTACATTCATTTACTCTGTGATTCTTTGAGTCATTATCTTCAAGTCTGTCAACCGTGAAGAAGTATATCTCAGGATCTACTGAACCAAATCAAGTGATTCAAAGCTTGATAGATTCAGTTCTATGCATATCATAAACACACAAAGTTTTGAAGCAACTTGATTCAGTCAATTTCAAGAAATTACAGTCAAAGTGCTCACTGTTGCAGTTCTTACGGTAAACTAGTAATTTTCCGGTAGAAGAACGAAGTAGATCTTGCAGAGTAATGCAAAGTTTCTTATGAGAGATAGCTCACTCTATAGCTAAACACCTCTATTTTTAGTTGATCAATCTTTCCGGTGGAAAAGATATCTATACACTGCACAAAGTCTGACCGAAAAGAGGCTGTCTGAACTAGAGAAGTTTTTTATTAAACTTCACAAAAAGTTCTGTCAGTTAAGAGAGTTCATGTGTCACTTACTTACTTCATGTATGTTCACTTGAAGTAATTTTAAACAAAATTATAGTTCATTCCGGTACAATTCCGGTACAATTACGGTGACAGTACAGTGGCAGTCTGGTGAAATTTCTGTCCAGTGAAATTTCGGTGAATTTTTTTCAGAAAAGTTAGAGCACTGTCTTATATTTTTCCGCAAGACTCAATCTTCATCACGTTATCAAGAAGTAGAATTGGAGAAAAGGATCATAGAGGGCAGGTGTGAAGCAGGTTTAGCAGCACCAACTGATCTTCTGAGTGCATCCAGCCATCACCTCCAACAGTGGTATCAGAGCAAATAAGGTAATCATGGGTGATGGTTTTCCTTCCTTCATTGACAAATTGGACAGAAACAATTATCAGGCTTGGTCATTGAGAATGAAGACCTATTTACAAGGGAGAAGCTTATTTGGATACATATCAGGAGATGAGGAATTGCCCTCATTCAAGACTAGAGGACTACCCACGAAGGAAGAACATGAGAAGCTCAACCAATGGTGTGCAAAAGATGCTTTGGCAAGGTCTTACCTTCTTAACTCTATATCTGACTTTCTTTTACCGCATGTAAGGAATTGTAAGACTTCCCAAGAGACTTGGGAAATCTTGTCAAACTATTTTTCTTCCAACACAAGGGCCAGGAAGAATCAACTATGGATTGAATTCACCACTCTTAGGAAGCAATCAAAACAATCAGTCTCAGATTTTGTCACCAGAGTCAAAGACATTGCAGATCAACTTGCAAGTGTTGGAGAAGAAATTGAGGAAGAGCAAATAGTCAGACAAGTGATCAATGGACTAAAGGCAGATGACAAATGGGAGAGCTTTACCACAGCAATGGACTTATACATGGACATCCAAGCACCTGATCTAACAACTCTGATTGGACAACTCTTTACACATGAAGCAAAGATCACAAAGAATGGAGAACAATCAAAAGGTAACAACTCTTCTGCCCTTTACACTGATAAAAAGGTAAAAGACAAAGGTAAAAATAAGAAGGTTGATGAAGAAGGCTCTACCTCCCAAGCAAACTATGCAGGGAGAGGTAGATCATCTAGAGGAAGGAGCAGAGGAGGTAAGTCAGGTAGGGGGAGATCCTACAATCAATCTCCATGCAATATTTGTGGCTTGTCTAACCATACCACAGATGAGTGCTACAGAAATTATAAGAATCAGAGAGGAAGAGGCTACTCTAGAGGAGGTTACTCTCAAGGCAGAGGCAGATTTAACCAATCTCAAGGTTACCATGGCTACAACAATAATTATAACAACAACTACAATCACAATAGCAACTATCAAGGTGGATACAGAAATAGGAAAGACTACAACAATTATGCAGAGGAGCAAGATGATTCCCTGTTGATCATGAACATGACATCTAAGTCAGGTATCAATGATGATCACTTATTCTATATTGATTCAGGTTGCTCTAATCATGTAGCTGGAAATGTTGCCTTACTTTCTGATTTGGAAGAACCCACGGGTAAGCACCAAGTGCAGACAGGTGATGACACTAAGCATTCAGTTGTTAAAGTAGGCAATGTCAAAACAAGTGATGGTAATCAGAATTTATTAAGCAGAGTGTTGTATGTTCCAACAATCACCAAGAATCTGATGAGTGTAGGTCAGATTGTGGAAAAAGGTCTGCAGGTCAGATTCACACAACATGGTGCATATGTGGAGGATCCAAGACATGGATTCAGAAGAATAGCCAAGGGAGAAAAATCAGGTAGGTTATTTACTTTTGAGCTTGAAGACACCAAAAACATTGCTCTGTACAATTACAAGGATCAAACGCTATCGGAATTGGAGATTTGGCACAAGAGGTTAGGTCACATTGGAGAAAGGACCTTAAAGCAAATGTGCAGGGATCAATGTGTACTTGGGATACCTAATATATCCAAGCAACACATGATATACAAGTGTGAGGCTTGTCAATTCGGTAAGTCACACAGGTTGCCTTATACCAAGAAAGGTTTCATGCATAAAGATTATCTAGAATTGGTGCATACAGATGTTTGGGGACCTAGCAAGGAGCCATCCTTATCTGGATCGAGGTACTATGTGTCCTTCATTGATGACTATAGCAGGTGGACTGTCTTATACTACATGAAACATAAAGATGAAGTGTTTAATTGTTTCAAAAAGTATCTTGCACTGGTTGAAAACCAAACAGGAAGAAACTTGAAGAAGCTAAGGTCAGATGGAGGAGGAGAATACTTCTCAAATGAGTTTGAAGACTTCTTGCAGGAAAGAGGCATCAAAAGGGAGATTACTACAAGGTACTCACCTGAACAAAATGGGGTAGCTGAAAGAAGAAATAGACTCATTGTAGAAACAGCGAGGTCTATGCTTAATGAAAAGAAGTTGCCAAATTATCTTTGGGCAGAGAGTGTATCTACTGCCACATACTTAATTAACAGGTTGCCATCAAAGACACTTGATGGGATGACATCCTATGAGGCTTGGCATGGTAAGAGACCATCTCTGGATCATTGCAAAATCTTTGGGTGTGTTGCATATGTGCATATTCCCTCACAGATAAGGGGAAAGCTAGACCCTAAAGCTGAAAAATGTATTTTCATTGGTTATGACTTGAATCAGAAAGGGTACAGATTCTACAACCCCTCAAACAAAGGCTTCAAGGTAAGCAGAGATGTTATCTTTGATGAGAATGACTCATGGTATGAGAATGAGTGCAGGAAGGTTAGTCTACCTTATGATATAGAAGAAGACTTCCCAAAACCTACCAAGGAGGAACCAGTCCAGAAAGAAGACTCAAGTTCAGACGATGATGTTACAATAGATCTTGAGGAGTTCAAGGCTTGGAAATCCAAAGGGAAGATGAAGATGAAGAAGCTAGAGAATATACCAGAATCCTCAACTCAAGCAATGAGGAGATCTCAGAGAGAAAGTAAGAAGCCTATCAGATATGGGTATGATACTTCACTGGTAACCAAGCATTCTGTATATCTTGCAAAGGATCTATTGAATGAAGAACCAGGTTCATTTGAAGAAGCAATTACTAAACCAGAATGGAAGGAAGCAATGGATGAAGAAATGCAGGCTCTCAAAGAGAGTGACACTTGGGACTTAGTACCCAAGAAAGAGTCTATGAAGGTGATAGGATCCAGATGGATCTACAAACTCAAGAGGAACTCAGATGGTACAATAAACAGGTATAAAGCTAGGTTGGTAGCCAAGGGTTTTGCACAAACCCAAGGCATTGATTATGAGGAGACATTTTCTCCGGTGGCTAAAATGCCAACTATCAGAGTTATGGTGAGTGTAGCTGCATCCAAGAATTGGAACATGTACCAATTGGATGTAAAGAATGCATTCTTGAATGGATGGATATCTGAAGAAGTCTACATGGCACAACCACCTGGCTATGAAAATCCCAATAAGGTAAATCATGTTTGTAAATTGAAGAAGGCTCTGTATGGTTTAAAGCAGGCACCTAGAGCATGGAATTACAGGTTGACAACATATCTCCAAGATCAAGGATTTGTGATGAGTAAAGCAGACACTTCTCTGTTCATAAAGAGGAGCAGTACAGAAGTAATATATTTATGTGTCTATGTTGATGACATCATTATTACAGGAAATGATGTTCAGGGAATTAGACACATCAAAGGACAGATGATGAAGGAATTCAAGATCAATGATCTTGGATTATTGAAATACTTCCTAGGACTTGAATTGATCTACACAAATTCAGGTATCTATATTACTCAGAAGAAGTACATACAGGACATGGTCAAGAAATTTAATTTGCAGGAAGCTAAAGTCTCAAACATTCCTATGGAGGTCAACCACAAACTCAGTGCACATGAAGGAGAAGAACTCAAAGATATTACAGGTTACCAAAGTTTGGTAGGTAGTTTAAATTATGCTACCTTAACCAGGATTGATATATCATATGGTGTTAGTGTGCTTAGCCAATTCATGCACAAACCAAGGGTACCTCACCTAGAAGCAGCAAAGAAGATTTTGAAGTATCTAAAGGGAACTCAGAACCATGGTTTATACTTTCCTTATACATCAGATATTGATATTAAAGTGTATTCAGATGCAGATTGGGCAGGTTGCAAGGATGACAGGAGGAGTACATCTGGTTACATATGTTTTGCAGGTGATAAACCAATTTCTTGGTCATCCAAGAAACAACCTACAGTAGCTCTATCATCTACTGAGGCAGAGTACAGAGGACTAGCAAATGCAACTCAAGAAGCCATATGGTTAAAGCTTTTATATTCAGAACTAGGCCTATACACAAGGCCACCAATCATATTTGGTGATAACACAAGTTCTCTTCACTTAGCAGCTAATCCAATATATCATGCCAGAACTAAACACATAGAGGTTCATTACCACTATGTCAGAGAAAAGTTACTGAGCAAAGAAATTCAATTATCATATGTGTCTACTGATATACAATGTGCAGATTTGCTTACTAAAGCATTGGATGGAAACAAGCTATTCAGGTTTAAGTCCATGATTGGATTACAGGATATCATTGAAGACTAAAGATAAAGACTTGAGCTAAAGACTTGAGCCAAAGTGTTTGGCTTGAGGGGGAGCTGTTGGTGTAACACAAGCCTTCACATTTGGCCTGGATATCTACGTTGAAGACTGTACATGACGCGAAGACCATAGGAACTTATGCCTATGATTTTTTTTACCAGATTACCTATTGTAAAAATATAAATGATCTGACGCGTCATTATGCAATCACGCCGAATTGAGTGGAAGTCGTGAAAAGGCGGTTGATTGATCGAGAGAATATCTCAATCAATTTTTTTTAGGTGAAAGATTTTAGGAGATTGATTTGAATTCTAATTCAAGTCATCACACAATTTCTATAAAAGCTACAAGAAAAAATGTCGCGGTGTGTTCTTCAATCATCCCGAGGCGCTCCAATAACCCCGAAGCATTACTGTATCAATCACTGAGGTTGTGAGGTCTACTCTATAGCCTACACCTCTGAGTACCATTGAGCTATGTTTATCAGGCCAGTGGGAATGTACATTTACATGATCTAATACAAATACTTACATTCATTTACTCTGTGATTCTTTGAGTCATTATCTTCAAGTCTGTCAACCGTGAAGAAGTATATCTCAGGATCTACTGAACCAAATCAAGTGATTCAAAGCTTGATAGATTCAGTTCTATGCATATCATAAACACACAAAGTTTTGAAGCAACTTGATTCAGTCAATTTCAAGAAATTACAGTCAAAGTGCTCACTGTTGCAGTTCTTACGGTAAACTAGTAATTTTCCGGTAGAAGAACGAAGTAGATCTTGCAGAGTAATGCAAAGTTTCTTATGAGAGATAGCTCACTCTATAGCTAAACACCTCTATTTTTAGTTGATCAATCTTTCCGGTGGAAAAGATATCTATACACTGCACAAAGTCTGACCGAAAAGAGGCTGTCTGAACTAGAGAAGTTTTTTATTAAACTTCAGAAAAAGTTCTGTCAGTTAAGAGAGTTCATGTGTCACTTACTTACTTCATGTATGTTCACTTGAAGTAATTTTAAACAAAATTATAGTTCATTCCGGTACAATTCCGGTACAATTACGGTGACAGTACAGTGGCAGTCTGGTGAAATTTCTGTCCAGTGAAATTTCGGTGAATTTTTTTCAGAAAAGTTAGAGCACTGTCTTATATTTTTCCGCAAGACTCAATCTTCATCACGTTATCAAGAAGTAGAATTGGAGAAAAGGATCATAGAGGGCAGGTGTGAAGCAGGTTTAGCAGCACCAACTGATCTTCTGAGTGCATCCAGCCATCACCTCCAACAATCCATGACTCTTGACCTATTTCTAATTGAGCCTTCCCTTTGCTTTTTATATGCACTATAAAAGATCAATTTCTTTTAAGTGCACCACTCTGGTAGATGGTCATGGCACATTGACTTGTTTTACAACTTCTTCCTTGCACATAGAATTCATTTGAATGGTTGAACCAGATGAAGATGCCTAGTTCTTGGGACAACAGTTGGTATAATGGTCCCTGGCCTCTAGGCAATTCTTGCAAGGGGGCATTTTCTGGTAGAGTACACCTACTTTGATAATGTCCACATTCTCCACATCTGAAACAAATAATTGGCCTCCTTGGCCCATTTCCAAAGTTATCTCTATGTCTAGGGTTGTAATTATTACCTTGATAGGGTGCTGATACCATTACATTGGTTGGTGGTAGGGCTCCTCCTTGTGTCCAATATGTTGTTGTAGGCATTCCTCTTGACTAACATTCATGGGCCTCATGACCAGCTTTCCTGCATAGTTGGAAAGTTACACTTAAAATTGGACACTCACTTACCACATGACCCTGCTTACTGCACATGGTACATCATAGTCCACTTTTCATGCCACCTCCCCTGACTTCTTGCAACTCCTGTCGAAGTTGAGCCAGCTCTTCTGCTTGAGATTCTTCTTCTTTATGTAGCTTCAGTGCTTCAATTTCTCGCTTCAACTGAGTTACTCTGCTCTCCTTCTCTTTGTGGGGCTTATTCTTTTTTAAGCTCTCAAGATCTTTCCTTAGTTAAATTACTGGGTCTCTAGGTTCTGCAGGATATGATAAATTGGAAGAGCTTGCCACATACTAATGTCTAATTTGCTCCAATCGTGTAGCTCTATTGATAAATATTGTTGATGTCGATAAAACTAACTCCTTTATTTTACATTGTGTTGATATGGCAAGTGGATTAGCCAGCCACTTCTTGATTAAAAAATCACGGGGAGGGTCTAGCAGTTTGGCCATTAATGCCTTGGCTCTAGTAACAAATTCTGGGAAGGTCTTGCCAGGATCTAGTCTTAGACTTTCTAATTCTTCAATCATGTTTTCAGTTATGTTCCCTTGTTGGAACTGTGTCCTAAGTGCTTCCTTCATCAAGTCCCAAGTGGTGAAATGGTTGTCTGTGAAGTAACTAAACCATTTTCCTGCTAGCCCTTCTAATGTTGCAGGGAAAAGAATAAAAAATGCATCTTCTCTTCCCATCAGACCCCTTGTCTTATATAAGGCTGAGAATCTCCTAATGTGCTCATATGGGTCTTCTTGTGCTAATCCTCTGAAGGATGGAAATTTGATGTTCAATCTAGAAAGTAAAGTTTCCAAACCTACTTGGGTTGCCATATTCTTTATTGATGATGTCCATGACAATGGACTGGTTGACCTTCAAATAACATTCCTTCTTGTTGCTTTGGAAGGGAGCCTCAAGCTTTGAGACTAGGTTGCGTTCATGAGCTGTTCATACTCCTCTTAGGTTAATATAATTCCAATGGAATAAAGATTACCTCTTAAGCCAATACATTACTGTTGGTACCCTTGCACTCTTCTACAGTTTGCAAATACTACTTCTCCTATGCTGAAGCCTCCTTAGGTCCCACCGGGCATGCCAAATTTTGTTGGGGGATTCTTGTGCACAAAGGGATGTGAGTGTTTGTAGGAGAAGGAAGAAGGGTAAGATGAGAGATATAGATACCGAAAGGTCTGGAGATTGTTTATAAACAGAGAAGTACAATAATGATGTACAACAAAATCCAAATACTCTCTATGTGACATCCCAAAGAGTGCACAATCAAGAAACTTACAAAATACCCAAGGTTCTTTTTCCCGCCGACCTTCTCTGCAATAGACCTCCACCTTCTCCAGGAGCTTGCACTTGTGCACACCTTGCACTCAAGCTTTCAATAGGGGGGAGGGATGGACACCTTTTGTCTACACGCACACAGCTTCAATGGGACCTTGTGACCTTTGAGTGCATTCCTTAGCACTCGTCTCCACACACGTAAGTCACACTTCTTGCACACCTTGCCCTTCACTTCTCTACATCGCACACTCATTGTATGTCTCTTGCTCTTCTCTCTCCTAGTGTAGACTATGCTCACCTTGCTTAGTCTAACCAAGAATAAATGCATTGCCTTGAGTTGAGTGTCGGTTCACGTACGCTCCTAACTGATAGCATATCTTGGTGCTCACTTTGATGTCCCAAGATTGTCTCCAAGTGTGGGTAGCCAACGAATCCTTGTTTTGTGTTGTAGTGACTGTAGGACAATAATAAGATTTTGAATGGAGGGCCATACTTTCACTTCTGTCTATGCTTCCTCTTCACATGACTTCACCTTTTGACTTTAAATTCTTCAATTGTGTACCTAAGGGAGGGTTCACGTGAACCTTCCAAACACTTTAAAAACACTTTGAACCTTAGCGAAATTATAGAAACACACTCTGCAACCTGCGTCCAACGTTTTGCAAAATATAACCTTTGTGAACAATTGATTGTGCACTACCTATGCACCTTGACAACTAAATTTTGAATGCTTTGACCCTGACCATCTTGACTTTCACCTTGATCATGTTCATTTTGACCACTTTGACTTTGACCTTTTCACTTTGACCCTATTGACTTTGACCAATATGACTTTGATGGGATTAACATCAGTCCTCAAGTCCACTTATTTTCAGAACATGTCTCATCAAAGAATCATCAACACATTAGAATTACAATAATTCTATAATTTGTACTTCTTGCAGACTACAATGCAACAATTCAAAAGGTGATAGGCAGTGAACCAACTTTTGGAACTAAATTATATCCCAAAGATCTTCTTGAGTCAGCAAGAAAAGGTACTATCTTTCAACCTAATTGGCACACATGGTTACTCTCAACATATCTAAGAATGATGCATACCTGGTCCAATGAACCATTGTATATCAAATACAATCCATGCTACTTCCCTGTATCATGCCAACAATCATGGCCTGAGTTTGCAGTAAAGGTAAAAAACATGAGAGGGTGCTCAAACTGGATCAATTACCCTTACTTCGTGCAATCAAAAGGACCACCAATTGTAGCTTACATGGTCTCAACCATACACCATTGTTCATCACGATTCAAGAACATACCTAACATTGTGGCCAAAATGTGGTTGATGACGATGATGTGCAAAACCTTCACAAATGTTAGAGCCATGTACATCTCTTCTCTCGACTTGAATGGATGTAGCTTTGACTTGGTATATGATATGAGCAGGACCCCTTCTCTTAACACAATATTTTCCTAGCACCTTGCATCAAACACCTCCTTACTTGTTATAAGCACACATTTTGAGGAAATCGTCTCCATGGGGTTTGGGGAATGGCACTAAATACTCTTCATTCCTAGACCTACCCATTTATTGCAATTGTTTGTGGTAGAGTAGTCCTTATATGTAGAACAATTAGGTATTCCACATCTAGATGTATTAGGTCTAGCAGATTGGGATGGTCTAATGATAGATCTAGCAATAGGCCTTTGACTGAAGGAACATCATTTGGCTATGGTTGTCATCAAATACTACATTGTGCACCCTTCACAACAAAGGTCTTTTAGGGACGACAAGTGTGAGAGAGGGGGATGTTGGTAGTAGCCAAGGAGGTCAAGGTCATGTGATGAGGCAAGGTAGCATGAGACAAACTAGTCAAGGAGAATCAAGGCAGAGTGAAGTTCAAGCCAAACCAAGCAGGCAAGGAAGTCAACGATGATCTAACAACTAGGCCTATAAAACTTTGAAAATCCTTACTTCTTGTAACAAAATGATTTTCATCACTACACATCATTGTAAATTTCATCTTTGATCATCTGGATTCCATTTTGTTCAAGCTGAGGAGCCCTCGAGCTTGAGGAGTACTACAAGTACCTATGTATCAAATTTCTTTTTTTTTTTGAGCTTGTTTGAGCCTTCAAATAGGCATATGAACCTATTTTTTAACTAGGCTAAACACTAGGTTTGGACATGGCCAAAACTAGTGGGCAACTATAATAAGAGCTAAATAAAGCACTTCATATATTTTATGCTACATAATTTGCAACAGCTTATATTGTGCTCAATGGATTATTTTTAAAGGACTTTTGGCAGCAAAGTACACTCCCAAACTTTAATTAATACATTAGGGGAAAAAGTGAACCTTGCATGAGCCTTGTAAGGATCCCTAATTTTTAGGGATTTTTAAATTGCTTAATGCAAGAGATTAAAGTGGCATACAAAACCACTAGTGTTATTCTCAAATAAAATAATACTTGGTAGAATTTCCTATTTTATTTATGAAATGGAAATTTTCTTAACCTTTGGATGCATCAATCGAATGGCAAAGATTAAAAGTTCTCGAAGCTCTAGAGAGAGACTATCTGACATGTGTGGGAGTTTGTAGATCTTAAGAATCCTTGCGCAGAGTTTGTGCAGATTTCTTGATTGTTAGATTGAGTGAAATCGAACGGCTGTCCAGTTTTGGGGCTGAGCAAAAATGCGAAATTGATCGGAGCCATTAATTTCCTTTCAAATCTAGTGATCCACCGCATTTGGGGCTGAGTGGAAAACCATGGCCTTTGTGAGCCATTGGATAATCTCCTAATCTAAGGGTCCGCGTTGAAAGGCGCTATTGCTTTTCGAGGAGAGATATACACCGTTCGATCGACTTCATATCCAATAGTTTGAAGACTAAGCGCTCAAACCTGTGTCAGATCTTATGCATAGCCATTTGATTGGAGATTGCATCCAAGGGCCTCCATGAAAAGGCGCATTTTTTAGGAAGATCTTGATCTTAACCATTTAGCCTGTCAGAAATCCAAGGGATCATGTTTAAAATTGCCTTGACTTTTATCACTCAATCTCAACCATTGGATCAATGAGCCAATCCAAGGGCTCTTACTCATTTCTAAACCTTTCAAAACCATTCATACAACTAAAACCACTAGTTCTGTGTGGTTTTTTCTTCTTTGACCACACAGAAACCATGGAAGCCTATGCCTAGCCTATGTGATTAAGGGACTAGACTGTGGCCACCACCCTCTTCTCATTAGTCCATCTCTAATCACCCCTTAATCTAAAAGTCCCAAGGAGGGCTCATTTTTTCCCCTAATGAGAAAGAACAATTGTACAAGTGAATGGGCCTAGCACCCATGGGATCCCCCGAATCCCACAAAGCAGGGGTTGCTTAAAATTTGCTAGAAAACATCATGAAGAATTTTGATAACGCTTTTGTCCCCCTCATGGGGGCTCCACTTGCTTTTAATATTATTGCTCTAGAGGAAAACACTCTATGATGTCTAAAAGGCATGGACTTCTTACAATATGAAATTATTTTTCCTAAAAGGAAAATAGAATTTTTGATTGACCATTCTTTAGGAGGGCTACCAAAGTTGGTAGCACACCTCTCTTTTTAGATTTTTCATAGGGCCTCGCCTCTTATAGTATTCCACAATGTAATAGCTAATTGCTTCACCCAATAACGCTTGCTTCGAATTGATTTGTCCCTACGAAACCATTATTCTCCCAAGGGCTTGCCAAGCAACATTGACTTGGGGCATGCAAAAAAGAGGTGTCCCAATTCCTTATTGCCATGAAGGCACCGTTTAAACCATGAAGGGGCCCCACAAATTTTGTTAGCCTTTAAATTAACCCAGATTCCTTGGTGGAGGATTGGCCACATAGCAAGTGCTTTTACTATCTCGGTGAGGGGATGCCAAAGGGATCAAAAGTTTAACTCCTAAAATACAACCAATCCAAAAACCATCTCCTACTAAGAGTGACATGAAAGTCCACATTAAACTTGAAACTCAGAATTTTATCAAGATTGTTGTTGTTATGCCACCTTAGACCCCCCAAAGTGACATGATTCATGCCCAATAAGGAGTTGAGTGTTCGAGCACTCCCAAGCGTTGAATTTGCTCCACAACATGCACCATTCTTCATAGTCTACTCTTGTTGGATTTTGAGGTTTGTGCAAGCACATGAAGAACACAAGGAAGAAGAAGAAGAATCTTGGAACAAAACACAACAATGAATGTATTACCAAGTGAATGTTGTAACAAAGATAAGTGACCCATTAGGGTTATAGGCGTATATACAAGCTAGGGGAAAAGAATCTCCTAAGAAGGGCAAAATGTACCCGGACAATCCTAGGTATGTTTATACACATCACTTCCAAAATATATCAACAAATCCCCCTTGGGAGTAATGTGGTGAGCAAGGAGCTAGCACCCATGTATAAGGAAGTGCCAAGCTATGTGGAAAGAGATCAATCCACAAAAGGAAGTAAGCCCAAAGCTTTTCAAAAAGCTTCAAACTTCTCTCAAGGTAGAGTCATTGTGAAAAGATGTGCAATGTTATCCTATGTGGGAAAATATGCCAAAATCATCTCTCTAGTAGAGAACCTCTCCCTAACATAATGATAATGCACCTCAATGTGCATTATGCAAGCATGGAACACAGGGTTACTTGCAACTATCAATGCACTATGATTATCAGTGAAGATGGTGATGGCAAAATACTAACCAACACACCCAAATCAACAAAAAGCCTCTCAACCACACACACTAGTCACTATGAAAGTTGTCCTATAATCAATGTCACAATTAGAAGTAGCCATAATAGGCTACTTTTTGCTCAACCAAGATATGCATGAGCTACCCAGCATGAAGCAAAAACCGCTAGTGGACACACAAGTTTCATGCAAATCAGTCTATTTTGAGTCAAATTAAGTAGGTAAATATAGTGGTCGTGATCCCCCCTTGGGATAAAATAATCCAAGTAGTGGGGTACCACTCAAGTAATGAAAGATGTGCTTAATTGCCTACTAGTGCTTGGCACCTAGGCAATGCATAAACTTGCTTTTCTATGAGACAACAAACTGAATATCAAGCCGCATTGTGCATAAGTAAATCAATCATGCAACACCTTGTTTATAGAGAACAACATCAAATGCATCTCCAACATCATGAAGCATCAACTATAAACCTATTTCCAAAGGATTAGCAATAGGTTTGCAATTTTCAAGGACAAAACAATGCAATAATGGTTCAATATAGTTTGTTTCAGAAAAATCTATTCCCCCATCAACTTTCATAATGTGAATGCCCAAATAATAATGCAAATGCCCCAAATATGACATCTCAAAATGGGCATGAAAATTAGCCTTAATTTAAGAAATATATATAAGATGCTCTCAGTTGAACTGTTGTCAAAACCATGTGCAATCAAGTAGGCATGTATCTTTTCATACCAAGCATGTGGTGCTTGCTTCAACCCATATCACAGTTTTTTTAATATACACACTTTGTTTCCATGCCTTTTCTACACAAAATCATGGGATTGAAATACATACACGTTTTCATATAACTCAACATTTAGGAATGCAATTTTAATGCCCAATTGATGTACATTCCAACCATGATGAGCTACAAGCACACAAATGCTATGAACGGAAGTCATTCCGCAAATGGTTGCAAAGGTCTCATCAAAATCAATGCCTCTTTCTTGAGCCTAAACTTTTGCAACAAGCCTAGCCTTATATCTATCAACTGTTCCATTAGGCTGACACTTAAACTTGTATACCCCTTTAGTGCCAATAGCCTCTTTACTAGAATGCAAATCACATCAAGGATAGGTACCATTCTTCATAATAGCATCATATTCTGATTGCATTGTAGTCAACCAATTTTTTGAACTTTTGTGCTTCATCAAAAGAAACAAGCTCATTCTCATGATAAAGAATATAGGCACCCATTTACATAGCAATCTCATGCAAAAGAAGCACTATGAGATCTTGAATAGGTACAATATTATAGAGATAAAACTAATTTACTATCTCACAAAGTATGCACTAGCTATTTGGGCATAGTTTTTGCCTCCTCTCTATCATCACTCTCATCAAGAAGTGCATCATGTAAATTTTCATTAGAAATGAATTGATCTACATCATCATGTGAAACTTGCCAAGGCTAGGAAATTTCTTCATTTGGACCAATACTTGACTGCCCACCTATAAAAAGAGGCAGCAAAGTGTCATACACATCTTTGGAGCTAACTGATGTCTCCTTAGTACATGAAAGTAATGGCTGAATTGCATCTTGCACAGAAACAAAATCACAGATAACCAAAATGCATTTAATCAATGGATAACACAAACAATAGCCATTCTTTTCATAAGTATACCCAAAAATAAATAAATTTCACTACTTTATCATCCAATTTCCTACATTGTTTTTCAGGCACTAATGCAAATGCCAAACAACCAAAGACATGCATATGAGCAACATATGACTTGCGGCCATGCCAAGCCTCATATGGAGTGACAAATTGTAGTGCTTTGGTGGGACACTTGTTAATTACATTTGTTGCACACATGAGTCTTAAGCCAGAAGCAATGTGGTAAAACCTCTCTTTTGACCATACACCTCACCATCTCCATGAGAAACCTATTCTTTCTTTCAACATTCCATTCTCTTTAGGTGCGTACAGTATTGTAGATTAATGGTTTATCCAACATTTAGCTAGAAAAAACATTAAAACTAGAAGACATGTATTCCTAATGGACTATATCCGCTCCTAATCGTAGCAGAAGAATGATAGGCCCTTCCTCGGACCAAACAGTTCACTACCATAGTCCACCAAAAATTGAATTGCTCTTTGGACCTAAAGACCAAACCTATGAATTTTTTTACAATGTAAATAGACAGTATGGGCTTTCCAACAAGCTAAAGATCCCTCAATTTGGATAATGATAGAGTTATCAACCTCCCTTCACACATCAGACCACAAAATGTCCAAATAGGTAGCTTGCACCTATGCGTACCTTCCAACACACATATACTTGGGAATATGCAGAGATCAAACCAAAGAGATTTCAAGCTCAGTGTAATCAGCGATAATGAAAACTTGATAGTAAGATTATATCCAAAATAAAGGTATACAATCATAGGAAAAAAATGAGCTATCTTGCAAATGAATCGAATTACTATACAAAGAGATATGGATGATCAAAGATCACTTCCTATGAGAAAATTCCAACAAGCAAGGTGCTAGAATTATTTCGACCTCCATGGTCTACCATTGGTCTACCTGCATTTGGTCGAGGACCCATCAAGGACTAGAGCTAGGGGGAGCCAAGGCTCTAGCATGGATCTTCGAGGTTATTCCATCTCCTCAGAGTGGTGATATGAGGAGTGTTTGGCCCTTAGATAAGATTCTTGATGTCCCAAGGGCAAGGGCTATTTAAGGTTAGGAGGAGAGTGGCAGGTAGCTAATCAATTATATTGTTTGTTTAGAATGAGCTTGGACAAGACTGTAACTCCCATGGATGAGGTCGAGCTTGAGTGACCTTACACTACGGAGATTACGGATCTTAATGCCAAGGTTAGAGGCATGGAGGATACTCTTTAGATGATCCTCAATGCAATAAAGAAATCTGAGGTGCCACCAATGGCTACACCAATGCAGATGGAAGTTCCATCTATTGAACCATCTAATTTGCAGATACCACTTGCATATGTGGGGGCATCTGCTAGTAGAGAGGTCAAATGGCAAGTAAAGGACTTCAATCCACCGAAATACCACGGACATGTTAGTGCCAGTATGAGTGATGCGCTAGAGCAGTGGATAAGCAAGTGGGAGCAATACTTCCGGCTTTGCAATATCGAGGATGAGAAGCAAAAGATCTAGCATGCAACCTACATTTTGATGGATGTTTCTAATCAATGGTGGAGCAAAATAGAGCAAGATAAGATAGAATCGGCTACTTGGGTAGATTTCAAGATCATATTTTACAATACTTTTGTTCCTCTAGATGAGCATACCAGGGCTCTAGATGCATGGTTTTTCCTACAACAGAGAGAGCTTTCAATGCAGGAGTATGCAGACAAATATAGGGAAATCTTGTTAAAGATTCCAGATCAGGTGCCTAATTTTCTTCACGTCCATAAATTTGTGCTTAGGCTTAGGAAGACGTTCCATCCACTTGTGCACAAGGAGTGCTACCACACCTTAAATGAGGCAATAGAACTTGCCTTAGTGTTGGAGGATGGTGACGTTCTCGATTGCAACCTTCTAGAAAAAAGAATACTTGGACAAGATTCAAAAAGCCCATAGCTTCAGTTCCAACATTCAACAAACAGATGAATGTCATTCAGACTTTGAGCCGTGGGAAGAGGAAAGTAAGTGCATCCATGGCAGATAGAGCTTTTTAGAGATCTACTCTAATACAGCAATAGAAAGAAAATGATCACCATTAGGGCCTCTATTATGAATGCCTAGGTTGGCATGCTTACAGGATGTGTCCTAAGAAAAAGAAGAAGATATCTGCAGTGATGGTGGTGAAGAGGCAACAGTCCTCACCGTCCCCTCCATCATCTCCTTTGGATTTTGATCTTCTAGCTACAGACACTGAGATGGATCCTCCATCTAAAGATAAACAACCCATCTTAAATACAATTGTCACTAAGAAGGTTAAGAATGTTCCAAATGTGGTGTTATCCCCAGTTGCTCAAAAAGGGTAGCAGTTTCCAAACACCGAGTTGGTTGTCATGAGTGGGGAAGTTCATAGACATCTCATTAAAGTTTTATTTGATACAAGTTCCACACATAACGTTATTAACTCTTCTTTAGTGAAGAAACTAAAGTTGAAGACTACTCCATCTGAATACACCTACAAGATAGAGTTGGCAGATGGGAAGGGATATGAGATTACTAGTCTAGATACAGACTTATAGAGATGAGCTAGATTTCGAGATTGCCAAGTTGGCTAGATTTGATCTCATCCTCAATAAACAGTGGCATGCAAGTAAGAAGCAAACTATTGATTTTCAGACTCACATATATCAATTCAATCATAATGGTTGCCGCATCATCATCCGTGGAGAGCCCGACGTGAAGGTGTATAGACGAGCATCTACCTCTGCGATGGTAAAAGCAGAGTGTAAGTATTTGTATTTCTTATATTTTGAGCATAAGGAGTTGTTAATTTTACAAATTCAAAATATTCTAGAGGCTCAGCTAGCTTTTAGAATGAAAACTGAATTGCAACACTTGTTTCTTTCTGAGTTACCCTCAGGTCTTCTGTCTCGCAGAGAAGTGGAGCATAGGATTGAGCTAGTACCAAGAGCGCATCCAAAATCTAGAAAACCGTATCAAATGCTTCGACAAGAGGAGGCAGAAGTACGTCGTACAATTGAGGATTATCTTGATTAAGTACTCATCAAATCCAGTTTTTCACCTTTTGCAGCCCTACTGCTTTTGGTTCGCAAAAAGGATCGATCTTTCAGGATGTGTATAGACTTTAGAGCATTAAATAAGGTTACAATAAAACAAAGATATCCGATGCCTCGCATTGATGATATTCTCGATGCACTAAGAGGTGCTATTGTATATAGTAAAATAGACTTAAAAAGTGGCTATCATCAAATAAGAGTCAAGGATGATGATGTACATAAAATAGCTTTTTGTACTAGATTTGGTCATTATTAGTATCTTCTAATGCCTTTTGGTTGAACTAATGCTCTAACTACTTTAATGATGCTCATGAATGATATTTTTCATCCTTTTATTGGTCAGTATGTGGTTGATTTTGTAGATGATATGTTGGCTTATATTAAAAGTTTGGAAGAACATGAATGTCATTTGCATACAGTTTTTCAAATGTTGGATGACAATACTTTGTACATCAACCCAGAGAAGACACAACTATGTTTATCCGAGGTTGAGCACTTAGGACATAATTTCTACAGATGGAATTAGAATGGATCCATGGAAAGTTTCTGTGATCCTTGGTTGGCCGATTCCTCAGAATGCACGCCAATTGTGATCATTCTTAGGATTATCGGGCTTCTATAGGAAATTCATTGCCAGCTATTTGCACATAGTTGTGCCATTGATGGATCTATTACAGAATAATCAAAACTTTGTATGGATTAGTGCACAACCGAAAGCTTTTGACACATTGAAACAAGCAGTTTCAAGTGCCCCAATTTTATTGGTGGTAGATCCCCAAAAACCTTTCAAAATAGAAACTGATGCTAGTGGCATTGCACTTGGTGGAGTTTTGATTCAAAATGGTAGACCAATAGCTTTTGAAAGTGAGAAACTTTCTCCAACTCAAAGAAACTAGCCTATCCATGAACAAGAATTATATGCAATAGTTCATGCTTTAAAGATTTGGATACACTATTTGTATGGTGCAACTTTTAAAGTATACATAGATCATCACACATTGAAGTATTTCTGTGCCCAGCCTGAACTTCAGGGGAGACAAGCTAGATGGGTTGAATTGATGCAAGAATTTCATATGGAAATTCTATATAGAAAAGGAGAAATGAATACATTTGTAGATGCATTATCACGTATTTTGCATCAAATTAGATTCACAATTCTTGATAGTGATTTAATCCAAGCGATCAAAGATTCACAGATTGAAGATGATAATTGTCGGGCTATAATCAATAAGCTATCCCAAAATGATAAAGATAAAGCATTCTCTAATTTTCAGGTGGAGCAAGGTTTGCTCAAAAGAAAGGGAAAGATTTGTGTGCCTAATTCCCAAGAAGGGAAGTTTAGAAAAGAAGTTATTTTTGAGAACCATGATGTACCTTGTGCAGGACATCTTGGTATTGAGAAAACTTTGCAATTGATCAGAACCACGTTTTGGTGGCCAAAGATGGTCAAAGATGTAAACAATTATGTAAGTCAGTGTTTTAAATGTCAGGTGAATAAAGCAGAGAGGATTAGTCCTCCAAGTCTACTACAGCCATTGGAGATACCACAGTATTGGTGGGATAGTATTTCCATGGACTTCATAATGGGTTTACCTAGGACACCATGACAAAAGAATAATATTCTTGTAGTGGTTGATTGTTTGAGTAAAATGGCACACTTTATCCCTACAAAGGAATTAGTGGAGACTCCACAAGTCGTAGAACTATTTATTCACAATATTTTTTGACTGCATGGTCTACCGAAATCAATAGTTTCAGACAGGGATCCCAGATTTACAAGAAATTTTTGGAAACACATGTTCAACAAGCTTCAAGTTCAACTCAAGATGCGTAGTGGAGAGCATCCACAGATAGAGGGTCAAACTAAAAGAGTTAATCAAATATTGGAAGATATGCTATGGGCATATGTTTCAGAAAAGCAAACAGATTGGGATAGTTTTCTCCCATTAGTTGAATTTGCTTATAGTAGTTGGAAGCACAAAACTACTAGGCTAGCACTTTTCAAGGTGATTTATGGATTTATTCCACATAGTCCAGCTACCATTGGGTTACCCAGGAAATTGCCGAGTGCTTCACAGTTTTTAACGGACATGCAAGCTAATTTGAAGATAGCTAAGTTCAATCTACAGCAAGTTGTTGAAAGGATGAAAGCATTTGTAGATTGATATCTTACACCACGAACATTTCAAGAGGGTGATCATGTGTTTTTACACGTTCCACTTGGTTCATCATTGACAGTGGGTCACAAACCCAAGTTACCCCCTAGATTTTGTGGACCTTGGATAGTAATCAAGAAGATTAGTGATGTCGCATATAAATTGCAATTGCTAGATAATTACAAAGTTTACCCAGTTTTCCATGTTAGCAAGCTCAGACCATACATTTCACAAGATGAGAATTGTGTAGATGGTTTAGTTTCTTCAGAAAATAGAGCATCTCATCCAGATGTTCAATTTTAGATTCTTCATAAGAGGGAGTAGAAGTTACAAAATCGCTCCATACCAGAGTATTTAGTAGAATGGACTAGCCTTCCACTCACAGATGCTACTTGGGAATCAAAAGTTTTGATTCGCAAACACTTTCCTTCCTTGATCACTGAGGAGAGTGATCTCTAGAAGGGCGAGAGAGTGTTAGATTTATTTAGACCTCCATGGTCTACCATTGGTCTACCTATATTTGGTCGAGGACCCTAGCTGGGTCAAGGACCAGAGCACAGGGGAGCCAAGGCTCTAGCACGGAACTTCAAGGTTATTCCATCTCCTCAGAGTGGCCATATGAGGAGTGTTTGGACCTTAGAGAAGACTCTAGATGGGCCAAGGGCAATGACTATTTAAGGTTGGGAGGAGAGTGGCAGGTAGCTAATTGGGATCTCTCACAAGGGGCTTTCTTAGCTATGGGCAAGCTTAGACCTAGAGTAGAAAATCCTAATGAGAGCCTATAAGTGCTCAAATGGTAGAGGGGGATGACCATGACTTTGATCCATGTGTTTGGTTATATAATGCTCAAAAAGGTAGTTGTAAATTTGAATTCAAAAATGCCCTCTAAATGATCCTGACTTTTCTCCATCAATTAGGAAAGTAAAGAGATGAAAAAACTTGTGGAAACATGGTTGTATATCCTACCAATAAATGTGACTAATGTGGCACTTCAACTTAGCATGAGTTCCCACAGTTGAGATTGCTAAAACTCTAACAACCCCCCTCAAGCTCAAGTGTTAGTCTCCATTGATCTCCTTCAAGTTGAGGTTGATCTTGAACTTCTCAAACTTGCGTGCATCCATAAACTTGGTAATGATATCTGCTAGTTGATCCTTGGTTTTGATGAACTTGATGTCCACTACTTTTGGTAGTACCTTCTCTTTGATGAAGTGATAATTGATCTATATGTGCTTTCTTCTTGCATGGAACATAGCGTTGCTTGCTAGATGAATGCTTGACATGTTATCTCTGAATAGAGTGAACTCTTTGACCTACACATCCAAGTCTTTGAAGAGCTTCTTGACCCACATGATCTCACATGTAGCAAGTGCTAAAGCTCTATACTCAGCCTCAGTAGATGATAATGCAATTGCAGGTTGCTTCTTGGACATCCATGAAATGACTCTTTGATCTAGCATGAAGACATAGCCAGATGTCCTCCTTCTATCCTCCTTTGTACCAGCCCAATCAGCATTGCTAAAACCTTGAGGTTGTAATCCATCTCCATAAGCGTAGTATAACCCTTAGTTGACAATGTGCTTGAAGTCGGGTCTGGTGATAGTAGCATAATTAAGGCTTCCAATTATGCTTCTATATGCTGAAATATCTTCAAGGGATTGTCCTTCACTTGCACATAACTTAGGATTTGGATCCACAAGTTGTGTGAGTGGCTTACATCCACTCATACCATAGTTATAAAGTACATCTAGCAAGAATTTCCTTTGAGCAAGGTAAATGCCATTTTCCACATAAATAACATTAATCCCAAAAAAGTATTTAAGAACTCCAAGATCTAAAATCTTGAATTCATTTCCAAGCTTTGCCTTGATCCATGTGATATCGGCATCATCACTTCTTGTTATAATCAAGTCATCCACATATATCCATACATAGACAACTAGTCCTCCTTCCTTCTTGAGGTATAAGGAAGGGTCTCCATCACTTGGCTTGTATCCACACATACACAAATACTCCACAATCCTTTGACTCCATGCCGTAGGATCTTGCACAACCCATGACATAAAATTCCAGAAGCAACAATGACATTGTCATTTGATAGGTCATGAACTCTACATCTATCATCAACAAATTTCACAACCAAGCCAATCTTGGCTAATGCAAAAACTAATAACATATTTTTCTTGATCCCTAGCACAAACAAAGCATCTGACAACGTGAAAGAATTACCATCAGCATTAGTCAAAATGATCTTACCAACTCCCATAACAGGATAGGACAAGTTGTTGGTGCATGTAATAGTATTCCCTGTAGGGGCAGGCTCGAGTGAAGAGAAGAAATTGTGTTGCAAGGTAATATGTTTGGTGGCTCCACTATCGAAGTACCAAACATCTGAGTCTACGGCAGACATGCACTGCTCATGAGAAGATGGGTCAAAACTACAAATAGTAGTAAATGCCCATTCTTCTTCCTACACAAGATTAGCAGACTCTGTTTTTGGTGTAGAGGCCTCTACAACAACCATTCCGGCCTCTTTCTTCTTTGCCTCTTTAGTGTTGGTGCATTTCACCCAAGCCTACATGCTTGATATTATTTGATTTATGTTCATTTCTACTCATATGTACTTATTTGCCTCTTTAGTGTTGGTGCATTTTACCCAAGCCTACATACTTGATATTATTTGATTTATGTTCATTTGTAGTCAAGAGTATGTCATCGACATAAAGAACAAGCACTGTAAGATCATCCCAATCTTTGCATACATAGAGTGTGATTTCAATTGCACTACATGTGAAGCCAAGAGCAATCAAGGGCTTATAGATTTTGTCATACCATGCACCTGGAGCTTGCTTGAGACCATACAAGGCTTTGTGCAAGAGACAAACCATATGCTCTTGCCCTTTCATGGAAAATCAAGGAGGTTGCTTCACATAGACCTCTTCTTGCAAATCATCAATCAAGAAATCTATTTTTATGTCCAACTGATGTACTTTCCAACCTCGATGGGCAGTCAATGCATCCGTGGTATGAATGGTAGTCATGCATGAAGTAGGTGCAAAAGTTTCCTCATAGTCAATTCCATATTGTAACACATATCCTTTGACAACCAATCTAGCTTTGTAGTGATCAATGCTACCATCAAAATTTCTCTTAATCTTGTAAACCCACTTTGTACCAATGGCATTTTTTCCTTTTGGCAATTCACATGACTCCCAAGTAGGATTCCTATGTATGGAATCCATTTCTGATTACATAGCAATCATCCATTGTGGATTGTCGCATGCATCTTCAAAAGTAAGTGGTTCTTCATTACATGTTGTTTCAATAAAAAAATAACCCAAAAAATTACTTAATGCATGGTGAGAGCTTGATCTTGTTCTAGAAAGTAAATGTGCACTCAATTTGCTATCCTGCAAAGTTTGTTTTAGCCACTTTGGCATACTTTGTGCGCTATTGATAGACATGCCTTCATTATGTAATACATCTTCAACATGTATAACATTCATGGGCTGAATTTCATGCTCCTTTTTGGCCATATTTTGATGCAACTTTTTAGCCATATGTGGCTGGAAATTTATAGTAGTTCCGATAATTTTTGGCTGAAAAGTTTCAGCCATCTTTGGGTAGAAATTCTCTACATTTTAAGCTCTATTTTGCTGGTATTTTTCCCTTTGAGCCTTAGTTGGCTGGTCTACATGGCCATGGTCAAGCACACCATTTTGGAACAAAGGCATGAGTGTATCGAACACATCTTGTGAGCTAACTATTGGCTATTTTTTGCATTCAAGTAGATGGAAAATTGAATTTTCAGAATATACCACATCTCGACTCTCAATAATTATGTTCATCAATGGATGGTACAAACAATATCTATTACTTTCAGCACTATAACACACTAATATACATTTCTTTGCCTTGTCATCAAGTTTGTGATGTTGTTATGATGGCACAAGAGCATATGTCAAACAACCAAACACGTGCATATGACTAATCATAGGCTTATGTACATTCCAAGCCTCATAAGGAGTGATGAATCTCAATGTTTTTTTAGGGCAACATTTCAACACATAGTCTGCACACATGACTGCTTCCATCCAAAACTTGTAAGGAAGGTGATTTCCTTTAACCATACATCATGCCATTTCAAGGAGAGTTCGATTTTTATGCTCAGCAAAACCTTTTTCGTGAGGTGTATATGGCACTCTACATTGGTGTGAAATACCTCTTTCACAAACAAAAGCATTAAACTCATGTGACATGTATTCACCACCATGATCTGTGCATAGAGTCAAAATATTCTTTGAAGAAATATTTTGAGCCATAGCCAAAACTCCTTGAAGCAAGAAAATACCTCATTCTTTGGTTTCATAGGATACACCCATGTATGGCGAGTAGCATCATCGATGAAGGTAACAAAATATACATTCTTCCCAAAAGATGGAGTCTTGATGGGACCACGTATATCACTATGAGCAAGACACAATTTTCTTGTAGTGTGTGTATGATTATCCTTTGGAAAAGAAGCAAGATGCATTTTTCCAAGGATGAAACCTTCACATGCATGCTTTACTATGGACTCAAGTTTTGACAAACCAATAATTGTGCCCTTTTGCAAGTAAAGCTAAATTATTGAAGTTCAAGTGACTAAAATGAGCATGTCAAAGCTCAATTTCAGCCATGGAAGGAGTATGAGCAACCAAGGCATTTGAGGAAACCCTCTTGTATGTATCCATTTGATACAAACCATTACATAATGTAATGGACATCACAATAATATCACCATTGCTAAAACCATGATTCAAACATTCATCATCAACAGTGTGTACATGAGTTCTAGCTTTAGCAATCAACGGAACTGAAATTAATTTCTTCTTGATATCGGGTACATACAATGCATTTTCCAAGAGAATCACACCTCCATTTGCAGCCGTAAGCTCAATTCATCCTACTCCAATTATAGGATAAGAGGCATAGTTTGCACACACCACATGTGCTCCTTTGGGTGCATCTTTCAAAGATGCAAAAAACCTTTTGCATGAAGTTATGTGGTTTGAGGCCCGACTATCAAAGAAGCAATCTGAATCAGCCTCACTCACAGCCATACATTTAGAATCCAAAGATGCATCATAATGACATGTAACAACACATTTCCAAAAATCTTGAGCCATATTAGCTTCATCATTCTTTCCATTTGATGAATTTTCAACAATAGGCATGCCAAATTCCTTCTTGTTTTCATTGCACTTAGCAAGATTTCTACACTCATCAATGTTCAGAGAGATGGTGGATAGATTCTAGAAATGAAGTGGTGTTGTAATTCCCTGCTTCACACTAGCCAAAAGCAAGTATAGGCGAGTAACATAGACCCTTTGAGATTCCCAAGAATCACAAATAATCACCTAAGTGCTTTGGATTATGATCCTCTAATCAATGGATCAAAACAGATGAGTAGAAGATTTAGTTATGAGCTAAAACTAGCTATTTTGGTCTCTACACATGCTCAGTAAATTGAATAGTGCTCTCAACTTGCTAATAATTGATCTAGTTCCTGTTGGGAGTATCTATTTGAATTAGATAGCTACCAATCACAAGTTATCTCACTTAAAATGATCGAGTGTACTCTAGAAAATAAGCTTAGCCAGCTAAGGATGCATCTCGACAATTTCGGGCTTCAATAATGTGCAAACCACTGAGCAGAGTTCCGAAATTATCTCGAGATTGAGAAAAGAAATGACAATTAAACTTTGTAGCTATGAAGTAGATAGTATGCTGAATCTACACTACTTTGAATCACATCAAATAATTAAGTATGCACTAAGAATAAGGTCTGACAAGTTAACTATTCTAAGATGATCATAATAGAGAAGTGAAGTAGAGATGTGATCAATGTATATGCATTAAATCACATAGAGTTACAAGGTCATTGGCAATGTATAATTGCATAATGTGAGGGTAGTGATGGAGCTATAGCATGACCTCACTAAACACTAAGGATCCCTCTCAAAGGATCTCCAAATCGGGCTCATACTCATGCAAGATTTTGATCCATTTTTATAGCTTGGAGTTGGAGCCAATTTTTTAATTCAAATTCAAGCTCTTACCATAAAGTGAATCTTAAAATTTAGGACTAATTTCTCATCAATCAAGTACCAAATAATTCAAGATTTGATTCCTCCTAACTCCACATGAGATTAGTGAAATTAACATATGCACTTTTACAAGGATAAAAGTAAATTGCTTTTTACAAGGGAATAGTCATATGTGACTTTAAATGACTATATGAAATAAATGCTAATTGTCCAAGTATGTAGGCTTGGAATCATTTACACCAATAGCTCCCCCTCAAGCCTAACATGCTTGGTCTTCATTTCTCTTTGATTTCCTACAATATAATCATCATCTTAAACCTGTTCATCTTAGTTCCATCCAAGGATTGTGTTAGCATATATGCACATTCCAAATTGGTTGATACATAGGACAATTGGATGTCCTTGCCAAGTAGCGTCTCTCTCACATAATGATAGCGCACTTCAATATGCTTAGTCCTTGCATGATACAGAGGATTAGAATCCAAATGAAGTGAGCTAGTGTTATCTCCAAAGATCACTGGAGTATAAGAATGTAATCCCAAATCTATGTAAAGTAGCTTAAGCCACATATCCTCTTGTGTTGCATTTGCTAAGCCTCTATATTTTGCTTCAGTTGATGATAATGTCATAGTTTGTTGTTCTTTCTATGACCATGAAATTAGCTTTGAGCCTACAAAAGATAAGTAAGCAGAAGTGCTCCTCCTATCATCTTTTAAAACAAGCCAATCTACATTAGAGTATAGCTTGATATCTGTTGGGGGATTCTTAGACAAGAAGGGATTTGAGTGTTTGTAGGAGAAAAGGGGAAGACCAGAAGAGAAAATACACAGTGGAAGCCTCTGTCAATTGATTACAGTAAGACAAATACAAGGTTGAAGCACAATACAACCAATGCTTCTGTGCAAAATCCCACAGAGTGCTCAATTACAAAATACCAAATACCAAGGGACTTGTTGCTGCCGGCCTCCTCTGCACCAAACCTCCACCTTCTACAAGCCTGCTCTTGTGCACACCTTGCACAAGCTTCCACTAAGGGGGAGGGACGGATACCTTCTGTCGGCGCGTGCACACTTCAATAAGACCTTGGGATCCTTGGGGGACAAGCTTAGCACTCCTCTGCAAACTTCCTTGGTCACTCTTCATGCACACCTTGCACTTCACTTCCCTGTGTTGCACACTGTGTGTCTCTTGCACTTCTCTCTCTTGCTTTTCTTTGACTATGCTCACTCTTGCTTACTCTTAGAATAGTCCAAGAATAGTCCTTGCCTTGATTTTAGTGTGTCGATTCATGTACACTCCTAACTGCAAGAGTATCTTGGTGCTCACTTTGATGTCCCAAGATTGTCTTTTCAAGTGGGCAGCCAACGACTCCCTGTTTTGTCCTGTAGTGACTTTAGTCTAAAACAAAATTTTTAATTGGGGGGACATACTTTCACTTCTACGTACGTTGCCGCTTCACATACCTTCACATTTTCCTTTTAACTCTTCAAAAGTGCAGACAAGGGAGGGGTCACCTGAACCTTCCAAAACACCTTAAAAACACTATGAACCTTAGGGAAATTAGAGAAATACCTCTACAACCTGCAACCCACTTTCTCCAATTTACCCTTTGTGGACAATTAGTTGTGCACTACTTGTGCACTTTGACACCTGCATTTTAGCACTTTGACTTTGCACCTATCGACTTTGACCTTGACTTTGTTGACTTTGAACAATTTGACTTTGACCTTTTTCCTTTGAATGCAGTTGACTTTGACTGCAATTGAATTTGACCAATATGACTTGTATGGGCTCAACAGTTGCCCACCACCTAATGTGCTCTCCGTCCCGGAGAGCTACAGCCAAAACTCTGAGCATATAGGACACCATGATTATGGAGCTACAAAATCGTGAAGAGGACACCTGAGCAGCAACCAAGTCCACCAAAAGTAGGATAGAACAAGCACCAGAGAAGAACCAAAAGTTGGATTTTGCCAGGGAAAAGCAAAAGGGGGCAATGGGAGGGTAGAAAGGAGGTGGAGGGGAGGGCTGAGGGGCGGAGATGGACGGGGTTGGGAGGGTTAAGGATGTGGCTGGGCAGATTGGTAAAGGGAGGGATTGGGGTTATGATCATGGGGTCTGGAGAGGGTAAAAAGGATCAAACAGTAGAGCTATAGAGGGTCCATATGGGAAATTATGAGACATACAGTAAGACAAGGTGAGAATAGACCATGTGGACAATATGGGGAAATAAAATCATGTGATAAATGTGCTCAAAATATGTGGGTTTTGACCAAAAATCAGAGAAAAGTGTGGATTGTGGAAAAATTAAGTCAAAAAATGAATCCAGAGTGCCAAAACACATGAAAATGACTCCAGATTTGAAAAAAATGGCCATCCGAGGCACGATCCAGAGCCAAAAGTGTTGAACCATACAAATTTAAAAAAATAAATCTAAAATATATAAATATTTTTTTTTTACCGCCTGCATTGCCAAGTCTCAACAAATAAAATAAATAAAACAAAAATAAATTAAAAAAATAAAAGTAATAAAATAAAAAAATAAAAGAAAATAAAATAAACTAAGTAAAAAAAATAAAAAAAAATAATTAAAAAAACAATTGGGGGGGGGGGGGGGGTGTGTGTGTCAGAACGGGGGGCGTGGGGGGGGGGGGGGGGGGAGTGTGTCAGAACGGGGGGCCTGGGGGCGGGGGGTGTGTCAGAATGGGGGGAGGGGGGAGGGGGGGGGTGGGAGGGGGGGGGGTGGACGGGGGGGGCGGGGGGGGTGTGTCAGAACCGGGGGCAGGGGGGGAGGGGTGGGGAGGGGAGGGGGGGGGGAGGGGGGAAAGAGAGAGAGAGAGAGAGAGAGAGAGAGGGGGAGGGGGGTGATTTTTTTTTCTTTTAACCCTCAAATCTGAAAAATCTAGGGGGGGGCTTTTTTTTTTTTTAATTATCCAAAAATAGAGAAAATTGGAGAAAAAATCCAAAAAAAATGCCAAAAAATTGCCAAAAACATCCGAAAAATTTCTCATAAAATTTTCTACAGGGCTAGGCCCAATTTCCGTACTCAAAACCACAGAGAGCTTCCTTTGTTCCTCCTACTTGGCCAGAAAATGACATCGGAAAAGGATAAAAAATGCTAAAGATACTAGAAAAAAATTCCAAAAATACCCAGAAATTGTACTTTTGCAGAGGTTATTAAATGCCTTCTAGGTTTGCTAAAAACTCAAGGAACAAGCATGAAATTGATAAAAAAACACTACTAAAACTGAGCAAAATGAGATGAGAAAGCTATGTACAACCTGGATAGATTTTGCAGTTCCACGTGATCCATATTTCTTCAAGTGTGTTGATGGTAGGCCTTGAGCCTTGATATGTTGACCAGGGGCAAGGCCTCTCCTTTCAAAGTCTCTAACTCCACAGCACCCCAATTCAGCATTGTTTTGACTCGATAAGGTCCTTCCCAGTGTGGAAGCCATTTTCCTCTCACTTGTGTATGAGGCTGAGGTCTATGGAGAAGAACTAACATGCCTGGCTCTATGTTGGTGTTCCACAAATTTTGATCATGTGCCTCCTTCCTCTCCATCTGAGTTTCTAACAATTGCTTTGTTGCTAGTAGACGAATCTCCTCCACTTTATGTAGGGCTCCCAGCCTCTAAGAGACACCACAATCTTTCTTTCCCTGCATTAATGCCACTTTAGGGGATCCATGTAAAAATTCAAAGGGCTCAATTGGCAGTATGCCATAAACCAGTTGGAATAGAGAATATCCCATGGCCTCTTTGTAAGCTAACCTATATGCCCATAGGCTACCTTGATAAGCAATGCCCCAAGAAGTGGGCTGTAACATACATTCTTTCCTTAACATGGAAATTAAAACCTTATTGGTTGATTCAGCCTATCCATTGGCTCTTGGATAGTAGGCACAAGAGGTCCTATGTAGGATTCTATACCTGTTGAAAATTTCCTGTAGGACTTTATTCATAAAATGGGTACCCTAGTCTATACAAATTTCAAGTGGACACTCAAACCTACAAATGATGCTACTGTAAATGAAATCAGCCACAGTTTGGGCAGTGCAGTCAGGTGATGCAATAGCTTCATCCCGTTTCGTCGCATAGTCTGTGGCTATCAGTAAATACTTCTCTCTTTTAGGAATCGACGGAGGGTAGATAGGCCCTACAAAATCTAACCCCCACTTCTCAAACGGTTGCCAAGACGTGGAAATAACCAAGGGGTTATGCCTCTGCTTGGTGGGCTTAGGGCCACACCTCTGGCAAACATCACATGCTTTTCCCCAGTCATCAGCATCTTTGAATAATGTAGGCCACCATAAACCAGCATCAAGGATCCTCTGACTCCTAATATGCCCTGGAAGGTGCCCACCACATGTTCCTTCATGTGCAGATTGAAGGACTTCCCTCACTTCTTCTTCTTCCAAGCACTTCCTAAACCTATCATCCTTTCCCTGTCTATATAACTTATCTTCGATGACGGTATACGGTCTACTCTTGATTAGCAGTCTCTTCCTTTGCACAGCACTAGCCTTTTCTGGATACACACCAGTTTTAATGAAATTCTTGATATCACAATACCAACCTTGAGCTTGTACAGCGAACATATTAGCATCTTGAAAGTCAGCATTAATTCCACTAGCTTGATCCATCACATTGATTCTGGATAGGGGATCTCCCATCACACTTCCTTTACCTCGTATGTGGACTATAGAAAAATCAAACTCTTGGAACAACAATAACCACCTCCATATTCTACCAGTGGCTTGTGGTTTGTTGAGCAAGTATTTTAGTGGCTGGTGATCCGTTATAATAACAAATTTTACTCCCAGTAAGTAATGATGAAGTTTTTGGACAGCAAAAACCATGGCTAAGGCTTCCCTTTCTATGGTGTTGTAATTCCTTTCAGCCTTAGTCAAAATTCTACTTGCATATTGAATTGGTCTGTCCACCTTAAATTCTTCACTGGGTTGTGTCAAAACTGCCCCTAGTGCATAGGCACTGGCATCTACATGTATATGAAAGATTTTTTACCACTCGGGTGTGATCAAAATGGGAGCACACACTAACCTTGACTGTAATGTTTGATATGCTTTTTCCTCCTCTTCTTCCCATTTAAAAGGTATTTCCTTACTTGTAAGTCTAGCCAGTGGCCTGGCTATCTCTGCATACATTTTTATAAACCTTCTGTGGTATCCAGTATGCCCCAAGAAACTTTGAATCTCTTTAGGAGATTTAGGTTTAGGAAAATTTAATATAGAAATGATTTTATCCGGATCTGGGGCCATACCTTTAGCTGAAACCACATGTCCCAAGAGAGTTCCTTCTGTCACAAGGAAATGACATTTGTTTGGGTTGAGCTTTAGCTTAGTCTCCTTGCATCCCTTGAAAACATTCTGCAATTGTCGCAAGTGATGGTCCAAACAATCTAAAGGATTCTCCTTATGAGAACCTCAAAACGAAGAGAAGTCATCCATGAAGATTCTAAGTGATTCCAGCAATAAGGGGCCAAAAATGAGATTGACCGTTCTGTTAAAGGTGGCTGGAGCATTTCTGAGCCCAAACGGTATTTTTACATACACATATGTTCCCCAAGGTGTGATAAAAGCAGTCTTTTCACGATCCTCTAGGTGTATTGATATTTGATTGTAGCCAATGAAGCCATCCATAAAGCTATATAATGCATGTCTAGCCACTTCTTCAATGACCTGCTCTGCAAATGGCATTGGGAATCCATCTGGGATTGTCACCTTCTTGTGTGCTCTAAAGTCAACACAAATTCTGATTTTATTGGTATTCTTTTTTGGCACTATAACCATAGGTGAGAGCCACTCTGAGTGTTCCACAGGAATAATGATTCCTGCATCCTCCATCTTTTGTATTTCTACATAGATAGCTTCGGCATATTTTGGGTTGAGTCTATAACTCTTCCTTCGTATTGGTATGGATCCCTCAACGAGAGGGATTCTATGCTCTTCATAATTGGCAGGCACTCCTTCTAAGTCTTTATAATGCCAAGCAAAAACATCTGTATAATGAGTCAAGAATGATCTTACCTTTTCAAGGAGCCCTGGGTGGTTCCACAACCAAGTGGCCACCAAAACTGGCCAATTATTGTCTTGAATGCCTAATTGTATTTCTTTGACAGGATTTCTCTCTACCATATTATCTTCGTGCTCATCTCCATCCTTGTCTTCTTCCACTAGCTTTTCGTGCATTGCTTCATAAGTAGGGGTATTTTGGATTTCAACCTGTTGCTCCTTGTCATGCATCCATCCTGCAGGTATTTCTTGAATTGGGAAAGAACACTCTTCACTAGAATCTTTTACCTTGCCTTTAGCCTTAGTAACTTCCTTATCTGTAGTTTTCATATCCTCCTCCAAGTTGTATTTGAGGGGTGTCTTCCTGCCCCTTCTATGGTCTATGATGGGCTCTCCCAATCCATCAACCTGGACTTTTTCCTCATCTTCATCATAACCTTCAGTCATGCAATAATTATTAAGAAAAAATCCAAAACAAGAGGAAGAGTTTCCTGCTTGGAGCCAATTTAGAATATCCTCTTCTTCCTCGAAATCTATTTTGGGTTGATCCTTTGATTTTGGTTCCATGCAAATGCCAACTGTTTGCATCATGCTGGTGTTTCCTTGATTATCTGGGCCCTCTTCTAAATGAATCTGTGTCAGCTCTTGCCCTTTCTTTTGTACCCACATAGTTTCCTTGCCCCAATCATGAATGACACTTGCATGTCTCAGCCATGGTCTTCCAATTAAGAGGGGAAATCCTCCTTCAACCTGGGGCAATCTTAAAACCACAAAATCCAGAATGAATAGATTACCTTGTGCTTCAAGTGGAACTTTTGGGATCACTCCCAAGGGCCTTAATTTGCTCTGATCTGCCAAAGTAACAGTGAAATTTGCAAGCCTTGAAGGGTGGAGTCCAATCTTTTACATTGTATGTTCATGCATCAAGTTAATGCCAGAACCACCATCCACAATAACTCCTTGAAATTCATGACCTTTCATAGATACTGTCAGCCGAGGACTTCTATAATCTGTAAGGGGTGCTTCCCCTACAATTTTTCCTTTATGTAAAACAATAGTCTTTGCTACCAAACTTGTAGTTGAAGCCTCATCAATTATCTGCAATAGTTCTGACCTGAATTTTCCATCCATCTTTATTAAATAAAAAATACTAACCTCCTTTTTCATGGATTTGAGAAGCTTTGAAGCATCTGATTCCTTAAGAGCATGGGCTCCAATTGACTTACCAAACTCCTCCTGAGCCCTGTTGAATGCATGCCCAATGGCATCACTGGTACATATGGGATCTCCTTTTGGCCTTGTATCTGCACATGCAGTGGCCTTGTCTTCAGATGTCTCTTTGTCTTTGTTCAATCCATCAATTCTTGGTTGTTGAGCTATATCCACTTGAGCCTTTCCTTTATTTCTTGTCTACACTGTAAAAGAGTCTATTTCTTCTAGCTGCACCACCCTGGTAGATGGTGATGGCTCATTGACCTGATCTAACATTTCTTCTTTGTGTACGGAAATCATTTGAATATGGGGCCCGGATGAAGAGGCTTGATTCTTAGGACAACAATTTGTATAGTGGTCTCTAGCCTCTGGGCAGTTTCTGCAAGGAGGGGCATTTTCTAGTAGAGTGCACCTACTTTGATAGTGCCCACATTCTCCACATCTGAAACAAATGATTGGCCTTCTAGGCCCATTTGCAAAGTTATTCCTCTGTCTAGGGTTGTAAGTGTTACCTTGATTGGGTGCAGCAGCCATCACATTTGTTGGTGGTAGGGGTCCTCCTTGTGTCCAATATGTTGTTGCAGGCGTTCCTCTTGATTGGCATTCCTAGGCCTCATGGCCAACTTTCCCGCATATTTGGCAAGTCACACTTAACAGAGGACATTCACTTACTATATGCCCTTGCTTACTGCACATGGAACACTAAAGTCCACTCTTGATGCCACCCCCTTTGAGTTCCTCCAGCTCCTGTCATAGTTGGGCCAATTCCTCTGCTTGGGCCTCCTCCTCCTTTTGGAGCTTTAATGCTTCAATCTCCCTTCGCAACTGAGTAACAGCATTCTCCTCCTCTTTGTGGGGCTTATTCCTTTTTAAGCCCTCCAACTCCTTCCTTAGCTGGATTACTGGATCCTCCATCTCTGTAGAATATGGTAGTTGAGAAGAAATTGCTCCATACTGTTGCCTTATCTATTCCAATCTTGTAGCTGTGTTGATGAATTCCTCTATGGAGGCTGTAGGCAACACTAATTCTTTGATTTTGCATTGGGTGGCCACTGGAAGTGGCTTAGCTAACCATTTCTTAACAAAACAATCATGTGGTGGGTGTGGTAATTTAGCCATTAGTGCCTTAGCCCTAGTCACAAACTCTGGGAACTTTTCTCCTGGACCCAATCTCAAATTTTCTAGTTCTTCTATGATGATCTCTGCAGTATTTCCATGCTGAAATTGATTCTTGAATGCATCTTTCATTAGGTCCCAAGTTGTAAAATGGTTCTCAGCAAACTGGCTGACCCATTTATCTGCTAATCCCTCTAATGTGGCAGGGAAGAGTATCAAAAAGGCATCCTCCCTACCAATTAAGCCTCTAGTTTTGCATAGTGCTAAAAATCTTCTAATATGCTCATCTGGATCCTCTTGAGCTAGGCCTTTGAAAGAAGGAAATTTTATATTCAATCTTGATAGTAAGGTTTCCAAGTCTACCTGACCAGCCACCTTCTATCGGCGCGTGCACACTTCAATAAGACCTTGGGATCCTTGGGGGACAAGCTTAGCACTCCTCTACACACTTCCTTGGTCACTCTTCATGCACACCTTGCACTTCACTTCTCTGTGTCGCACATTGTGTGTCTCTTGCACTTCTCTCTCTTGCTTTCCTTTGACTATGCTCACTCTTGCTTACTCTTAGAATAGTACTTGCCTTGATTTTAGTGTGTGGATTCACGTATGCTCCTAACCGCAAGCGTATCTTGGTGCTCACTTTGATGTCGCAAGATTGTCTTTTCAAGTGGGCAGCCAACGACTCCCTGTTTTGTCTTGTAGTGACTTTAGTCTAAAACAAAATTTTTAATTGGGGGGACATACTTTCACTTCTGTGTACGTTGCCGCTTCACATACCTTCACATTTTCCTTTTAACTCTTCAAAAGTGCACACAAGGGAGGGTTCACTTGAACCTTCCAAAACACCTTAAAAACACTATGAACCTTAGGGAAATTAGAGAAATACCTCTGCAACCTGCAACCCACTTTCTCCAATTTACCCTTTGTGGAGAATTAGTTGTGCACTACCTATGCACTTTGACACCTGCATTTTAGCACTTTGACTTTGCACCTGTTGACTTTGATCTTGACTTTGTTGACTTTGACCAGTTTGACTTTGACCTTTTGACTTTGACTATAGTTGACTTTGACTGTAGTTGACTTTGACCCATATGACTTGTATGGGCTCAACAATATCCAAATCTGATGTGAATGGATAAAATAGCCCTTCATTTATGCTACCCTTTAGATACTTCAAGATCCTCTTGGCAGCTTCCATGTGAGGCTTTCTCGGTTTATGCATAAATTGACTTAATGTACTTATTCCATAACATATGTCCACTCTTGTTAGGTTTGCATAATTGAGACTCTCAACAAGCCTTTGATAACCTGTAATATCTTCAAGTAGTTCTCCCTCATGAGAACTAAGTTTTTGATTGAGTTCCATAGGTGTAGCTACAACTTTAGTGTTCATCTTGAATTTAACCAAAATATCATGAATGTACTTCTTCTGAGTAATAAAGACCCCAAAATCTGAATATACAAGTTCTAATCTAAGAAAGTATGTTAACAAACCAAGGTCACTAACTTTGAATTCTTCCATCATCTGAGCTTTGATTTGATTGATGACATTGGCATCATTCCCTGTAATGATAATTTCATCCATATAAACACACAGATACATAACTTCTTAGTTAGTCTTCTTAATGAGAAAAGAAGAATCTACGTTGCTAACAACAAAACATTGGTCCTACAAATATGTGACAAGCCTATGGTTCCAAGCTCTAGGATCTTGCTTTAAACCATAAAGTGCTTTCCTTAATTTGCATAAATATTATGGTTTGTCCTTATCTTTATATCCTGGCAATTGAGCCATGTAGACTTCTTCAAAGATCCATCCATTACGGAATGCATTTTTAACATCTAACTGATACAAGCTCCAATTCTTTGAAGCAGCAATACTTACTAAAACCCTGATTGTTGACATCTAAGACATAGGTGAGAAGGTATCCTCATAATCCACTCCATGGGTTTGAGAAAACCCCTTTGCTACTAGACTTGCTTTATACCTATTTATTAAACCATCTGAATTCTTCTTTACTTTGTAAATCCACCTGGATCCTATTACCTTCATGCATAGGTTCATGGGGATCAAATCCCAAGTATTGTTTTTTTAAAGTGCTTCAATTTCTTCCTGCATAGCTTCTCTCCATTCTTCCTTCTGATTTGTTTTTTCAAATGAAGAAGGCTCCTCTGACATAGAATCTTTAGTCATTTATATATAATGCTTGATGACTAGTGATGTGTCATAGCCATACCTTATGGGTTTCTTACTTCCCTTTGAGATCTTCTAAGTGCTTGATTGGATGACTCTAGAATGTCTTCCAATTGTTTGAATTTTGTCTTGCCCTTGGACTTCCAAGCCTTGAAGTCAATCTGTTCTCCATCTTTTGAGTTGACATCTTCTGATATTTGTGGTTCTCCTTGAGTTAAAGTTGGAAAATCATTTTCCAAGTCATAGGCTAGCTTTATTTTCCTGCAATATCTTCAAACCATGAATTATTTTCATCAAACACCACATCCCTACTAGCTATGAATTCTTTGTTAGGGGGATTGTACAACCTATATCCTTTCTAATTTTGGTCATAGCCAATGAATATACACCTTTCAACTTTTGGATCAAGCTTTCCTCTAATCTTTGAGGATATATGTGCATAAGCAATGCACCCAACGATTTTACAATGCTCTAGGGAAGGTCTCCTGCCATTCCATGCCTCATAAGGTGTCATTCCATCTAAGGACTTGGATGGACGCCTATTAATTAAGTATGTGGTTGTGGAAACAACCTCTGCCCATAAGTAATTTTGAAGTTTTCTCATTCAGTATTGATCTTGCAGCCTCTACTGTTAGTCTGTTCCTTCTTTCTGTCGATCCATTCTGTTGAGGAGTGTACCTTGTTGTAACATATCTCTTTATGCCTTTATTTTATAAGAAGGAGTCAAATTCATGTGAAAAATACTCACCACCTCCATCACATCAAAGCCTCTTCAAGCTTCTACCTATTTGGTTCTTAACCAATGCTAAATACTTCTTGAAACAAGTGAAGACGTCATCTTTATGCTTCATAAAGTAAAGAACTTTCCATCTACTATAGTCATCTATGAATAAAACATAATACATTGATCCTGAGATTGATGGCTCTCTGCTAGGACCCCACACATCTGTGTGCACAAGCTCCAAGTAGTCTTCATACATGTATCCTTTCCTGCTGAATGGTTGACTGTGTGATTTATCAAATTGGCATGCTCCACATTTGTAAATCATGTGTGGCTTAGAACCATTTGGAATGCCAATCAGACTTTGATCCCTGCATATTTGCTTTAGTGTTGTTTCACCTATATGACCAAGTCTCTTATGCCATATCTCTAGTTGAGATAGGGTTTGATCTTTGCAATTGAAGAGAGCAATATTTTTGGTATCTCAACTTCAAATGTAAAGAGTCTCCGAGATTTCTCACCTTTTGCAATCCTCTTGAAGCCTTGATGAGGGTCCTCCACATATGCTCCATGCATTGTGAATCTAACCTGTAAGCCCTTCTTAACAATCTACCCAACACTGATTAGGTTTTTGTTATGGTTGGCACATATAATACCTTACTTAAAAGGTTCATGTTACCATCAGATGCTTTAACATTTCCAATCTTCTTAATAGAGTGCCTAGTGTCATCACCTGTTTGGACTTCATGTTTCCCTTTAGGTTCTTCAAGATCATATAGCAATGCTTCATTGGACCCACATGATTGGAACAACCAGAATCAATATCGAATAGATGCTCATCATATTTACCTTTCTTGGAGGTCATGTTCACGATCAATAGAGAGTCCTCTTGGTCTTTTGTATAGTTGTTGTAGTCTCTTCTACCTCTAATGCCTCCTTGATAGTTGTTTTTGTGGCCTTGGCTGTAATTATGATGGTTATTGCTTCCTCCATTATTGAACTTGCCTCTCGATTTTCCATAGCCTCCTTTGTGGAAGCCTATTCCTCCCTGATTCTTTGTGTTCTTAAAGCACCCATCTGTGGTATGATTGGTTAAGCCATAGATGTTGCATGGTAAAGAGTTGTATGATCTCTCCCTACCTTGCTTTCCTCCTCTGCCCCTTCCTCTAGTACCTCCTCCTCTACCTGTGAAGTTCACTTGAGAGGTACTTGCCTCTTCTTCACTCCCTTTACCTTTTCCTTTATCTGTACTCTTATTTCTATCTATGTAAAAGGAAAAAGATTGATTACCTCGAGAGTTATCTCCATTCTTGTTGAGCTTTTTTTCATGTGTGAAGAGTTGGCCCATCAATGTGTTGAGGTGACGTATTTGCATGTCCATATATAGGTCCATTGTTGTAGTGAAGGTTGAGATATCAAGCTAAACATGTGATGATCTAGGGTGACACATATCAGTTTTTTGTTTCTCTAACATGTATAGTGGCCACATCGGTAAATGTCAGGGATACTTCATTGAGCTTTATTAGATTTATCTACTAAGAGTGATGGCACATTTGTTCCTTGCCAGCTCACTCATTTGCAGACATTAGGTTTTTCCCTATGTACTGGTCTTTATATATTGCACTTATTGTATTATTGTTTTAGGTCATTCTTGTACATTCTTTTTTATGTAATAGAAGAAGGAGAAGAAGATCATTCTTCCTTGCCTCAATCTGGAGAAGGCGACGGTGAAGACTACGCGGCAAGGCATGGAGAAAACGCGATTCACAAACGACCTCTATTTGCTACGAAAATCGACATGAAGGTAGAAAACCTCAAAATATTTTGGAGATTTATCCCTTTAGAGTCACTTGTTTTTGTCATATCAAAGTTTTGGAGCCATGTGGACCTCCGTTTCAAGCCCGCAAGGTGGGGCCCACACACAAACCAAGTCAGTTTTAGAAATTGTAACTTGCGCTTCCACAACACTCGTATATTTGAGATCGAAAATTTCAAGTGATTTCGTGTACTGTTGATACACGAAAATTATGTTTTTCTAAGATCGAACTATCACGTCATAGTGCGACAGTGTTCAAGCAGAAGTGCTGCTTGTAGTGTCTTGTAGTGTTGTGAATTGCTGCAGAAATGGCAAACGCAGATGGAATGAGTCAGCTTATGAGTGATAAGCTGGAACAAAAAAACTTCCATGCTTGGAGATTTAGAATGATGAATTTCATGATGGGAAAAGGCTGCTGGAAGTACATCGAAGGAGAGAATGAAAATGTTCTGTAGTTACTGTTGGAGTTTATTGACCTCCAAAGTATAGCAGGAAGTAGGTGGAACCCCCTAGGAACAAGTTGACCTTCTCACAAACTTCATCATAGAAAACCAGTCATGCTTGCAAAGCTTACTACTCTCTACTCACTCAAAAGTTTTTAAAACTGTTTTAACCACATATACTAGAGACCAAGAGCTTTCCAATGAACCAAAGAACACTCAATTTGGATAAATACTCAATGAGCTATGACCTCTGCAATATGCAGCTTTAATGGAGACCTTGAAACAGAGATGAACCTGAGGACATACATCACTTGCAGAGACTACTGCTCTTAACTCACAACTCCAATGAATCTGAAAATTTCCAGAATACAAATAGACTTGGAGAGCTTTCTAACAAGCCAAAGAACACATGATTTGGATACATACACAAGGAGATATGACCTCTGCAAGTTGGATGTTTAATGGAGACCTTCAGCAGGGATAAAAAACAGAGAACACACACTACTTGCAGAGAGTGTTGCTCTCAGCTCACAAATCCAAGGATTATGAAAATTGGTACTATGAAAGTAGACAAGAAGAGCTTTCAAATGAGCTATCAAACATGTAATTTGGATATATAATGAGGGAGATACAAGCTCTGCAAGCTCTGCATACAAAAACTAGAGTAGCATAGAGATACTCTCTTGGACATCCCACAAGATCACGACTTTTCTCCTCTTTTTATAGCATGGGAAACTAATCTAAAACCTTCCTAATACATCTAAATTCGTGGTAGACACTTGGATGGAGGTATTACATGACTCAAGTGCTCAAATAAGCAAAGTATTGATGGACTTTGAGAACTAGCCACATCGACCTTCCACTAGGACACCACTGAAGCTCCCTTGTGACTCACTAATTTGACTCACCATGTTCTAGAACTCACGTGGTATTTTTGCTAAATTTTATGAATAATATGAGCCTTCTTGAAGTATTTGAAGACTTCCCAAAGGTATTTACATAATTTGAAACTTGTACCCTACATAAAACAAATGTTCGCAACATTCTCCCCCTCAAGTTTCAAAGGGTATTTCCTTCATGCCAAGAATATAGTTGAATCTTTGAAGCTTTGGTCCATCCAAGGATTTGGTGAAGATATCTACAACTTGATCCTTTGTTCCAACAAAAGAAACCTGCACTTCATTGTTCATGGCCTTCTCTCGAACATAATGATAGTGAACCTCTATATGCTTTGTTCTAGCATGAAAAATAGGATTTGAGGTCATATGAATGCTGCTCAAGTTATCCCCATATATCAGTGGTACATCAACCTGCACATTCAAGTCATGAAACAACTTTTTAAACCACATAACCTCAGTAGTAGCCATTGCTAAACCTCTATACTCAGCCTCTGTAGAAGATAAAGTAACTGTAGGCTGTTTCTTTGAACTCCATGTTAATGTCTTGTTTCCTGCTATTACCACATATCCACTTGTGGATCTTCTGTCATCTTTGCTTCCAGCCCAATCTGTATCACTAAAGACTTTAAGAGTTAGATCAACATCATGACTATAAAATAATCCTTCGTTCATGGTACCTTTCAAATACCTAAGCACTCTTTTCGCTGCATGCATATGAGGTACTCTAGGTTCATGCATAAACTGTGACAATACTCCCACTGCATAACATATATCAGGTCTAGTTTTTGTTGCATAAATCAAAGATCCTACCATGGATCTATATACATTCATATCATGCAACTCATCACCTTCCTTTGCACTCAGCTTTACATTACATTCCATTGGAGTAGAAACAAATTTACATTCCTGCATACCAAACCTTTTCAGCATATCACATATATACTTTCTTTGTATCAACCACATACCTTCATCGCTATACACAATTTCAATCCCAAGAAAGTATCTGAGCAAACCAAGATCTGAAATTTTAAATTCCTTTCCCAAATTACCTTTTATCTCATCAATTGCTTTTGCATCATTCCTTGTAATCAACAAGTCATCCACATAAATGCATACATAGACACACATGCCATCTACATGTTTTACATAAAGTGAAGGATCAGCATGACTCGCTGTGTATCCTTGTAGCATAAGATACTTTACCAACCTTGCATTCCATGCCCTTGGTGCCTGCTTAAGACCATACAATGCCTTCTTTAACCTGCATACATGATTAGGACATTTTGCATCCACATAACCATCTGCCTGTGACATATACACTTCTTCATTTAACTCACCATTAAGAATGGCATTCTTTATATCGAGTTGATATATATTCCACCTTTTACTTGCAGCTAAAGCCAACAAAGTTCTCACCGTTGCCATATTTGCTACTGGACTAAATGTTTCCTCATAGTCCACACCTTGAGTTTGATTATATCCTTTTGCTACAAGTCTAGCCTTATATCTAGACACACTACCATCACTATTTCTTTTAATCTTAAAAACCCACTTGCAACCAATTACCTTTTGCTTTGGTGTACTTGGAACTAAATTCCAAGTCTTGTTATCCTGAAGTGCTTCCATTTCTTCTCTTATTGCTTTCTCCTACTTTTCATCTCCTTTGGCCTCATCATAACATGTGGGTTCATTTTCCTGCTCAACTTTTGTCATAAAAGCAAAATGAGTATTCATGAAAGATTCATAAGTATACCTTTGAGGTTGCTTACTTACTCTTGAAGTTCTTCTTACCTCCAATGTAGATGCTCTTCCTTTCTTATTAGGAACCTTTGATGATTCTCCATACTCACATACATCACTAATTTCCTCTCCTTCATCATTAACTTCAACAAGTTTGAGTTTACCTTTACTTTTAACACTTGGAGGTGACTCTTGCCTTAATCTTCCATTGAAAGGTGATCCTCTTTCTTCATCTAGACCACTCCTTTCATCATTTAAACTTCCTGATGGCTGAACTATGCATTCATCTCCTTCAACCACACCTTCTTCATTTTCATCCATGTCCTTCAAACAATTCTTATCTGCATACCATGAAAGTGATTCATCAAAGTTTACATCTCTTGACACAACAACCTTATTGGTATGAGGATTATAGCATCTATATCCTCTTTGAGTATCTGCATAACCAATAAATATACATTTTTCTGATTTTGCATCAAGTTTAGATCTCACCTCACTAGGTACATGTACATAACATACACAACCAAATACTTTCAAATGACTTACACTTGGTTTCCTTCCATGCCATACCTCATATGGTGTCAAATGATGAACTCCAACAGTCGGAACTCTATTCATAATGTAAACACTTGTGCTAACAGCTTCAGCCCAAAAATAATTAGGCAAACACATATCATTAAGCATACTTCTAGATGCTTCTGCTATGATTCTGTTTCTTCTTTCTGCGACTCCATTTTGTTGTGGAGTATACCTGCATGTAACTTCTCTTTTGATACCTTCATCATACAAAAAATCAGTAAAAGCTTGAGAGAAATATTCTCCCCCTCCATCAGACCTTAGCTTCTTAATATACCTTCCTGTTTGCTTTTCGACATATGATTTGAACTTCTTGAAACAATCAAAGACCTCACTCTTATGTTTAATGAAATACACAAATGTCATTCTACTATGATCATCAATGAATGATACATAGTACTTATTACCAATCAAGGATGCCTCTTTAGTAGGTCCCCACACATCTGTGTGTATGAGATCTAGCAAACCATCACTTACATAACTTGAATGCTTGAAAGGTTGTCTACTCTGCTTACCCATTTGACATGCTTCACAAAGATGCACCATATGTTGCTTAGTAAGATCAGGTAATCCTTCAACAATCCTCTTCTTTGATAGCTCCTTTAACCTGTGTACATTCATGTGTCCAATCCTTTTGTGCCATAGATCAAGCTCTGCTATTCGATGCATACCATAAGAGAAATAGTTTGTATGATTTGGGTTTACCTTGAATGTAAACAATCTACCTTGTTTTTGACCTCTAGCAATTAACCTCCTTTGCTTTGGATCCTCAATGAAGCAACCTGCATGATTAAATCTCACTTGTAGACCTTTTTCTACCATTTGACCAACCGACATCAAATTCTTAGTGATCGTTGGCACATAAAGTACATCCTTCAAGCAATTTTTCTTGCTCTTATCCTGCATAACAACATCTCCAACCTGCATAATCTTATGTGTTGTATCATCTCCTGTTTCAACATGACCTTTACATGACGGATTATGCATATTAGAAAACCATGAAGCATCATGAGACATGTGATTAGAACAACCACTATCTACATACCATACATCACTATTGGAATTCATCTTAGTTTCTACATTCATCATAAGAAGAGAATCATAATCATCACTTTTACCTTCAACTGCATAATTTCCTTGTTGTTTACCTCTTCTTGAATAGCCTCCTCTTCGATTACCACCTTGATTATTTTCATTTTGATAACAATCTTTGGCATAGTGTCCATACCTTCCACATATATAGCAATTGTTCTTATTATCTTCACTCCTTTGTCTTTGGTTGTAGTTGTAGTAGCCTCTCGTACCTCTAGCGCTTGATCTTCCTCTTCCTCTTGTGTTGAAGAAGCCACTTGAAGTCCTCTGATCATCGATCCTTCTTCCTCGACCTCTATTTGAACCTCTTCCACCTCTGTTTCCACCTCTTGATGATCCTACATAAAGAGCTTGTCCTTGAGATCCTTTTTGATTTGAAGTAGAACCATTTAGATTCATCTCCTCCGTGACCATGAGGGCAATAAGTTGATCAAAATCTGGTAATTCTCCTCTGACATAAACTGAAGTAATGAAGGGTTTCCATCTCTCATCATCTTTGAGTCCGTTGAGAGTATGTGCAACCAAGTCGTCGTCCTCCACATGAGCTTGAATTGATCCTAGTTGATCTGCAATCTCTTTAACTTTCAATATGTAATCATTGACCGATGTCCTTGTATCTTTCTTTATGTTATTCAACTCATTTTTGAGTTGAATCTTCCTTGCTCTTGTACCTGTAGCATACAACCTTTCCAATGCAAGCCAAACATCTCTACTTGTGTCTAGATCTTGTATGTGTCCTACCATTGAATCTTGAATATTTTATGATAAAATGAATATAACCCTTTTGTCTCTCTCATTCCAAAGTCTAAACTCCCTCAATTGTTGCTGATTTGGGTCCTCTGGTAATGTGGGTTTGATATCTGTGCCGTCAATCAAACCATACAAGCCTCTACCTTGCAAGTATGCTGTGATTCTAAACTTCCATGCCTGATAATTTGTCTTATCAAGCTTCTCTATTTGTGCATGTTGGTCTCCCATAATACAAATGCTAAGCTTCCTCCTTTAAGCCTCCTTTCCAATGTGTGTGATGAGAAGAAATATAATATTTACCTTGTAAATGAGGTATGTGCACCTTTCTTTGCTTGGATGTTGCTTCAGATGCCTCCTTGCAATCTTCTTCTACCTTTGTGTAGTGTTGATGATGAACTGCTTCTTTGATAGCTTCAAATTCTTCGTCAAGGTATGATAACCTTCTCCAAGCCTCCAAGTACTTGCTCTGATACCAATGTTGGAGTTTATTGACCTCCAAAGTATAGCAGGAAGTAGGTGGAACCCCCTAGGAACAAGTTGACCTTCTCACAAACTTCATCATAGAAAACCAGTCATGCTTGCAAAGCTTACTACTCTCTACTCACTCAAAAGTTTTTAAAACTGTTTTAACCACATATACTAGAGACCAAGAGCTTTCCAATGAACCAAAGAACACTCAATTTGGATAAATACTCAATGAGCTATGACCTCTGCAATATGCAGCTTTAATGGAGACCTTGAAACAGAGATGAACCTGAGGACATACATCACTTGCAGAGACTACTGCTCTTAACTCACAACTCCAATGAATCTGAAAATTTCCAGAATACAAATAGACTTGGAGAGCTTTCTAACAAGCCAAAGAACACATGATTTGGATACATACACAAGGAGATATGACCTCTGCAAGTTGGATGTTTAATGGAGACCTTCAGCAGGGATAAAAAACAGAGAACACACACTACTTGCAGAGAGTGTTGCTCTCAGCTCACAAATCCAATGATTATGAAAATTGGTACTATGAAAGTAGACAAGAAGAGCTTTCAAATGAGCTATCAAACATGTAATTTGGATATATAATGAGGGAGATACAAGCTCTGCAAGCTCTGCATACAAAAACTAGAGTAGCATAGAGATACTCTCTTGGACATCCCACAAGATCACGACTTTTCTCCTCTTTTTATAGCATGGGAAACTAATCTAAAACCTTCCTAATACATCTAAATTCGTGGTAGACACTTGGATGGAGGTATTACATGACTCAAGTGCTCAAATAAGCAAAGTATTGATGGACTTTGAGAACTAGCCACATCGACCTTCCACTAGGACACCACTGAAGCTCCCTTGTGACTCACTAATTTGACTCACCATGTTCTAGAACTCACGTGGTATTTTTGCTAAATTTTATGAATAATATGAGCCTTCTTGAAGTATTTGAAGACTTCCCAAAGGTATTTACATAATTTGAAACTTGTACCCTACATAAAACAAATGTTCGCAACAGTTACTAGAGAGGAATCGGACTATAGACCAGTTAAGAGCATATGAGGAATGGAATCAATGAGCACGAAAGGTAATGTATTGGCTAACTGTTAGCATACAGGATAGCATGATTGGGCACATAGAGGATGCCAAGACTCCAAAAGAGGCTTGGAATAGTTTGGTCACTTTGTATGAGACTAATACAAAGGCACGGAAATTGCAACTGAAGAACGAGCTGCATACATTGGAAAAGAAGAGCATGTTGGTAAGTGACTACACTCTAAAAATCAAAAGCATATGTGAGTCACTTGCATCTATTGCCATGAATGTAGATGATGATGATAAGGTGGAAGTGTGCCTTCATGGTTTAGGAGCTGCATATAATCAGTTTAAAACGTCTATACAGACCAGTGAAAATATTCCAAATTTTGCTGATTTGGTATCCATGTCAATTATTGAAGAAAAGAATCTTGGTGAGGATTCAAACTCCCAAGGAAATCCTAGTTTTGAGCAGGTATTCTACATTGGCAGAGGAAGAGGCAGAGGTAGAGGTTTCAAAAGTGGAAGAGGAAATAGTAACCAAGACCAAGGTCAACAATAGAATCATGCAGGAGTGTTGCTCTAGCACAATGGTGAGAACCACGTTAAGAAGCTTCACCTCCTTAATGTCAATCCGAGGGAGAGGTAGGAGTGATATGAAGATCGTGAATGTGAGATGAAGTGAGAGTGAAGGTGAGAAGCACAAAGGTGCACACACACATACACACACACAATGAAGAGACAAGCAAGACACAATGGAAGGTGGGAAATTAGCTCTATTACTCAAGAATACTCTTACAAGCTCAAACTAGCTCTACTCTCTTCTTTGCTCCAACAAGCTAACCTCAAAAATGAGCTCTCTAGCTCTTTTTATAGTTTCTAGACTAGTTTTGACCGGTTTCACATCTAGTGACCGGCCTAGTTAAAAAATAGGTCCTAGAGGCTATTTGGAAGGGTAAACGATGTCTAAAAATAACGAAATTTGGTACGAGTATTCTACCTAAGCTCCTCAAGCTTGAGGACTTCTCGGCTTGCACAAAATGGAGCTATGGATTACAAAATGGGGTTTTCTTATGATACATATGTTACAATTAGTGATAATAATCACTGTTGAATGTTTTGGAAAATTAATAAGACATGTATTTGTTTAAAAGATTGATCCGCCTGGCTCCCTGCTTCGTCTTCACATGCTTCCGTGGCGTCTGTGCCTCTGACTGCTTCCAACACCCCCCTCCCTCTCGCTTCTATCGTCCCTGACAGAACCTTGTTGTGAGGTCTGCCGGATGTAATTCTGTAGGAGGTCTTGAGCGAGGGTGTGCTCTGATACACGAATACCTCGGGCTAGATCAGCCTCGAGTTTCTCCCAGTCGATAGGTTGCGGCTCGTCTGGTGGTGGGAGCTGATAGTGTGTGGAGTACACCATTCGTTCACAGGCGAATAATTGCAATAAGTGTGTGGGCCTGCTTATGAATACTTCTGAATGGTACTCCCAAAAACCGGTGGTGAACATTTCTTCGAATGTTTGCTTGTAACATGCCGGTAGATATTTGATCCTGCAGTGCCAGGCGTAACACACCCGTAGCGATGGCGTTGTGCTCATATCATAGACTAAATCCAAGTTGCCATGCTCAAAGCCCGGGGTGTTGACATGGGGAGCCTTGATGCGCCGGAAGACTTTAAAGACCATCTGCATCATGTCAAAGATTTTGACAGTCATGTGCGCGGCAATATCATCCATAGGTTTTAATCGAGGGAGCCAGTGGCGGATCGTCGCCATCATGTAGCCTACTGTGGGTAACGCGACTGGTGGCTTGAAGTAGGGGTAGTTCAACCAGTCTTGGCACTGCTTATTGTTTTGTAGCTTTATAGCGAAGGCAGTCCAAGAGCGGCGTCGTGGTACTGGTCCCCAGCACGGATTAAATTTTAAGTGAAGCGGCGCTTTTACCCACGTGCTCATCATCTCTGGATAATTTTGCAGTAAATCTTTGCGCCAGTCTGGTTGAAGGATTTCACCTCTCTGCGCCCTTGGTGGCAAGTCCTCTGGCTCGAATTGAGTGGCATGCGTTGGTTTCATGCCGGTTTCTTTCTCGATGGTTAACTGATATTCTGCCATTAACATGAAGTATGGTTTATACTGAAGCTCATGCCCAGATATGTATCGTCGCGGGGCCATTTGAGCAAAGAATGGTGATTGTAAAATTTTCTCTTCAATTATGGCCATGGCATGTAGCTGTGCCTCTACTCTGGCCGAGTGTGTCGTTCCGAGTTCTTCTACTGTCTTCATCCACGCGGGGGTAGGTAATTCGTAGGTCATCTGGCCTTCGGCCGTGACACGTCCGCCTGGGATGGGTATCGGTTCATAAGCCTCTTCGAAGGTCTCCTCCACCGGGATAGTGACGGTTTCTTCCTCAGCTGGTAGCTCAGGTGGGGAGTCTGGCCTTGGTGGTGCTTCATAGATGGCAATCCTAGATTCAAGATTTGTTACCTGGGCCCGGAGTGCGTTGAGTTCCTCTAAAACTTCAGGGGCAGGGTCCACAGGCGCTGGTAATTCCGCTGCTACTGGTACCTGTTGTGTTGCTGGTTCTCTGAGTTGTAGCAGTTTGTGATCTTCCTTTAACTTTTGATGTTCTTCGTTCATACGATCATAGTCCTCGAGCAATCTGACATGGTCGTCTAGCAGTATCCGCATCGACTCGGATGGGATTGCCTTGAATCTGCTCGGACTTAGTGGCTGTTCTGGATGATCTAAAGCCGCTTCTAAGTTCTCTCTATTTTGCTCTTGGAGTCTCTGGTTCTCCTCTTTTGCTGCGGCTAAGTGTCTTCTTAGTAAGCCCATATTTCTAGTGAGCGTTGCATTGCGGACAGTCTGGGCTCTAAGTAGGTTATCTAAATCCGCGGTGGCCTCTTTGCTTTTTTCCTCACTTTCTATTTCTAACTTGTGATAAGCCTCTCGTAACTCTTGGTATCGGCTGTTCAGTGAGGCGTTCTCAATTGATAACAAATTAAGCTGCGTTTGTAAGTCGTTCGTCGTTTTCTGCAGCTGTTGATAGTTGGTGCCGAGTGATGCAAACTCATCGCGGACTTGCGTCATGCATGCGAACATGTGTTGAAATGCGGTGTCTATGGTGGGCGATAGTAGTAGTGAAGTGCTAAATGAGGATGCAGTGATAGTAGATGCAGTGGGAATGGGGAGTGGGGTTGGGACTGTGGATGCAGTGGTGATTGTGGAAAATTGTGAAGTGCCTAAATATGAGGGTGCTGTGAGTGGAGTGGGTGGTGGTGAGGTGGGTGGTGATATGTCCATGCCATTGGACGTGTTTAATGTTGTGACTGTGAAAAGTGGTGTGATTGTGGGTGGTTGCGTAGGTGTGAATACGGGATTTACAAACGTAGAGTAGTTTACAGGGGGGATGGTTGGAGCGGCTTGGTGAAACGGGGAAATAGGCGTGATGGTAGGTTGGGGAGGTGAGATTGGTGAGAAGGTTAGTGGGGTTAGGAAGGGGAATGGGGGTCTTAGAGGTGGGGGAAACGTTGGGAAGGATGAAGGGGTGAAGGGGTTAACATACGGATGCAGAGGGTTGGGTGTGGGCCTGGTGGTATGAATGGGTAAGGAAGAGGTTGTGGCTACGTTGCTTTGTACAGGTGTGGATGCGGGGAAAGCCGGTGGGTGTGCGGGTGATACGGGATGGGTTGGTGAAAGATGAGGTGAGAGAGGAGTCGAAGGGGTGGATGTTATTTCGAGGATAGTAGTGGTCTGTACAGAGGTGGTACGGGGTGGCGAATCTACAAGGATGGTTTCTGCGGTTAATGAACGTTCAGGGGCGAGGCGTGCCTCCCTGGCTTGTGCTGAAGATTGGGCTCCTGTTGGTACACGAATATACTCCCCAGGTTTTGAGAGTAGTCGCACTCGGCGGGGATCAAACTGTGGTAGTTGCTTTCTTTGTAAAAACCTGAGTGCTTCATGGGAGCCTACTGATTTGACTAACTCTCTGAACCCTCTAATATATGCGTCTTCGAATCCTCCGGAGATGAGTTCCTGTTCAATTAATGCCTGGCTCTCCTCTTCGGTTAACTTCTTTCGTGCCCAGACTTTCTCCATGGTACGATATAATTTCTTGATGGCCAATGTGTACGCTGCGGCTTCGAAAGTTTCATCTTCATATGTGCTGGTGTCGCCGTGCGTGTCGGTTTGTTGGCCTTGCCCCTCTGTCTGTTCGTCAGGTGAGCCCTGGCTGGCTTCATCGTCGCCTTGATCGTCGTCTGTTTCGGTTCTTTCTTCTTCAGAGCCCGACACAGCTTGTCCCTGTGGCAAGTCTCGCGGCGTAGTAGGGTAGCTGGGGCGTTCATATTCCTGGGAGAACAGTGGTGCTTCTGAATACTGGAACTCGTTTGAGAAGGCATCAGGCATCTCAAAATCAAATGTCGTGTTTATGGGGTCGGCCTCCATATGTGGTATCGGGAAAGAAAACGCTTCCGCACCAATAGTGGTGGGAGCTTCTGTTGTTGTGGTGGTGGGTTCTGAGGTGGTAGCTGCCTGAGGTGCAGTGGTACTAGTGGTGGCCTCTGTAATCACTGGTCTGGACAACCGTATGCGAATAGGTTGTACAGTGGGAGCAGCTTCTGTTTGTGGTCGCTCTGGAGAGGGTTGTGGTGACGGCGACTCTGGCACTTGGAGGCAAGGGATGGTGCCTCGCATGCGCTTACCTGCCCGTGTCCTACTGGGCTTCCTAGCTTTCTTCGTTGTGCTCTTGAATGCCTTCAATTCCTCTCCTGTTAATGCACGCTCGATGGGCAAGTCATAAGCCAAACACATATACACAATTCTAGTGAGCGCACAACATCCGTTAAGCACCTTCTTGCGCTCCCATCTGTGCTGTGCCAGGTACATCTGATCTATGATCCAGCTTGCCAGATCAACTGTTTGAGGTCCCGTACATGCCAAATATAATCCGAACCATATTCTTTTGTGTGGCATGTAAATCTGTCCTGAGCTGGAAATGCAAAATGTTGCATGCATATTCTTAGTGGCTTTGACAACTCAGGTGTAATGGCCGAAATCTCTTCCCACTTCGTGACATCCCCACGTTTCATCGGTTCTGGAATTAATCTCTCTCGGTCTGTGGGAGTGTGGGTTCCATGAATCTTGATGGCTGCTCTGATTAGGTCCTTAGAGAGATAAAATCTCTTGTAAGGTGGATCATCCACTAGAGTAGGCAATATGAAGGTTCCTGGGATATCCTTATTCTCCGATGCCATCAATGTAGTGATTAAATAATAGCACCTATAAAAATCCGGTTTGGGTAGAGGATCACTGAAATATTCTGTGAAACCGGCTCTGGCCCAAACATGAGTTAAATCCTGGGTGCTTTGTAGGGCTTCGAATTCTCTGGAGAAAAACTGGTACTTTCCCCACGTGCGGTCATCAAAAGTCAGAGAGGATTCAAATATAAAGTCTGCGTCCGCGAGGGGTCCGGCCAGGCCCTGAAACCAATGAGAGTTTCTGTGTATCTTTTCGGTGTAGCCCATAGGGGGGTTATCGATAGGCATGGGCCCTGGAAATCCCTGAAATTCCGGCGGTGGAGCAGTTGGGTGTGATTCTGCTCGTAGCATGTTGAGTGGCACAGCCGCTACACTGGGGCCTGCTCCTGATGTTCCTTCGTCAGTTTGCATGGTGGCTGGTGCGCTAGTGAGAAAGATCTGCTACAAAAGATTAACACATTAGCATGGAAATTAATCATGATCCCATTAAAGTGAGACCGCAATCCCTTTCCATAACTGATGCGTAACCCGTGTAGCCAAGTGCTGTGATGTGATGGATGCAATGTTTCTTGCAGCACTAGTGCAGGTCTCTAGACACCTATACGTTTCAGATCATGCATACATTTCTTGATGAGATGAGATTACGAATGGTGTGTGATGATGGTGTGTGAATTTATACAAGGTTTAAAGGTTAGTGATTTAGCATAAGGTTGTATGTTAGTCGGGGGGTAGTTAGACCATGGGTTAGGGGAAGACGGTTGGACACGTTTCGGTATCCATTTCCTAAGAGTCCTTGAATGGGTGGTGGGTTTCTGCTGAGGGGTAAAAGGTGGTATCGGGTGTGGTGGTGTCGAGGGATGAAAAGGTTTGTGAGGATTATATATTACATGGCATATGGGTTGAGCTATGATACATGGTTTGGGTACCCAAATCTGCGTGGGCGTGGGTCTATGGGTAAGGTACTTCTTGGCGATCCACATTTGTCGAATGGTCTGACCTATAGAAGGAGGTCGAGGGGATGGTGGAGATCGATTATGTTTCTGTTCTGCCTTTTTCTTGTTGATCTCTGCTTGGTTGGAGATCTTTGGTGCTTTTTGTCCTTTTGGCACCCATATTTGTCTGGTACCGCTTCCTTTGGGAGGCCTAAACTGCTTTCCATGTTGTTTCCTCTGATACTGTCGTCGGTCTGGGTTCCTTTGTCGCGGTTGACTCTGTTGTTGTTGAGGTTGAGAGGTCGGATGGACACTCTGCTTTGGAAAAGAAGGGAGTTCCAACACTTGCGTGACCTGCCCATTAGGAAGTGATGCCTTTTGTAACTTTAATCTAGGCCAGTCCGCAACAAGCTTGGAAGGATGAGCACCGTAGGGTGTCGTGCTCATTTGGCCGCTGATGCAACCCACCTGACCTCTGATTGTGCCCTTCTGCCCTTGCTGTTGGGTAACTGTCTCTTCTAGTTTGCAGGAAGTCCCAGGGAAGATCTCCTGTCGTCCTTCTGACTGACAACTGTCTATAGCCAAGCCCGAGTGGGTTGGTGTAGATGTAACGTGACTGGTCGGATTAAAGATCTTCCGGTCTTCCATCGCATGCGTTTCATAGGGTCTAGGGTCACAACCGTCAAGCGGAGTGCGGTTAGGGAAGTCAAGCGGTATCACTCGCTTCTGCTCTAAGGTTCCAATCTGTAAGGAGCCTTGTCTAAGATTTAGGTCCACTGAGTGATCGTATAGCCAATCTTGGCCAAGGATTAGGGGTTCTATCAGGTCGTCATCATGGCACACTAATAGCTTCGCTGTCATGGTCACCTCCTTAACGAGGATAGGAAGGTCCACCTCACCCATGCAAGGGGTTTCCATGCCTCCTAGGCCTATGAGGTATGCCTCAATTGGCCGCATTTCTATTCCTGAATCCTTATAGTGGGACCATCTAATCGCACTAGTCGCAGCACCTGAGTCAATCAAAGCCCTGAGTTCTTGGCTATGGTTACCGTGCTCTAGCCTAACTGTAAGGAATGGTCTCCTGTCCACTATGCTAGGATGAGTGGTTGACTTTACTTGACACATGGCCATGGGATATCTGGGTGGTGTTTCCAGGTGGTTATAATGTTCTCTCCCTAGTCCTTGTCTTCTTAGCTTCATGCGCTTAATGCGTTCTATGGCTTCTGCCTGAGCTTCTGCTCGTATTCTATTTTCTTCCTCCTTACGCTTCTTTGCCAACGTGAGTCGTCTAAGCATATCCTCAGTAAGAGGTTCTTGATACAACCTGACTCTACAGCCACTAATGTAATTAGGCATTATATCTCCTTCTAAGGTGGCTAACTGTACTGCTCCACTAGTCGAGAGTCTGTTAATGATCATAGGTCCATAACCTCGCTTTTCTAACTTGCGTGCGTGCTGTTTCAGCGTATATACTAGAACTAAATCTCCTTCTTTTAGGCCTTTATCTTTCACATGTGCATCAAAATATGCTTTCTGTCGCTTCTTCGCTGCGTATATTCCTGCTGCTGCTTTCAGCCTGGTTTCTCCTAATCGTTCCAAGTCCAATATTCTCGTTGATAATTCATGGCCGGTCCACTCATGTTCTTGTGCAACCTTAAGGGTCGGTATCAAGAAGTCGAGAGGAAGCACTGCATTCTGACCAAAAACCATCTGAAAGGGAGTTGCATTGAGTACGGTCTTGTAGGCCACTCGATATGCCCAAACAGCGTGGTGTAGCTGTTTGTCCCAATCTGAACGTTTATTGTTCACGAGTTTCGTCAGTACGGTACAAAGTATCTTGTTAGTGCTTTCAGCCTGACCATTGGCCTGAGGATGATATGGTGCAGATTTCTTGTGAATCACCATAAAATCCTGTAACAAATATTCAATGACTTGGTTTAGAAAGTGAGTGCCTCGATCGCTCACTAACTCTATAGGCAATCCATATCTTGTAAAGACATTTTCAAATAAGAATTTTGCAGTCGTGTGAGCATCATTCTTTTTTGTGGCTTTTGCCTCTACCCATTTTGTAAGATAATCTGTGGCAACAATAATGTATTCTGCATGTGTACCTTTTGCAGGGGGGTTAATGGGTCCTACAAAGTCTATTCCCCACTTAGAAAATGCACGTCCGCCCATCATGGGTTTCAATGGCATTTCATCTCTGCGAGTAGGAAACTGAGTTCTTTGGCACACGTCACATCTCTTTACATAGGTATGTGCATCCATGTGAAGAGTGGGCCACCATAGTCCTGCAAAGAGGATGGCTTTGATTATCCTATCTGGTCCAAAATGACCTCCTGCAACACCTTGGTGTGCAGTCTCTAGTGTTCTCAGATAATCACTCTCATGAACACATTGTCTTAGATATCCATCTCGTCCTCTTTTGTATAGATTATCGCCAATAAGTGTATAGTCTTGGGCTTCCTGCTCTAGACTGCGTTGTCGAGCTAAGGTCATGCCTTGAGGGAATGTGCTCGTCCTCAAGTAGGTCACTAAAGGTTCACTCCAGTCTGGTGTGAGAGACACATGATATAATGTCGCATGCTCTACTGGTGGTCTTTCACAACACACCTGACATTCTTTACACAACTTGTGGACATCTGCTTCCATAGAAGGCCAATATACTCCTAATCTATGCAGAGTCTGTAGTGTTCTATGTTTTGAATGATGTTGCTTTAGTGCACCTAAGTGTGCTAATTGCAACCAATTCGCATGTTCTGATTCATCTACACAACAAGCAAGAATCTTTTGATTATCTTGTTTATATATGCTTCCTGCTATTATTTGGTACCTCTGAGATTTGGTAATCTCTCCTTCTTTGATCTTTATCCTAGGACTCTTGGGTCCGTATGTCAGAATAGGGACTAACGGCTTAGCCCATTCTGGTGCTATCTCAAGGTTGAATAAGTATGCATCTGGTAGATCATCAGCTACTCCTTGAGGGGCTTCTCCCGAGGTTAATCTTGAGAGGTGGTCAGCTCTAAGATGCGTCTTTCCTTTCCTAACTACCACTTCAAAGTCATACTCCATGAGCAGTAGAAACCAACGTATTAGTCGTCCGGTATTACATGGTTTGTTGACTAAATATAATAGGGCTTGATGATCTGTAAAGAACTTGAATTTGTTGGCCAACAAGTAGTGCCTAAACTTCTTTACCGCGTAGATCATCCCTAATCCTTCTCGTTCCGTCGTGGTATAATTTCTTTCTGCTGCGTTTAATTGTCTGCTAGCGTAAGCTATGGGGAGATCTATGTTACCTTCATTCGTGGGTTGTGCTAATACACATCCTATGGCGTAATTGGATGTATCCACATGTACATGGAATGGCTTACTCCAATCTGGAGTGGTCAATATAGGTGCTGAACACAAACGTCGTTTAAGTTCATTGAATGAATTTTCACACTCATCTGTCCATTCAAAATTGGTTAAAAGAGAGTACAGAGGCTTGGCTATGATTGCATACATGTGTATGAATCTCCTATAATAACCGCAATGGCCCATAAATGCCTGTACCTCTTTCACATTAGTTGGTCTTGGTAATTTTGCAATTACCTTCACCTTTTCCTCGTCCATAGAGATTCCATTTTTTGACACAATGTGTCCTAGAATTTTGCCTTGTCTGACCATGAAAACGCATTTTTCTGGGTTCAAACAAACCTGATATTCTCGACATTTGTCAAATATTTGTCTTAACTCTGGAATATGTGTCCGTCTTACATTTGAATGAGCACATAAGTCATCGACATAAACTTCCAAGCTCTTGCGTAAAAATTCCTTAAAAACATGACACATGAGTCGCTGGAAAGTAGCGGGTGCATTCGTCAAGCCAAATGGCATTACACGAAATGCAAATATGCCCCATTCTGTGGCAAAAGCCGTCTTGTGTTGGTCTTCTGGAGCAATGGCTACTTGGTTATAGCCTGAGAATCCATCAAGAAAACTGTAAACTTCCTTGCCTGCAACTCTTTCCAATAGGTGTTCTGTGATAGGAAGAGGATAACTATCTCTAATCGTGGCGGCATTAACTTTTTTAAGGTTAATACACACACGCAATTTTCCATTCTTCTTGGGCACAACCACAATGGGGGATACCCATTCGGTATGCTCAATTTCGTAGATAAATCCTGCTTCTATCAAGCGATCTATCTCCTCTTTAATCTTCGCAGCGTAATTATCATTATACGTGTAAGGTTTTTGTTTTGTCGGTTTTGCATCTGGAGTCATAGGGATTCTATGAGAACATATATCTGGGTCTACTCCTTTCAAATCTTTGTAACTCCAAGCAAAAACATCTCTATATTCACGCAATAGGGCAACTAACTCTTCTTCTTCTTCAGTCGTCAAATCGTGCCCTATGTAGGTGCATTTTTCTTCTTCTCCTTCTATGGCAACTATTATTTTCTTGGTTTTCTCTCGGTTATCATATACTTGTCCGTCATTCGCCTTTCTATTAGGCATTCGTACCATGATTCTTCTATCGTCGATTTCGTATTTCTTGAAATTCTCGGGTACTTCAAATAAAGATTCTTCTTTTTCCGACATGGTTTCTTTCTTCTTTCTCTTCTTGCCTTCACTCTTATCAGTCACTTCCGTGGCTAACCTTACTTCGTTCGAAATTTCCTCGTGACTCTGAGTGTGAGTCTCTACTTCGTAGAAATATTCTTCCTCTGATGCAAAGGGTGGGTCCATGATAATTGATTCTAAATCAAAATCGCTTGCGTCCTCAAATGCATCAGTGTTTGGTTCGCACTCTTCTAAAATTGCATCGCCCATGATTGGCTCTATCGTAAAAACTGAAATGTCATAGCCATCCTCGTCACAGTGGGGTGTCCATTGTTCTTCATTGATGGCTACATCCATGGTTGCTAGAATCTCTGCCCAACCATGGGGTTCAAACTCCTCATCTGGGAATACTACAGGTGCATATGCTGGATCTTGAAGGGTTCGTGGATGTTGTTCCGCACCTAAGGTCCTGGCTTCTAACCGCTCTTCCTCTTGTTTGGCTACTTTACACATCCATAAGTGGGTATCCTCATGCAACCAAGAAGGATCTGATTCTAATGAGTGCACGGATTCCGTCTCTGCTGGTGTCTTATGGATGGTATTCCATTGTATTGGGGGTACATCTCTGTGTGAATAGTCCTTAAGATTGACTTTAGTAGTCACTCCTAAATGTTGCAAGTACAAAGAATTAGTTCCCCAATCTTGTACAATTTGCAACTGACGCATGAATGGTCGTCCCAATATCATCTCATACGCAGGATTTTTAGCAAAGTCACAAATGGCGAAAGTATGCTCAAATTCTACACCACAAGTGGTGAGAGATATGCCTTCTAGTAAGCCTAACGATTTTTCTATGTGTCCATCGGCCATTTGTAGCTTCATCCTGGTGGGTCTGAGTGCTGGCTTACCCCAACGTTTCCATAAGGCGGTAGTAGCGATAGCTACTCCGGCTCCTGAATCTAAGATGGCTTTCGTGGTGTAGCCTTGATGGGTTATTGGAAGATATGTGTTACCTTCCTCTCCTTCGCTTATGTCTCCAATCTTTTCCACGGGTATCTCTGGTACCTTCTTATGTGATCCTATCTGAGAGGGTGTGGTAGCTAGCTCAGGGAATTGATTTGCTACGTGCTTCCACAATTCTGGTTTTACCTTTAACAGTTCCTCCAGAGTGAGATTACATTGTACTTTGGTATTCTTGATCACTTCCGTATTTCTAGGGATCACTGATTCTTCATTCCTCACTATTATTGTGGGTGCTCTCATACTAATAGACTTTGCTTCCCAAGGTCCTGTGAACTGAGGTAATTCTTGTAAAGAATTAGATTCAAATCCTGTGGGTTCACTCAGTCGTTCCACCTCTACATCACCATATATAGAGGGGATGTCTTGGGGAAATTGTTCCTGCAAATCGTCTATTTCTTGAATAGGAGGATGAGTGCCTTGTTCTTTTCTCCATTTCTCTTCTTGGATTTCTCTTAAAAATTCATGAGAGTACTTATGTATGGAAGATAGGTTATCTTGACTCTCTGTATTGGGTACTTGAGACAGGGATGGTGGATTCCTTTCCTGTGTCTCTGGGACAGTAGGGTTCCTAGACTGATCCTTTTTCTCTTTGCTTTCAATCAAGTGTTCTAGCCTCTCCATTAGTCCTTGAAAGTGTAGTTCCGGTTTTGCCATGTTATTCCAATTAAGATATCTAGAGGCGTCGAACAAAGCTTGTGCTAACTCTACCATTTTCATGCACAGTTTAGTTCTCTCAATTTCTAGATCAGCTCGAGGGTAGTTTTTACTCATTTCCGTGACTTGAGGTCCCTCTTTTATTCTAGCCTGATATGCACGAAACATCATGTCTAGATCTTCCGGTATGGGTTCCGCTAAAACCGATCCTGATTTCTGAGCTGGGTTTTCTTGATTTAATTCTTGTGAAGCCAATTCTTGTATTTTGGCTCTAGATTCTCTTAGACTTCCTTCCAACTCACTTATCTTTTTACTCCATTTTCTCTTTATTCTTTCTCTGGAATCTTTCCAAGATTTCGTCTTTTTACTACTCGATTCCGCAACTTCACTAGTTTCGGCTATTTTCTCATGATTAAGCTGTTGGTTTTGTAAGAGTGTCTGGGCTCTGGTTATAGCTTGGATAGGCACGTACGTAGGGTTGGATCCATCTGCGTTGTTTACAATACCTATCACGTTGATCGATGTCACATTTGAAGTGTTAACTGGGTTCTTAGGACAATCTTTGATTATGTGTTCTTTGCCACAATCGACGCAAAAGCCTTGGATGCTATAGTACTGCGATTGCCTTGCTATTGGGGGATGTGGACAATCCTTTATGAAATGATCTCCTTGGCACCTAAAGCATGGTCCTCTAGGGCCCTGTGGTCTCTGCTGTCTCAATTGGGGCCGTGGGTTTGGGTTTGCGTACATCACATTAGTATAATCTGGCTCCCAACTAGGTTCCATTGGTGGACTATCATAATGATATGTCTCCACATGCTCTGGTGACTCCGTGTAATAAGCGGGTGGACTAGTCACATGAGTAGAGTCAAAACTGTTGGAGTTCGGGTCACTTTCGGTGATCAGGGGTGAAGAAGGCACTAAGGCCCTACTTAGGTTCTCTTCTGCAGCAGCGTATTTGACTGAGATGACATTCGCTGGTGGGGGTGGCTGCTGAGCTAAAACGGGTTGAGGTCTCTGTTGAGCCTGGTATGGGTAGGTCTGGGGAGGCCTATAGTAATAAGGCTGAGCATTGTATTGGCCTTGATACCTACCTGGCTGCTGGTATGTTTGCGGGTAGTTCTGTCTCACGGTTTGTTTGTTGTATGGGCAGTCCTGAGCTGTATGATTTGTGTATCTTCTCTCAATTGTGCAATATTGGCCACTAGGGTTGGCGTGAGGTTGAGGTGCATTGGGGCACATGTTTGCCAAATGATTTCCACCACAAGCGTAACAACGTACATTTGTAGGTAGCTTGGGCACCTGTTTACTAGAAACTCCTAGTTTTTGGGCCACTTCTTCTGCTAGGTCCTCTATCGAATTAGACAATTTTGTGGATGCTAGAGAAGAACAATCTGAGTCTTTATAGACCTTTGAGAGTTCTAATTCCTCTCCTAGGTTGTCCTCGATGTCTATACATATTCTTACACACTCCTCTAGCGTTCTGGGTTCTTTTAGGTACACATAAGAGCGTAGTTTAGCGCTCAACAAGCCATCTAGGAACAGTGATACTTGTTTGGCTTGTGAGGGTAGCTCTTGCACTGGACATCGCTCAACATATTGTCTGAATCTACGACCTGCCAGTCTTACTGTTTCCTAAGGGGTTTGTTTAAAACTATGAATCAGCGAAGACGTGTCATGTCTAACCCCACTTTTAGAGAATTCAGTGATGAATGACTCTAAAAAGTGATGGATGTCTCTAAATTGCCTTTGTTGCAGTGGTTGGAACCAAGTTAAAGCGGTATTCTTTAACGTTAGTCCAAATGCATTGTACTGCGTGAACATGTCCTCGACTTGTTCTGCTCTTAATACTTGCTTGAATTCTGCGACATGGTCATAGGGATCTCCTGTCCCATCAAAATAATTTTTCATTGATTTTACTAATTGTGTAGGTCTCAATACTCTTGCGTGTTCACGTGGTCTAGGTAGAGGAAAATCATCTCTACCACCTGGTACTCCATGTTCTCTTTGTCTATCCGTCCTATTAGTGTTCGTGGTTGTTCTATCTCTCCCTATGGGGTGAATGAAGCTTACTTCCGGTCTCTCGTGATTTCCTTCTCTTTGATTTCCATGGGCTGAGGATGTTCCTGCCCCTTGTTGATTTGCATTCATGTTTGTTCGGGATGGAGGGAATATCAATTCACCTCTCCATGTGTATGTGTTTTTAGCGCGTTCAGGCACCACAAAGACTCTTTCTGAAGTCTCATCCAGGTATACCACCTTTCCAGGTGTATCTGGGTCCTTGAATTCATAGATTGTAATGATGCCTACCTCACCAGGGTTTTCCTTTCTGTACCTCCAAAAGGCTTCATCTGTCTCTTTATTTATGAACAACTCGGTGCTCCTGTTATCTTGAGGGATCCACTCTGGGATGAGTACTCTTGTTAATACGGATTTCCCTCTCGGTGTTCTAGGTTCTTCTAACGGTTCTTTTCCTTGAAATTTCACTTCCGTCTCTAATTGAATTGTGCCAAACTCATTAGTATCGTTTGGCTGCGTACTTAGGACATACATGGTTCCTTCTTTGTCTATGTAAGCGTCTCTCTCAAATTTCACCACTGGTCTTTCCAATCCAAAGGGTTGATCAGGGTTGTGCAGTTGCACCACTTGCCTTTGCAAACCATCCTCATAGATGCGAGCACCTAGTCGGTTGGTTCGGAGAAACTCTAGCTGCGTTCTATAGGGTCCTTCAGGTTTTTCTAGGTATGCTACATGAGATCCTCCTGCTGGTCTGTCTGTGCTGAATGCCATTTCTGACTCGCTAGTTTCTGAGCTCTCGTAGGGGTAATTGCTATTCAATTGCTGAGCCCAAGATCGAGCGGTAGTTCTTACACTAGCTTCTGATGATCTAAGGCTTCGTCTGTCCGACTTACCTATATGTTTACCCGATCTAAGGTTCATTAATTTTCTTCCTTGCTCACTCAATTACACACTTAGATCGTCAATGGTCCTTTGTTATTATTCTCTTGATTCTTTTTAATTTTCTCTGGATTCTTGTCTTAATTTATGCGTCAGGAATTCGACTTTCGTGATGATTTTGAGTTCTCGTTCCGTCAGACTTAGGTTCGTTTCTTTAGGTTTTCGCGTCACACACACCTTTACTTTAAGTCTTAAACTTGATAGAATTAGGTATCTTGAACTTGAGGCGTTCCTATCGTCGTTAATCCACAACTACCGTTTAGCCTAAGCTAAAAATTGACTGAGGGGGTTGAGTAATCTTCCAACCTCGAGTCGGCTTTTCTGGTTGCTCTGATGCCCTGTTGCCTAAGAAGTCGTGCTTCCCAAGCTCTGCTGTCTTCACTGCCTTGCTTGCTTGCCTTGGATTGCCCTTGCTAGACCTGGAAAATTCCAATGTTAGACCAATTCACAAGATGATTAAACACTTGGGTATATACATCTTTTAAATCCCTTCCCTTTTTGCCCAAATTTCCAATGTGTGCCCCCTGGCTTTCTAGTCCCAAACTAGGTGAACCTCAAAATATCTTATCCAAAAATAGATGTATTCTTTATGAAAAAAAAACAGTTGAGGTCACGTAGTACTCGTCACGAGCTTTCTAACGAGCTATTAAGCTCAAAAAACGGACTCCGGATGAAAAAGTTATACGTGTTCAGGCCCTGGGGGGTAAAAACTGACAATCAAATTTTCCTTCAAATATGAGCTAAGGGGTCTCCTATGAGTCTAATGGTCCAAAAATTTTCCGAAAATACCCTCAAATTTGGTCAAAAATTGAAGTCCAAAATTTGCGATGGGGGTGGGCAATCGCGATGGTCTGGGACCGTCGCGATGGTCCGAGCGAACCGTCGCGATGGCGTGGGATTTGGACAATCGCGATGGCCCGAAAAGGCGAACCGTCGCGATGGCTCGAAGTGAACGATCACGATGGCGTGAGGTCGAACCGTCGCGATGGTCCAAAAAATGAACCGTCGCGATGGCGTGATCGGGCGGACAATCGCGATGGCGCGGTCAACGGTCAACGGTGGACAATCGCGATGGTCCGAAGTGAACCGTCGCGATGGTCCGCGATGCGATGGCTTGAGCCAATCGCGATGGTCCGATTTTGGGCTGTCGCGATGGTCCGAAATGAACCGTCGTGATGGTCTGGGTGACACGTGGCACTGTCGTGGCGATGGCCTAAGCCAATCGCGATGGTCCGGGGTCAGCTGAACCGTCGCGATGGTCCAAGTGGACCGTCGCGATGGCTCAAGTGAACCGTCGCGATGGTCCGAAAAAGCGAACCGTCGCGATGGTCCGGCCGAGCCGTCGCGATGGCGTGAGCCTATCGCGATGGTGCGACACAATCGCGATGGTCCGAGCCAATCGCGATGACGAATTTTTGAAATGCAACTATGGTGCCGTGTGTGCGCAAGGATCGCCTACCTCGTGGTGTGGTCGCCTACCTCAAAATCCGAACTTGGCGGACCATCGCGATGGTCCGACACAGTCGGAAATTTCTGACAGAAAGTACATTTTTTACCTTTTGGAAGCTTTCCTGATGCTCTGAAGCTCTGTACCTGCAAGAAAACTCAAGAAAACACAAGTGCATACAAGCGCAAAAACTCTCTCTCGCTCTCTCGCATGCACAAATGAGGGGAAATGAGGTGAATGGGTGGATATGGTGAATTTTCTGATTTTTTTGGAAATGGAGATGATGATGCGATGATGAAGATGGAGTATGGGGAAGGTGAAAAACACTAAAAACTAAGTAAAAACAACAACAAAAACTGAAATTTTTACCTTCCAACGCCACTTCTTGCTATACTCTTACCATCACACATTCGTCCTAGACTCGATCCCCGGCAACGGCGCCAAATTTGGTGTTGCTCTAGCACAATGGTGAGAACCACGTTAAGAAGCTTCACCTCCTTAATGTCAATCCGAGGGAGAGGTAGGAGTGATATGAAGATCGTGAATGTGAGATGAAGTGAGAGTGAAGGTGAGAAGCACAAAGGTGCACACACACATACACACACACAATGAAGAGACAAGCAAGACACAATGGAAGGTGGGAAATTAGCTCTATTACTCAAGAATACTCTTACAAGCTCAAACTAGCTCTACTCTCTTCTTTGCTCCAACAAGCTAACCTCAAAAATGAGCTCTCTAGCTCTTTTTATAGTTTCTAGACTAGTTTTGACCGGTTTCACATCTAGTGACCGGCCTAGTTAAAAAATAGGTCCTAGAGGCTATTTGGAAGGGTAAACGATGTCTAAAAATAACGAAATTTGGTACGAGTATTCTACCTAAGCTCCTCAAGCTCGAGGACTTCTCGGCTTGCACAAAATGGAGCTATGGATTACAAAATGGGGTTTTCTTATGATACATATGTTACAATTAGTGATAATAATCACTGTTGAATGTTTTGGAAAATTAATAAGACATGTATTTGTTTAAAAGATTGATCCGCTTGGCTCCCTGCTTCGTCTTCACATGCTTCCGTGGCGTCTGTGCCTCTGACTGCTTCCAACAAGGAGGAAGAGGATAGTTTCAAGGTAGGGGGAGCCAAAGAGGTTGTAGAAATTTCCAAAGAAATGATTCAGGTAATGATAGAAAAGGATGTTGGAATTGTGGTAAACCTGGACACTTTGAACGTGATTGCAGGTTGAAGAATCAAAATAACAGAAGGCAACAAAACAACTATGCATCCACAAGTGTAGATGATTTTGAGAAGTTGTTCATGGTTCAACATCACATGATGAATATGATGTCTGTTGGTATTTCAAAATCGAATGATAATGTCTGGTATGTTGATTCAGGTGCTTCAAATCACATGACCAGTCATGCCAAATGGTTTAGTAATTTGCAGAAAATGCTAGTTCCTAGATATGTTGAAATAGGTGATGATACATCACATCCTATCGAGTATACAGGAAACATAGCATTGCCAATAAAGGATGGGAAGGTAAAACATCTTCCTTATGTGCTGCATGTTCCAAACCTAACAAAGAATTTGGTTTTTGTTCGACAAGTGGTTGACAGGGATTACAAGTCAGGTTCAATGCTGATGGGTTATATGTAGAAGAATACAAACATGGTGGACGACTGATTGCCAAAGGAAACAAAGTGGGTAGGATGTTCACCTTAAATGTGAAAGTTCCTTAAATGAATGCAGCCATGTTTGCAAAAGGTGTAGGAGTTATTATTGATATAGAGATCTGGCACAAACAAATTGGACATGCAAATCTGCAAAGGTTGAAACTAATGGAGTCAAAGGAGATCGTTCATGGACTACCAAATTTCAAGGTTTCAGAGATGTAAAAGGTATGTGCAGCATGTCAATTTGGTAAACAATCAAGATCATCGTTTCCACATGAAAAGCATGTTAGTGAGAATGTGCTTGAAATAGTACATACAGATGTTTGGGGTCCTGCAAAGACCACATTTATGGGCAGTTGCAGGTTTTATGTTACTTTCATTGATGACCATACACAGAAAGTGTGGGTATATTTGATGAAAGAGAAGAGTGAGGTATTCACTCACTTCCAAAATTTTAAAGCTATGGTGGAAAAGTAGATAGGGAAGTATATTCAGAGATTAAGATCTGATGCAGGAGGTGAATACATGTCAAATAAGTTCAGCAATTTTCTTAAAATTCATGGAATTCGACATCAATTTTCATACATGTACACACCACAATAGAACGGTGTTGCTGAATGCAAAAATAGACATATTGCAGAAATAGCAAGAGCTTTGATGGCTGAAAAGAATACGCCTCATTGTTATTGGGTAGAAGTTGTGCATACGGCTGTATATATCATGAACAGAACTCCAACTGCTGATGTACATCAAGTTAGACCTGAAGAGAAGTTCACAGGTAAAAAGCCAAACTTATCACATATGAAAGTTTTTTGTTGTACTGCATATGTACATGTTCTAGATGATTTGAGGATGAAGGTTGATCCAAAGGCAGAAAAATGTGTATTCCTTGGATACTCCCTTGAGCAGAAGGGATATAAATGTTATAACCCACTCACACGACAGGTGAAGGTGAGCAGAGATGTGGTATTTGATGAAATGTCAAGATTCTATGCAGATGCCAAAGAAGGACTGAGTCTTGAACCAAATGACAAAGTAAATGCTGAAAATCAAGTGCAGAATCTCACAATTTGAGTGGACCGGATGCATCACCAAGCAATAGTTCCAACTCTAATCCATGGAGTGGAAGATTATGTGAAAATTTCAGTCCAACAAATTCATCAAATACATGCAAGAAAGGTAAAGAAAAGCTTTCTGCTGGTCATAAACTTAGCAAGCTAAGGATGCATCCCCACAATTTTGGGCTTCAACAATATGCAAACCAGTGAGGAGAGTTTTGAAGATACCTACAGATTAAGAAACATAGAATGAAACTTTGTAGCTATGAAATAGATGGTATGTTGGATCCATAACACTTTGAATCACATCAAATGAGCATGTATGCACTGAGAACAAGTTCTGACAAATTCACTATTCTAAGATGATCATAACACAAAAATGAAGTAGAGATGTGATCCATGTATATGTAGCCCACAAATAATTGGGACAATTTTTCTCCTTCATCATTGATCTTGCAAACTCAATAAGAGTTCTATTTCTCCTTTTTGCTACACCATTTTGTTGAGGAGAGTACTTGCAAGTAACTTCCCTTTTTATACCTGCATTCCATAAGTAATCACTAAACGCATTAGAGAAATACTCTCCCCCTCCATCTGACCTTAGTCTCTTCAACTTTTGACCTGTGATTCTTTTTGCATACACATGATAATGTTTAAATTTATTGAATACCTCTTATTTATCTTTGATCACATATATAGTGATCCACCTGGTAGCATCATCAACATAAATCACATAATATCTTGATCCATTAATACTGAAATCATTTGATGGTCCCCACACATATGTGTGTACCAACTCAAGCTTCTCTAAGTAAATGAAACCATGCTTGGTATATGATTGTTTATGAGCCTTACCTAATTGACATGCCTCACATCTGTATGTCATATGTTGACCTGCAACATTAGGTAATCCAAGCATTGAACCATTGTTAACCATATCCTTAATACCTCTATCATTGGAATGTCCAAGCCTTTTATGCCAAAGATCTAACTCAGAGATCTTATGTCCTCCATAAGTGAACAAGGCATGACCAAAATTGCCTTGAATCTTCAATGTGAATAACCTTCCTTCTTTCTTCCCTGAAACAATTTGTTTATACCCATTGCTAGGGTCCACAAAAACTCCATCATTAGTGAACCTTACTTCATAACCGTTTTCAACAATTTGCCCTACACTTATCAGATTCTTTGGAATTGTAGGAACATACAAGACCTTACTCGGAAGAGTGCTCCCATCCTTGGCCTTCACTGATCGAATTGACTTCACATTGTGTTTTCTATTATCGCATGTTTGAACTACATGATTACTCACCTTACTCTCCAAATCAGTCATCAAGGATATGTTACCACTCAGGTGATTGCTACACCCTGAGTCAATGTAGAAGACTCTTCGATCTTCAATTTGTCTTTCACAAGTTGCATTCATAGTCAAGGTTGAATCCTCCTTCTGATTTGAAGCATAATTGTAGTAGGTATTGTTATAGGATTGACTTTGGAAACCTCTACGTTCATTTCTTCCAAAGTAACCTCTACTACCTCTACCTCTGAAATTACCTCTTTGGTTTCTACCACCTCTTCCTCTTGAAATAAAGTTCTGACTATATCCTCCATTATTCTGATTATTATGGCAACAATCATGAGATAAATGATTTGTCTTACCACAAATCTTGCAAGCTTTAGCTCCATCTTTATTGCTTCTGCCTCTTCCTCTACCTTTGCCACCTCCTCTTCCTCTTAAGAAGTTTCCTTGGCTAGTTATACCTTCTTCTTCATTTAATTGTTGCTTGCCTTTGCTATTCTTCTTCTTTTCCTTTGAATACATTACTTGACCTGTACTCTTATCAACATCACCTTTGACATCCTACTCAAAAGTTAGCATATGTCCTAGTAATTGATTCAAGTCAGGAGTCAAATGATCTAGTGACAATTTAGCAGACAAAATGAATGGCTTCCATTTCTCATCTCCTCTCAAACTTGTGAGGATTTCCCTTACCAATTTATCATCTTCAATATTTTCATCGACTGCTCCTAATGCATCTTCAATGTCCTTCATCCTTGTTACATAATCAAATAGGGATTGAGAGGCCTTCTTCTTGAATGTGGTAAACCCTACCCACAAGGATGCCTCCCTTGACTTTCTAGTATTTTGGAAATGCTCCTCCAAAGCATTCCATATGTCACTTGCACTTTCAAGTCCTCTAATATGAGGTAGGAAGTAGTCATTCACTCCCATGTAGATAATGCTCCTCGCTTGAGCATCCTTCTTCATCCATGTCTTCAAATCTGAGAGTTCATCCCTAGTTGGAACACTAGGATTTCTGAATTCTGGTTTCTCTTCTTCACCTGTGATATAACCTTTCAGGTCTTTGCTCATGAGATGAGCTTCCATCCTCATTGACCAAGCTGGATAGTTTTCTCTATCCAATTTCTCTATTTGAAGAGAATCTCCCATCTTTTCTTCACCTGTGTATTAAATCCTTCAAGATTTATGAGAAATAAGTGTACCTTTACTTTGAATGAAGTTCCTTTTGATCTTCTTGATATCTTCAGGCCTCCTTCTCTAGCTTTCCCTTTAAGCTTTCACCTTTTGAACCTTCAAATGTTGATTTTTGTATGACTGCAGCAGTTGGGGTCCTCCTTTCTTCTATTTGTATGATTCCTGCTCTAATACCACTGATGGAGAGTGTTAATCTCCAAAAGAACAAGATATCCTTGATGTTAGAGCACCTCTATATCAAGAATAACTCAAAACCTTAACCAATTTTGAAGGACAAGTGCCAAAGTATCAATCTTTGCACTAATTGTGAAGAAAAACACTACACAGAAAAGTCTGTTGCACATAACTCACTCATTGACTGATCAATTGTGTAATGTTTCTAATGAAACTTTGTATGAGGTGTCTCCTAAATACTGCGCACCTTCTCCAACTTAAAATTCTCAAAAGATTTAGTAAATTTCGAGATATGATCCAAAGAATTCACCTATGTCTAAAACTGTACATCTCTACAGTCGACTTTGACACCTACAACTTCTAATGTATAGTTCTCTCAAACTACAACCCATTTATTCAAATGCTTTTAGCCATAGGTAGCTTACCTTCCAACTTAAAGAATGCATTCTTGCTTGCTTGCATCAAATTTGCACCTGTTGCAAACCTCACTTCTTCACATTTACACATGTAAATTTTCCTACTCTCAATTCTCTTAGTCTGATCATAATTAGGATCTGAAAACTTGTACAGAGGTCACTCAACTATATACTTAGACTTGTACAAAAACATTTCACAAAGGATTAAACACAGAAGGAGTACTCAGCAAAATATCAAGCGCAACTTCTTCTTCTACTCAGAAAACTTTACATCTAGTTGATGAGAGAATTCTTCTTCACTTCGAATGTGTCTAATGACTATTACAACTGGTCATTCATCATCTTCCCATGTTCTCTCATACATGCTCGACTTTTCCACTTGTATATACAGATGATTTTTACAAACTCATGACTATTATGAAAGTACAAGCATGTCTAATGTACATGTACATACAAGCCTTCACTTTCTGATTATGCTCTAACTTCAACCTTCATGAATTGATCTTTTCTTCATCTTTTGACTTCAATCTTCTTGTGCAAAACATCAATTGATAGTTGTCCTGCACCAACACAATCAACTACCAAGTAATTCACAATTTGATTCCTCCTAACTCCACGTGAGAGTAGTGCAATTAACATATGAACTTTTACAAGGATAAAAGTAAATTGCTTTTTACAAGGGAATAGTAATATGTGACTTTAAATGATTATATGAAATAAATGCTAATTGTCCAAGTATGTAGGCTTGGACTCATTTGCACCAACAATCAATAATATGACTATCCTTTCAACAATATTTGCATCTCTTCTTCTTTTGCAAATAAATATCATTAGAGGAATGAGGGGAAACGTTTTAAGTAGTTTCCCTCCAACTTTTGAATTTTAAAAACTCTTATATATACACACATGAATAATCATGAAGACAGAGCACTTCAAGCTACATTTTCTGAGGAGACTTAGATCAAGTATCAAGCTATTGTTGAAGCACACCTTGTGCTCTTCCTTCCCAAGCTTCATGCCCATTCAATTCATGTATCATATGTGCAATGCATATTGATTTTCAAGACACATCTTGGAGTTCTTCTCATCTACTGCTATAGGTCTATGTTCATTTTTTAGTCAACTTAAATTATTGACTTCTCTAAGTATGCTTTGGCTTTGGATGATATTTAAATTGGTATAGGAAACGTGGCAAGTCTATTTGCATCCTATTGATTAATCTATGAGATACATCTATTTGAAGTTGCCTATGTATTCTTGCAGATGATTTCGAAAAATTCAGGTTGACACCCCTATGTTGCTAAATTCATATCTCTCAATATGGTTCATCAAATTTGTTGCTTTAGATTCATTACATATTTAAGTTAAAGCGTGCAAAATATCTTTAGTCAATTCTCTCTAGGCTATGAGCTGTGAGTGAGATTCCATAGTGCATAACATCTAAAGATAGCAAGTTGTGTTACATCTATTTTGTACCAAGTAGTCTATATTGATGAATCAATTTGCGATTGATGCTCCAAATCATTAGGGTGCTTTATATGCATCCTTACCAAGCAGAAGGTGTACTTATCATATTGAAGTTATCTTGGCAGGTGTAGAGTAGATTTTTGCAACACCAGGCACATCCTTGGAGTGTATCCACCATCTCTTCTCACATTATGTGGTGTTAAATGTTAATGAAAATGGAACTTATGCTTTACAAGAATTGGATGAACACCTCTTAAAACTTTAATTGCAGGCAAAAGGACTAAATTGTTTAAACAAATAGATGATGAAAACTATGAATTATTAGATGATGAAGAGGATGAATGAAATTTTGGGAAGAAAATAAGATGATTTATCAAAAAGAAATTTATGTTTATCTTTCCTAAAATAAAAATTATGAGAAATAAAATTTTATTTAAAAGTGTATGATTTTTTTGCTCCAAATGTGGATTTTCTTTTGTAGAAAATAGACATAAAAGGAAATTGCTAGTCATGGATGATCAAAAATCTTTAAGAAAATATTTAAGAGGACTTTTAAATGAATCAAGGAACATAGCTATGACTAAAGCTAGGAACATTCTATTGGACAAATCATCAATCTATATTTTTCTTTTAATGTATTTTTCTCCCTCAAGTTATTAATATTCCGATTGATAAGGAGACTTTGGACAACATTTTTGAATTTTTTCTACCACCATCGGAACCACATGAAATGACTTATATTTTAGTATCTTGATTCCTTTCATGATCTATATGAATATTAAGATGATAATTTTTCATACAAGATATATAATAATTTTTTTAATTTTATGATATCACATGTGAATGTTTAATGTGTACATTTGATGAAGAAAGCTAATCATACTTGAGTTTCTAGATTTTGATGATTTTGTATCAAGAATTTGTTGATGATTTGAAGATTCAAGATTGAAGATTGAAGATTGAAGATGAAGCTAAATCTTAGGTGGTATTTTTCTATGATACCTATTTTTGGTTTTTTATATTATGCACAACATTTGCATTTATGAATTATTAAAATCATAAAATATGGATTATGGATTTGTCAAATTATGAAGTAAAACTATTTGGCCAAAGTAGGAAAACAAATATTTCATTTTTGTGTTTCAAAACTTTATAAATTCAGTTGTGATATAATTGAACAAATGGATTGTGAAATTCCATTCAAAAGCAAAAAGTAAACTTGTATGAATATGAGCATATAGATGCATGAATCATGTCTATGTGAAATCCTAATTCCTGCTTCTACATGCATCTAGATCCTTAGCTTGGAATAAGGGGTTAAGCCTTTCCTCTTTTAAAAAAAAAAACTGAATGTAAAATCCTATTATGAACGAAAGTTTATAATTTCTTCCTCCCCAGAAAAGTAAATTATGAATTAGGATCTACATGAAGCTGATGCCGATGAAGTTAATGATGGAACAAAATTATGAAGCTGATGCAATTAATGTTGATGAGGATAATAATATGAATCGCAATGAATTAATACCTAGTTTTGATGTGGTCAATTCAAAAAGTTCTAAGTTGTACCGTTCCAATGTCACGTGTACTTCTCCAATAAAGCAAAAATAGCGACAATGCTTTTTGAAAAAAAAGCGAGAGCTTTTCAAAAAAATTAGTGCAAGTTTCTCACGATGTCAGTGGATGGCTTTGAATCTCTAAATTTAGAAGTTTCAAGCCTAGAAAAAGTGGAATAATTTACTAGAAATGCTGGCTGGAGGAATGTAAATCTGCATCAGAAATGGATGAGCTACATCATTACATGAAACCTGTTGCGAACATTTGTTTTATGTAGGGCACAAGTTTCAAATTATGTAAATACCTTTGGGAAGTCTTCAAATACTTCAAGAAGGCTCATATTATTCATAAAATGTAGCAAAAATACCACGTGAGTTCTAGAACATGGTGAGTCAAATTAGTGAGTCACAAAGGAGCTTCAGTGGTGTCCTAGTGGAAGGTCGATGTGGCTAGTTCTCAAAGTCCATCAATACTTTGCTTATTTGAGCACTTGAGTCATGTAATATCTCCATCCAAGTGTCTACCACGAATTTAGATGTATTAGGAAGGTTTTAGATTAGTTTCCCATGCTATAAAAAGAGGAGAAAAGTCGTGATCTAGTGGATGTCCAATAGAGTCATATGTGTATCTATACATTTGAGGTGTTCTATATCTTGTTGGAAAGCTCTTAGAGTCTAGTTTATGTGTGTGAAACAGTTTTGGAAAATTCTAAGTGAGTAAAGAGCAATTTGCTCTGCAAGAAAATTGGTCTATGCATACAAGTTTGTGAAAAAGTCAACTAGGTCCTGTTGGGTTTCACCTACTTCTAGCTATACTTTGGAGATCAATAAAATCCAACATTGGTATCAAAGCAAGTACTGTTGGGATAATGTTCGGTTCTAACCTTCGGCTCTAACGCCTATTGTTGCGGAAATACTTTCGCCCTGAAGGTGGATTTCGCGACAAAGGCGTGAACTCTGTCAGGCCTGCGGAAATTGCCGCGCCACCGTAGTAGAATGCTAAACTAGAGTGATTCAGAACACCTCTGTAATCAACAGTAGCTCAGCCTAATTAACGTCGCTTTAACTGCGTTATTCTGCGACACAAGTTCCACCGGAACTTCACCGGACTGTTACTGGACTGACACCGTAGACGTACCGGAACTTCACCGAAATAGACTTAGTTCTGTTCGTAATTGCTTCTGATGAACTTATGTGAAGTAAGGAAGTGGTGTGTGAGTTTCCTTCACCAAATGAACTTCCTTCTGGAAACTTCACAGATCTGAACTGCTACTTTCCGGTTAACTTTTGTACTGTGTGTACATCTTCATTCCACCGGAAACTGTGATCAGCTTAAAGTAGAGAAGTCTAGCTACAAGATGAGCTATCTCTCATACAAAGCTTCAAACTCTGCTACGAGTTATACTTCGTTGTTCTACCGAAAAAACTTGTTTTCTGAGAAACTGTAACTGACCAGAAATTACTGAAACATGTTTACTGAGTAAACTGTTATACGCCGAAACATGCGGTTACAGAGAAGGTACTGAAGCACGTTTAGTAACGAGTCGTGATAGTTAAGGATAAACTAAGCTTCCTACCGTAATACGAAATAACTTCAGTTTCTTCACAAGTAAAGATTGCGCGCAGACATGCACATGAACATGTGTTTTCGATTAGAGAAGATGTGTACAAGTAAGCTTGGCCTCTTCTTGCTCAAGCTACAGAAACTCTCCTACAGTGAGTAGTTTCTTATTACCATCTCTCTTCAGATGAAAAGACCCGACACTTCAGGCTTGTGTTATTCATCTGTACATACGCAATCTATGGCGTCTTCTGAGAACTTCTAACTCTCTTCACTCATACGCGATCTATGGCGTCTTCTCTCAGTCTCTCGTTCTCCTCTGTGTATCAGTGTGATGCTCTCACATACACGCATGTACTCCCGCGCTCTATTCTTCAAATCTTGCTGCATATATATATACAATTTCTTTGGCGCTCCTCTGCCCTGTCATTCTTCAATTTGCGTTATGCGCGCCTTACGCGCCCGCCGCGGTTAATTGCTCTGTTGTGCGGGCACCGTGCACTAACTTCGCATACTGTACACCTGTGCACCGATTTTCTGAAGATTCCGTTTCTGTCTTGTTTGTTGCGTCAAATTCGTGAGTGTTTCCTTAACAGCTCCCCCTCAATCACTAATTTGACTTCTTCCGGTCTTTCATATATTTTTCTTTCTTTTATTCCTGCCATCTCTTTGAATCTGTTTGTTTTTGTTCCATCCAAGCTCTTTGTCAGAATATCTGCAATTTGATCTTTCGTAGGAGTGTAGACTATTTCTATTTCTTTCTCCATTACTTTTTCTCTTAGGAAATGGTACTGAATCTCTATGTGTTTTGTTCTTGCATGAAACACAGGATTCGCTGCAAGATACAGCGAGCTCATATTATCTCCATGTATGATCGGTATACTTTGATCTATACCCATGCTTTTAAGTAAAGTCTGCATCCATATTACTTCTTTTGCTGCTTCTACTAGTCCTTTGTATTCTGCTTCTGTTGATGATAAAGCTACTGTGTGTTGTTTCTTCGAACACCAGCTTACCAGCTTATCTCCTAGGTATATCATATACCCGTGCGTTGATCTTCGGTCATCTTGACTTCCTGCCCAATCTGAGTCACTATATGCTCTGAGCTTTATATCTGACGTAAAAGGATAATATAATCCTTCCTTTATAGTTCTTTTGATATATCTGAGAACTCTTTGTCCTGCAACCCAATGTTGATCTGTCGGACAATGCATAAACTGTGAGAGAACTCCCACCGGAAAGCTGAGATCCGGTCTTGTTAGCGTAGCATATATTAGGCTTCCTACTAACGATTGATACTTCTTCATATCTTTAAACTCTGTACCACTATATTTACTGAGTTTATGGTTTACTTCAAGCGGTGTTGAAGCTTCTCTGCAATTTTCCATGTTGAACTTCTTCAGTAAGTTCAGGAGATACCTTTCTTGTGTGACATATACACCATGATCTGTATATGTGATTTCCATACCTAGAAAGTATGATAACTTTCCTAGGTCACTGATCTTGAATTCCTTTTCTAGCAGTTTCTTTACTTCTGTGATTCCTGCGTCTGAGGTTCCTGTAATTATTATGTCATCTACATAGATACAAATGTAGATCATTCCTTCTTCTGTTCTTTTGATGAGTAGACTTGCATCTGCCTTCGAACTTTGGTATCCAAGTTCGTTCAGATACTTCACGAGTCTGTAGTTCCAAGCTCTTGGAGCTTGCTTCAGTCCATAAAGTGCTTTCCTTAACCTGCAAACAAAGTTTGGGTATCTGGAACTTATAAACCCTTCCGGTTGTTCCATATATACTTCATCTGATATATATCCATTCAGGAATGCATTCTTTATATCTAGCTGACTTAGCTTCCATCCTTTTGATGCTGCTATAGCAATCACTGTTCTTATGGTTGACATCTTTGCCACCGGACTGAACGTCTCGTCATAGTCTATGCCATGCGTCTGAGCATAGCCCTTGATAACCAGTCTTGCTTTATGTCTGGCTATCCTTCCATCTGCAAGTTTCTTAACTTTGAACACCCATTTATTTCCAATTACTTTCTTACCATTCGGTTTAGGAACAAGCTCCCATGTCTTGTTCTCTTCCAGTGCGATGAGTTCTTCTTCCATTGCTTCTTGCCATTGCTTCTTGCCTTTGGCTTCGTCATAGCTCTGAGGTTCTTCCTCTTCTTTTACTATATATGCATAATCTTGCTGAGTTATGTATGATGTATCATACGAGTATCTTTCCGGTTGTCTTCTTACTCTGTTTGACCTCCTTAACTCATATTCTTCGTGTGTGTCTGAGTATCCGTCTTCATCTTCGTTCCTTATACCTGTTCCGGTCCTGGACGTACTTGCTTCGTCTTCTTTGTTTACCTGAACAATTGATTTTCCTTTCTCTCTTCTTTTTATTTCTTCTTCAAATTCTTCAGCTGTATGACTCTGATCTGCATACCAGCTTTTCTGTTCATCAAATGTTACATCTCTGGAAACAGTAAAATGTTTGGTTAGAGGACTCCATAACCTGTAACCCATCTGTTTCTCATCATATCCGACGAATACATATTTCTCTGCTTTCGGTTCAAGCTTATGTCTCAATTGAGACGGTACATAAGCATACGCTACTGATCCAAACACTTTGCAGTGATCAAGTGTTGGCTTCTTTCCCCACCAGGCTTCATAAGGGGTCATTCCTTCTAACGCTGTACATGGTAACCTGTTTACCAAGTATGTAGCTGTATTTACAGCTTCAGCCCAAAGATAATCCGGGCAATTCTTTTCTTTTAGCATAGCCCGTGCAAACTCTACTAGAGTTCGGTTTCTCCTTTCTGCTACACCATTCTGTTGTGGTGTATATCTGCAGGTTATTTCTCTCTTAATACCTGCATTCCAAAGATAGTCATTGAATTCTCGGGAGAAGTATTCTCCCCCTCCATCAGACCTCAGTCTTTTAAGCTTTCGTCCGGTGAGTCTTTCAGCATATGCATGAAAATGCCTGAAAGCTCCAAATACTTCTGATTTCTCTTTTAGAACATAAAGAGTTATCCACCTTGTTGCATCATCAATGAATAAAACATAGTACCTTGATCCGCTGATTGATCCTTCTTTCGTCGGTCCCCATACATCTGTATGTATGAGTTCTAGCACGCCATCATGTTTGAATCCTTTCTTCTGGAAAGGTAACCTGTGGGCTTTTCCCATCTGACAGGCTTCGCATTTGTGAATCATATGTTGGTTCTGTACGTTCGGTAATCCTAGTACAGACTGATTCGCTATCATAGCTTTGATTCCTTTTTCGTGAAAATGACCTAACCTCTTGTGCCAGAGATCAAGTTCTGTAATTACCTTTTCATCATGTGTGAGCAGCGCTTGGCCAATGTTCCCTTGTACTCTTAAGGTAAAGAGTCTGCCTTCTTTCTTACCAGAAACGATCTGATAATATCCGTTCTTGGGATCTTCTACAAATACTCCTTTGTTTGTAAATCTGACCTGAAAACCTTTTTCGACTATCTGTCCCACACTGATCAGATTTTTCGGTATCGTTGGAACATACAAAACATTGGTTAGCAAATCTGCTCCACTCTTGCATTTCACTTTTCCGATTGATTGTACTTTGTGTCTTGTATTGTCACCTGTTTGAACAGTGTGACTAGAACTACCTTTCTCTAGTTCTGACATTAGTTCTATATTTCCTGACAAATGATTAGAGCATCCAGAATCAATGTAAAATACCTTTAGGTCTTCATTTTCTGATGTGCTGATTGAGTTCATCATCAATGATGTATGACTTTCATTCTGTGTGTCATTTGCGTAGTTGTTGTAGGTGGTGTTGTAGGATTGGCTCTGTCCCCAACTTCTTACTCCACCTCTACCATAGCCTCCTCTTTGGCTTTGTCTTCCTCTTTGGAAGTTACTTTGATTTCTTCCGCTACTGCCTCTGCTATTGTTGTTTTGATTTTGATTTGATCCCTGTTGGTTGTGCCAACAGTCATGCGCCAGATGATTACTTAGTCCGCAAATCCAGCAAGCTTTCTTGGTGGTATTCTGGCGGTTTCTTCCTCTTGCTCTTCCTCTGCCAGTGCCTTTACCTCTTGCGTAATAGGCCTGAGAGCTCAACTCTTCTTCGTCTTTTGACTTACCCTTTTCTTTCTTCTTGTTCTTCATATACATTGCTGAGCTATATCCTTTGTCTGCGTCTCCTTTCAGGTCTTGCTCATATGTGAGCATCAAACCAAGCAGCTGATTTAGATCCGGTACAAAATGATTTAAAGAAAGTTCAGTTGAGAGTACGAAAGGTTTCCACCTTTCATCTCCTCTCAACCCTGTGAGCACTTGCGCTATTAATCTATGATCTTCGACTTCTTCATTTATAGATCCAAGACTATCTGCTAGATCCTTCATTTTAGTGACGTAGTCACTGATGCTTTGACTCGGCTTCTTTTTGAACGTTGTGAATTCGGACCATAGGCTGGCCTTCCTAGCTTTCGTAGTATTTTGGAAGTGATCTTCCAATGCACTCCATATGTCCTCTGCTTTCTCCAGACCTCTAATGTGCGGTAGTAGATGATCTGACACAGTGTTGTAGATGTAGGCTCTTGCCGTTGCATCTTTCTTTTGCCACAGCTTTAGGGCGTCTAGTTCTTCTTTTTCCGGTTGACTATCATCTTCGAAAGTCGGTTTCTTTTCTTCTCCGGTCACGTACGTCATTAAGTCCTTACTCATAAGTAAGGCTTCCATGCGCATTACCCATGCGGGATAATTATCTCTGTCCAGTTTATCAATTTGGACATGATCTGCCATGATCTTCTTCCTCTCGTGGAATGATCCGGCTCTTATACCGATTCTTGAAAACTAACCTGCTCTGATACCAAATGTTGGGATAATGTTCGGTTCTAACCTTCGGCTCTAACGCCTATTGTTGCGGAAATACTTTCGCCCTGAAGGTGGATTTCGCGACAAAGGCGTGAACTCTGTCAGGCCTGCGGAAATTGCCGCGCCACCGTAGTAGAATGCTAAACTAGAGTGATTCAGAACACCTCTGTAATCAACAGTAGCTCAGCCTAATTAACGTCGCTTTAACTGCGTTATTCTGCGACACAAGTTCCACCGGAACTTCACCGGACTGTTACTGGACTGACACCGTAGACGTACCGGAACTTCACCGAAATAGACTTAGTTCTGTTCGTAATTGCTTCTGATGAACTTATGTGAAGTAAGGAAGTGGTGTGTGAGTTTCCTTCACCAAATGAACTTCCTTCTGGAAACTTCACAGATCTGAACTGCTACTTTCCGGTTAACTTTTGTACTGTGTGTACATCTTCATTCCACCGGAAACTGTGATCAGCTTAAAGTAGAGAAGTCTAGCTACAAGATGAGCTATCTCTCATACAAAGCTTCAAACTCTGCTACGAGTTATACTTCGTTGTTCTACCGAAAAAACTTGTTTTCTGAGAAACTGTAACTGACCAGAAATTACTGAAACATGTTTACTGAGTAAACTGTTATACGCCGAAACATGCGGTTACAGAGAAGGTACTGAAGCACGTTTAGTAACGAGTCGTGATAGTTAAGGATAAACTAAGCTTCCTACCGTAATACGAAATAACTTCAGTTTCTTCACAAGTAAAGATTGCGCGCAGACATGCACATGAACATGTGTTTTCGATTAGAGAAGATGTGTACAAGTAAGCTTGGCCTCTTCTTGCTCAAGCTACAGAAACTCTCCTACAGTGAGTAGTTTCTTATTACCATCTCTCTTCAGATGAAAAGACCCGACACTTCAGGCTTGTGTTATTCATCTGTACATACGCAATCTATGGCGTCTTCTGAGAACTTCTAACTCTCTTCACTCATACGCGATCTATGGCGTCTTCTCTCAGTCTCTCGTTCTCCTCTGTGTATCAGTGTGATGCTCTCACATACACGCATGTACTCCCGCGCTCTATTCTTCAAATCTTGCTGCATATATATATACAATTTCTTTGGCGCTCCTCTGCCCTGTCATTCTTCAATTTGCGTTATGCGCGCCTTACGCGCCCGCCGCGGTTAATTGCTCTGTTGTGCGGGCACCGTGCACTAACTTCGCATACTGTACACCTGTGCACCGATTTTCTGAAGATTCCGTTTCTGTCTTGTTTGTTGCGTCAAATTCGTGAGTGTTTCCTTAACAAGTACTTGGAGGCTTGGAGAAGGTTATCATACCTTGACGAAGAATTTGAAGCTATCAAAGAAGCAGTTCATCATCAACACTACACAAAGGTAGAAGAAGATTGCAAGGAGGCATCTGAAGCAACATCCAAGCAAAGAAAGGTGCACATACCTCATTTACAAGGTAAATATTATATTTCTTCTCATCACACACATTGGAAAGGAGGCTTAAGGGAGGAAGCTTAGCATTTGTATTATGGGAGACCAACATGCACAAATAGAGAAGCTTGATAAGACCAATTATCAAGCATGGAAGTTTAGAATCACAGCATACTTGCAAGGTAGAGGCTTGTATGGTTTGATTGACGGCACAGATATCAAACCCACATTACCAGAGGACCCAAATCAGCAACAATTGAGAGAGTTTAGACTTTGGAATGAGAGAGACAAAAGGGTTATATTCATTTTATCACAAAATATTCAAGATTCAATGGTAGAACACATACAAGATCTAGACACAAGTAGAGATGTTTGGCTTGCATTGGAAAGGTTGTATGCTACAGGTACAAGAGCAAGGAAGATTCAACTCAAAAATGAGTTGAATAACATAAAGAAAGATACAAGGACATCGGTCAATGATTACATATTGAAAGTTAAAGAGATTGCAGATCAACTAGGATCAATTCAAGCTCATGTGGAGGACGACGACTTGGTTGCACATACTCTCAACAGACTCAAAGATGATGAGAGATGGAAACCCTTCATTACTTCAGTTTATGTCAGAGGAGAATTACCAAATTTTGATCAACTTATTGCCCTCATGGTCACGGAGGAGATGAATCTAAATGGTTCTACTTCAAATCAAAAAGGATCTCAAGGACAAGCTCTTTATGTAGGATCATCAAGAGGTGGAAACAGAGGTGGAAGAGGTTCAAATAGAGGTCGAGGAAGAAGGAGCGATGATCAAAGGACTTCAACTGGCTTCTTCAACACAAGAGGAAGAGGAAGATCAAGCGCTAGAGGTACGAGAGGCTACTACAACTACAACCAAAGACAAAGGAGTGAAGATAATAAGAACAATTGCTATATATGTGGAAGGTATGGACACTATGCCAAAGATTTTTATCAAAATGAAAATAATCAAGGTGGTAATCAAAGAGGAGGCTATTCAAGAAGAGGTAAACAACAAGGAAATTATGCAGTTGAAGGTAAAAGTGATGATTATGATTCGCTTCTAGTGATGAATGTTGAAACTAAGATGAATTGCAATAGCGATGTATGGTATGTAGATAGTGGTTGTTCTAACCACATGTCTCATGATGCTTCATGGTTTTCTAATATGCATAATCCGTCATATAAAGGTCATGTTGAAACAGGAGATGATACAACACATAAGATTATGCAGGTTGGAGATGTTGTTATGCAGGATAAAAGCAAGACAAAATTGCTTGAAGGATGTACTTTATGTTCCAACTATCACTAAGAATTTGATGTCGGTTGGTCAAATGGTAGAAAAAGGTCTACAAGTGAGATTTAATCATGCAGGTTGCTTCATTGAGGATCCAAAGCAAAGGAGGTTAATTGCTAGAGATCAAAAACAAGGTAGATTATTTACATTCAAGGTAAACCCAAATCATACAAACTATTTCTCTTATGGTATGCATCGAATAGCAAAGCTTGATCTATGGCACAAAAGGATTGGACACATGAATGTACACAGGTTAAAGGAGCTATCAAAGAAGAGGATTGTTGAAGGATTACCTGATCTTACTAAGCAACATATGGTGCATCTTTGTGAAGCATGTCAAATGGGTAAGCAGAGTAGACAACCTTTCAAGCATTCAAGCTATGTAAGTGATGGTTTGCTAGATCTCATACACACAGATGTGTGGGGACCTACTAAAGAGGCATCCTTGGTTGGTAATAAGTACTATGTATCATTCATTGATGATCATAGTAGAATGACATTTGTGTATTTTATTAAACATAAGAGTGAGGTCTTTGATTGTTTCAAGAAGTTCAAATCATATGTCGAAAAGCAAACAGGAAGGTATATTAAGAAGCTAAGATCCGATGGAGGGGGAGAGTATTTCTCTCAAGCTTTTACTGATTTTTTGCATGATGAAGGTATCAAAAGAGAAGTTACATGCAGGTATACTCCACAACAAAATGGAGTCGCAGAAAGAAGAAACAGAATCATAGCAGAAGCATCTAGAAGCATGCTTAATGATATGTGTTTGCCTAATTATTTTTGGGCTGAAGCTGTTAGCACAAGTGTTTACATTATGAATAGAGTTCCGACTGCTGGAGTTCATCATTTGACACCATATGAGGTATGGCATGGAAGGAAACTAAGTGTAAGTCATTTGAAAGTATTTGGTTGTGTATGTTATGTACATGTACCTAGTGAGGTGAGATCTAAACTTGATGCGAAATCAGAAAAATGTATATTTATTGGTTATGCAGATACTCAAAGAGGATATAGATGCTATAATCCTCATACCAATAAGGTTGTTGTGTCAAGAGATGTAAACTTTGATGAATCACTTTCATGGTATACAGATAAGAATTGTTTGCAGGTCATGGATGAAAATGAAGAAGGTGTGGTTGAAGGAGATGAATGCATAGTTCAGCCATCAGGAAGTTTAAATGATGAAAGGAGTGGTTTAGATGAAGAAAGAGGATCACCTTTCAATGGAAGATTAAGGCAAGAGTCACCTCCAAGTGTTAAAAGTAAAGGTAAACTCAAACTTGTTGAAGTTAATGATGGAGAGGAAATTAGTGATGTATGTGAGTATGGAGAATCATCAAAGGTTCCTAATAAGAAAGGAAGAGCATCTACATTGGAGGTAAGAAGAACTTCAAGAGTAAGTAAGCAACCTCAAAGGTATACTTATGAATCTTTCATGAATACTCATTATGCTTTTATGACAAAAGTTGAGCAAGAAAATGAACCCACATGTTATGATGAGGCCAAAGGAGATGAAAAGTGGGAGAAAGCAATGAGAGAAGAAATGGAAGCACTACAGGATAACAAGACTTGGAATTTAGTTCCAAGTACACCAAAGCAAAAGGTAATTGGTTGTAAGTGGGTTTTTAAGATTAAAAGAAATAGTGATGGTAGTGTGTCTAGATATAAGGCTAGACTTGTAGCAAAAGGATATAATCAAACTCAAGGTGTGGACTATGAGGAAACATTTAGTCCAGTAGCAAATATGGCAACGGTGAGAACTTTGTTGGCTTTAGCTGCAAGTAAAAGGTGGAATATATATCAACTCGATATAAAGAATGCCTTTCTTAATGGTGAGTTAAATGAAGAAGTGTATATGTCACAACCAGATGGTTATGTGGATGCAAAATGTCCTAATCATGTATGCAGGTTAAAGAAGGCATTGTATGGTCTTAAGCAGGCACCAAGGGCATGGAATGCAAGGTTGGTAAAGTATCTTATGCTGCAAGGATACACAGCGAGTCATGCTGATCCTTCACTTTATGTAAAACATGTAGATGGCATGTGTGTCTATGTATGCATTTATGTGGATGACTTGTTGATTACAGGGAATGATGCAAAAGCAATTGATGAGATAAAAGGTAATTTGGGAAAGGAATTTAAAATTTCAGATCTTGGTTTGCTCAGATACTTTCTTGGGATTGAAATTGTGTATAGCGATGAAGGTATGTGGTTGATACAAAGAAAGTATATATGTGATATGCTGAAAAGGTTTGGTATGCAGGAATGTAAATTTGTTTCTACTCCAATGGAATGTAATGTAAAGCTGAGTGCAAAGGAAGGTGATGAGTTGCATGATATGAATGTATATAGATCCATGGTAGGATCTTTGATTTATGCAACAAAAACTAGACCTGATATATGTTATGCAGTGGGAGTATTGTCACAGTTTATGCATGAACCTAGAGTACCTCATATGCATGCAGTGAAAAGAGTGCTTAGGTATTTGAAAGGTACCATGAACGAAGGATTATTTTATAGTCATGATGCTGATCTAAGTCTTAAAGTCTTTAGTGATGCAGATTGGGCTGGAAGCAAAGATGACAGAAGATCCACAAGTGGATATGTGGTAATAGCAGGAAACAAGACATTAACATGGAGTTCAAAGAAACAGCCTACAGTTGCTTTATCTTCTACAGAGGCTGAGTATAGAGGTTTAGCATTGGCTACTACTGAGGTTATGTGGTTTAAAAAGTTGTTTCATGACTTGAATGTGCAGGTTGATGTACCACTGATATATGGGGATAACTTGAGCAGCATTCATATGACCTCAAATCCTATTTTTCATGCTAGAACAAAGCATATAGAGGTTCACTATCATTATGTTCGAGAGAAGGCCATGAACAATGAAGTGCAAGTTTCTTTTGTTGGAAAAAAGAACCATTCCAACCTCCTTTTTCTTTGCCTCTTTTGTAGCCAGTTCTCGACAGTTCTTTATGATATGATCATTCCCTTTACAGTACTTGCAGAACAATTTCTGCTTTTCTGATTTCTTCTCATCTTTATCCTGGTTCTTCGAATGTGCAGCATTTGCATATTTCTGCTTACTAGTAGAAGAGCTCCATTTTCCTTTGCCCTTCTGACTAGCCAGGAAAGATTGATCTACAAAATGCATAATGGACCTATTCTGCCTGGATTGATCTTCCTGTAATAGAACAGAGACTAACTCCTCAAATGACAAGGCATTTGGATTTCCTTTCATCATCAATCGAAGAGTAGAAGAAAAACTCTGATATGAATCAGGAAGACCATTCAGAACGGTCTGCACAAGTGAGCTATCTAGTATAACCTCATCAACAGTAATCAACTGTTCCTTCAAGTCTTTGATCTTTGTTAGAAAAATGTCCATAGAATCACCTTCATTCATGTGCTCACTCTCCAACTGTTTTCGGAGGTAAGCAACACGAGCCTCATTCCTAGCCTGGTACAATGTGGTAAGTGTATCCCAAGCATCCTTTGATGTTCTTCAAGAGCGAATGTGAGGAATAATAGCACGTTTGATAGACAAACCTATCAATGCATGTGCTTGAGCATCTCTACCATCCCAACGAATTTGCTCTGCAGTAGGTGCAACAGAAACAGCAGCATGAACAGGAATCTGCAGAATATCATATTCGACACCATCTCCATCAGCTTGAGCACCTGTATTTGCAATACCTATAGGCGGAGGTGTAACAGGACGTCTTTCAACACCCTGCACAATGTTCCACAGTCCTTTTGCAACCAATACATGTCACATCATATAAGCCCATAATGGGTAGATGGTACCATCCAACTTATCCTCAATAGCCAACATACGGAATACATCACTGCTTTCAGCCATGGTCGGTGACTAAAATACCTTGATGCAGAAAATTGAATGTATCTCAAAACGTTGAACGGAACTGCCCAGACGAGTTCTGCTAAACATGTAGCAGACTTCGAGACGCTTATACTGGCAAATCAAAACAGGTATATTCCTTTGGCACAAAAAGACGAAATAGCCTACACAAGCACTGCGATAGTGCGTTCGCAAGCCGAAATGAGCTCAGATCACCATTTCGGCACCACAAAGCGAAGCAGTTTTGATCTCTGAAACACCTTGAGTATGCTCACCAAATTTTCCGTCTGTGGAAGCACGCGAACAGCACAAGGAAGAAGAAGAAGCTTGGAGCACAACACACAAGACTGAATGTATTACTAGACAATGTACAAAGATAAATAGCCCATTAGGGCAATAGGCGTATATACAAGCCGGGGGAAAAAACCTCCTAAAGATGGAAAAAAGTGCCTCAACGGTCCTAGAGTGTTCACACACATCACTACCTAAATATATCAACAATCACTTTTGGGTTGCATAATTAAACATTTAGGCTCCAATATAGACTTTAGCTTTGCATTTCATCCTAAAAGTAATGGGAAAAGTGAAGCTACAAATAGTACTATTTTAGATATATTACATTGTTATTCTTTAGATAATCCAAGTCATTGGGATGAGAAAATTCCTTTACTACAATTTACATATAATTACACAACACATACCGCTACTGGATGTGCATCATATGAAATTGTTTATGGTAAAAAGCTTCCCAATCCCATGACTCTCACTCAAAGTGATATACCTATGGCCAATTCTTTTGCACAAGATCATATTTCTACACTTCATGAGGTTCATGAGCACATTAAGAAGAGTCAATAATGTCACATGCATAATGTTAATAAGAAACGATTAGCTAAACAATTAAGTGAAAATGACTTTGCATGGTTATGAATAATTAAAAGACGTTTGGAAAATATTTCACAACATCCCAAAAGTTAAACTTGCACCACATTATTATGGAAAGTTTTGTATTATTCAAAAAATTAATGAGAATACGTTTAGATTAGACATACCTTCTCATTCGAATATACATAATTATTTTCATAATAGTTTATTGAAATACTTTAAAGGAACTTTACCACTCACTCCTATTTTAGATGATCCTCCTTTGCTAGAACAAGATGCTGAAATTTTAGTTCCAGAGAAAATACTTGACTATGATGTTACTACTACATGCAGAGGTAACCAATATCATAGATATTTAGTTAAATATAACAATCACTCACTTGAAGAACCTCAATGGATTTATCAAACATCACTAAATCCACATTATGATCATTTGATTTTTGCATATAATTCACAGTCACATTAAATTGTACTTTTCCCATTCCATGTGTGCATTTTTACATGGAACATGCTTATGATTGTTTAGTAATGTGACATGTGACTAGCCATCCATGTCTATTTTATTTTTATCAACTGAGGTTAGTTGTTTGTCAACTAGGAGGCATGTTATACTTTATGGAATAATGGAATGGTATATGGATTTTAATGGCTTGAGGGTTTTAATGTGATTTGTGTTTTGATCTAGCAGGTGAAGACTCATGAGGGTGTGAATGTGCATGAACTTATTCAAATATTTCTGAAGATATTTAGAAGAATATTTAGGAGATAGTATTTTTTGTTATTTTTTGTAAAAATAATAGATTTCTTTAGAAAGAGACATTTTTGTAAAAATAGTAGATCTCTTAGAAAGCGAAAATTTTGTAAATAAAGAAGATTTTCATAAATGCATGCTTTTCGAAGCACTGCCCTCATGTATCTTCTATTGATGATGTAATGAAAAATACCTATAATTACACATGCTCTAATAGAATCATCCATTAGAATATGTGGGGGAAGATTGTACCCAATTTGGTGTCTAGTCCCTTATCTCTCCTTATTCTGTGAGTACTTTTGTGGGATTTTGTTTCTGTACTATCCTTGACATATCTGGGCAGTGGGCTGAAGTGACTCATGAGTCAGGAGTCATGAGTCACCTGCCTACTAACAAGTTAATCTTCCTCATGCAAAGAATTCATAACTACTTCTTTATCTCATTGTCATAGTGGTTTGTGTTAATATCTTTTGAGTTATTATTATATATATCTTTCTTGGAAGCATTTGTCATAGAATGGTGTTGGCAGTAGCCAAAGGCACAGACACAGAGCAACCGTGTGAAGGTGAACTTTAAAGAGTCATGGGGAGCCATGCAATCTATTTTTTCCAAAGAAACATGTTTTACATTACTTATTCAAAACACCAAATAGTGAATCTCATCACTTTTGTACCATATGTATCATAGAAACACCCACTTTTGTAATTAATATTTGTGGAAGTCAAGGAGTCCTCAAGCTTGAGGAGCTTAGGTAGAACAACCATACCAATTTTGGCTATTTTTAGATCTCGTTTAGACTTGCAAATAGTGCAGAGAACCTATTTTTTAACTATGCTGGACACTAGATGTGAAATCGGTCAAAACTAGTCTAAAAACTATAAATAGAACTAGAGATCTCATTTTTGGGGTGAGCAAGTGTGAAATTTGAGCAAACTTGAGCTTGTAATAGTGATCTTGAGCAATAGAGTCTATTTCCTATCTTCCATTGTGTCTTGCTTGTCTCTTACATGTGTGTGTATGTGTGTGTGCATCTCCATGCTTCTCACCTTCACTCTCACTACTTCTTGCATTCATGATCTTCATATCACTCCTATCTCTTCTGCGGATTGACATTAAGGAGATGGAGCTTGTGCTTACCATCATGTTAGAGCAAAACTAAATTCGGCACCGTTGTCGGGGATCAAGTTCTAGGACGAATGCATGATGGTAAGGGTATAGCAAGAATTGGCACTGGAAGGTAAAAATTCCAATTTTTGTTGTTGTTTTTGAGTAGTTCTTTGTGTTTTTCATCTCTTCCACACTCCTCCATCACCACTGCATCATCTTCTTCCACTCTAAAAAAATAAAAAATTTCACCATATCCACCTATCCTCCTCATTTCCCTCATTTGCACATGCACGAGAGAGAGAGAGAGAGCTTTTGAGTTTGCATCGGTGTGTGTTTTTTTTAGTTTTCTTGCAGGTACAATGCTCCAGAATAGTAGGAGAGCTCCAAAAAGTTGCGAAATTCAAATTTTTGTCAAAACTATCATAGGTGTCAGACCATCATAATGGTTTGACAAGTTCAATATTTTTGGTAAGCGTGTATACCACGACATAGAGCACACTTGCACTTGCACGAATCCACACATGTTTTCCCAAAATTCATAGTTTTGTTGACCATCGTGATGGGCTCACACCATCATGATTGTGTCGCACCATCGCGATGGCTCAGCCGGACCATCATGACGGTCTCACACCATCAAGATGGTTCAGTTGAACCATTGCGATGGTCACTGACCATCGCGACGATCTTGCCGAGCCCATCCCATCATGATTGACCCACGCCATCATGATGACCCACTTGCCACGTGTCCTTTAGACCATCGCGACGATACAGGTATGCCATTGAGGAACACATCAGGTCCAAGAGATTTAATTATTTCAAGTCGAAGAACAAGATAAAAGTGTGAAAAACAAAAAACAAAAACTAAAGGAAAGAACCTAAATTTGATGGAATGAGAATGCAAGTACAAAACAAAAGGTCGATTCCTAATGCATACATTGAAACAAGACGAGAATATAAAGGAATTAAAAACAAAACAAGTGACTGAGAACAAAGGAACATTGACTATCAGAGTTTGTATTGAGCAATTCAGGGAGTAAATTCATGAACCTTAGATTGGGCAAGCACATAGGTAAGCCAGATCAACGAAGCCTCAGATCATCAAAAGCAAGTGTAGGAACTACTGCACATTCGTGAGCACAACAATTGAATAGCTACCGTTACAAGTTAGGCTCAGATACTAGTGAGTCAGAAATGGCTTTTAGCATGAAAAGACCGAAAGGAGGGTAAATCATAGCATACTTAGAAAGACCCAAAGGACCCTACTGAACCCAATCAGAATATGTCCGAGCCAATGTCTTAGGTGCTCACATCTATGAGGATGGTTTGAGAAGACAAGTGGTTCAATTGCATAATCCTGCCCAACCCATTGGTCTGAAACATCCAGTGGTGAGATTTGAGAGAGATGCTTACATAGACAAAGAGAGAATAATGTACATCATAAGTACTCAACCGAATCATACCAATGCATTTGGTGTAGTTATTCATGATACGCAAGCAAGAACCCAAGGAAAAGAACCTTTGGAAGATGAACCTAGGACACCCAAAGGGAAATCTATACTGACAAGAGTACTAAACATAGAATGGATCCCTCAGGATAATAGAAGCATTGAATTTTTTATGAATAAGGACACTAATGAAGCATTTTGGAGATATAGAATGGAACAACCTAGTGAGATAGGCTCCATTACAATTTACAAATTCAAGGACCCAGATATGTCTGGAAAGGTGGTATACTTGGACAATACTTCAGAATGAGCATTTCTAGTGTCAGAACATGTCAGGCATGCCTATACATGGAGAGGTGAGTTAGTGTTCCCCCCATCACGAGCAAATGCAAACATTAGTCCTCAGGGTGCCGGAACATCCTCAGCCCATGGTACTCAAAGAGAGAACAAAGAAAGGCCAGAAGTAAGTTTCACTCACCGCATAGGGAGGGACACACCAACCATGGACACCGATAGATTGGAAAGACAAAGAGAACCAAGAATACCAGGTGGTAGAGATGACTTTCCTCTACCTTGACCACGTGAACATCCAAGGATACTAAGATCTACTTAATTAGTAAACTCGATGAGAAATTACTTTAATGGGACAGGAGATCCCTATGACCATGTAGCAAAATTTAAGCAAGTATTGCCAGCGGAGCAAGTAGAAGACATGTTTACATAATACAATGCTTTTGGACTCACGTTAAAGAACATGGCTTTAATTTGGTTCCAACCATCACAAGAAAGGAAATTTAGGGACATTCATCACTTGTTAGAGACATTCATCACAAAATTCTCTAAACGTGGAATCAGACATGATACTTCTTTGTTGATTCACAACTTCAAATAGACTCCTCAGGAAACAGTCAGACTTGCAAGACGTAGGCTTAGACAATATGTCGAGAGATGCCCAATGCAAGAACTACCCTATCAGGCCAAGCAAGTTTCTTTCTTTTTAGATGGCCTCTTGAGCTATAAACTATGCTCCTATGTACATCTGAAGGAACCCAGAACACTAGAGCAATGTGTAAGGATTTGTATAGACATTGAGGATAACCTAGGAGATGAATTGGAACTTTCAAAGGTCTATAACAACTCAGATAGCTCATCTCAACCATCCTTAAAACTTTCTAGCTCGATTGACCTAGTAGAAAAAGTGGGCCAGAAACTAGGAGTCTCTAGCAAACAAATGTGTAGGTTAACAACAAAAAATCCTTGTTACACCTGTGGTGGTGATCATATGGAAAATGTGTGTCCCAATGTAACACAACCTCAAGACAAACCTAGTGGCCAATACTACACAGTAGAGAGACGATACAAGAATCACAAAGCATAAGATTGCCCATACAATAAACAAGTAGTACGACAAAATTACTCGAAAGCATACCCCCAACGAGGTAGGTATCAAGGCCAATACAATGCTCAGCCTCATTACTATAGGCCTCCATAGAACTATCCTTATCAACCTCAACAGAGACCTCAACCTGTTTTAGCTCAGCAGCCACCACCCCCAGCTAATGTAATCTTAGTCAAGTATGCAGCTACAGAAGAGAACCTCAATAGGGCATTGGTTCCTTCTTCACCCCTGATCACAGAAGGTGATCCTAATTCTAACATTTTTGACTCCACCCATGTAGATAGTCCACCCGCATATTACACGGAATCTCGAGAACACATGGAAACATATCAATACGATAGTCCACCCCTAGAACCCAATTGGGAGCCTGACTATGCCAATGTCATGTATACGAACCCTAACCCACAACCCTCGTTAAGACATCCAAGACCATAGGGCCCTAGAGGACCATGTTTTAGGTGCCAAGGGGATCATTTCATAAAGGATTTCCCACATCCTCCGATAGCACGATAGTCACAATACTGTAACATACAAGGTTTTTGTACAGAATGTGGTAAAGAGGATGTCATTAGAGATTGCTTGAAGAACCTTGATAATGCCTCAAAAGTGACACCCATTAATGTGATAGGTACTGTGCATAACTCAGATGGATTCAACCCAGCATACTTGCCTATCCAAGCTATCACAAGAGCCCAAGCACTGTTACAGAATCAAAAGCCTCATCCTAAAAAGACAAACGAGACTAGTGAAGTTGGAGAATCTAGTAGTAAAAGAAAAAATCTTGGAAGGATTAATGAGAAAGAATAAGAGAAAGTGGAGCAAGAATTTAAATGAGTTGGAAGAAAGCCTAAAGGAATCTAGAGCCAAAATCCTCGAATTTACTTCACAAGAGTCGAGTCACGAGAACCTAGCTCAGAGATCAGGATCAGTTCTAGCTAAACCCATACCTGAAAACCTAAACATGATGTTTCGAGCATACCAAGCGAGATTAAAAGAAGGACCCCATGTAGCTGAAATGAGTAAGAACTATCCAAGAGCAGATGTAGAAATTAAGAGAACTAAAATTTGCATGAAGATGGTAGAATTAGCATGAGCGATGTTTGAATCCTCTCATTATATTAAATGGAATAACATGGCAAAACCAGAATTACACTTTCAAGGACTACTTGAGAGGTTAGAATACTTGATTGCTAGCAACGAGAAGAGGAATCTATAGAAGAACCCTATTGTTCCTGAGACAAAAGAAGGTAATGCACCATCACTATCTCAAGTGCCAAATACCAATGTGGAAGAACACCTATCTTCCATACACAAGTATTCACAAGGCTTTTTGAAATCGAAGAAGAGAAATGGAGACAAGTGCAAGAAACCCATCCTCCTATTCAAGAGATAGATGACTTGCAGGAACAATTTCCCCAAGATATAGCCTCTATCTATGATGATGTAGAGTAAGAGCAACTGAGTGAACAAACGGATTTTGAATCCAATTCTTTGCAAGAATTACCTCAGTTCACAGGACCTTGGGAAGCCAAGTGTATCTGCATGAGAGCACCCACTATAATAGTAAGGAATGAAGAAATCATTCATCCCTAGAAGCACAGAAGTGATAAAGAACACCAAAGTAGATTTTCATTTCACTCTAGAAGAATTGTTAAAGGTTAAACCAGACTTGTGGAAGCACATAGCAGACCAATTCCCTGAGGTCTCTACTGCTCCCTCCTAGATAGGATCACACAAGAAGGTACCGAAGATACCAATAGAAAGAATTGGAGATGTGAGCAAGGGAGAGGAAGGCAATACTTATCTTCCAATAACCCACAAGGGCTACACCACCAAAGCCATCTTAGAATCAGGAGCTAGAGTAGCCATCACTACCACTGCTTTATGGAAACATTGGGGTAAGACAGCACTAAGACCCACCACGATGAAGCTACAAATGGCCGATGGACATATAGAAAAGTCGTTAGGCTTACTAGAAGGCATCTCTCTCACCACTTGTGGTGTAGAGTTTGAACATACTTTCACCATTTGTGATTTTGGGAAAAATCATGCCTACAAGATGATTTTAGGACAACCATTCATGCGACAGTTGCAAATTGTACAAGATTGGGGAACCAATTCTTTGTACTTGCAACATTTGGGAGTAACCACCAAAGTAAATCTCAAAGATTATTCCCATAGAGATGTACTCCCAATACAATGGAATATCATGCATAAGACACAGGAAGAAATAGAGTCGATGCATTCATTAGAATCAGACCCCTTATGGTTGCACGAGGACACTCATCTATGGATGTGTAAAGTAGTCAAACAAGAGGAAGAACAATTACAAGCCAGAACTTTAGGTTCAGAACGACATCCACAAACCCTTCAAGACCCTGCCTATGCACCTATAGTATTCCCAGATGAGGAATTTGAACCTCACAGTTGGGTAGAGATTTTAACTACGATGGATATAGCTGTAAACTAAGAACAATGTACCTGTTATTGTGATGAGGATGATTATGACATTTCCATCTTTATGATTGAACCTATCGAGGAAGACTTTATCCTAAAAAAATGTATGGAAGTGACCCAAGAACCATACAAGAGTGGTGATGAGGATTTAGAATCCATTATCATGGAACCCTTCTGTTCAACAAAAGAGGAATATCTTTATTTTGTAGAAGCCAAAACCACTGAAACGGACAAGGAAAGTCAAACTGAAAAACTTCATTCACTCATAAAAGATACCAAAAGTAAGCAAAAGAAAAGAAAGAAATCACCCAAGATAGAAGAAGAAGAACACTCATGGAAGTACCTGAGAACTTTAAGAAATATGAAATAGAAGATAGAAGAAACATTGTAAGAATGCCTAAAAGAGAAGCAGACATCGGAGAAACATATGATAATCGAGAGAAAACCAAAAAAATCATAGTTACCATAGAAGAAGGAGAAGAAAAATGTACATACATGTTACACTTATGTGTTCCTCGAGTAGCTTTGATATGAACCTTTTCCCTATACATGGGCACTTTTTACTCTAGTGCTGGCTAGAGGTTTTTTCCCCATGTTACCACATACTTGATACTCTCATATGTGGTGGTACTTTGTACTTAGGGATATTATTCAGCTCTTACTTCAGTTCAGTTTATCGTCAATAGAGAGAGTTATTCCAGCCATCGTCTTCTCTGTGTGTCTTGTTGTGTGCTTCTCATGTGTCTCTCGCACTTCTACACACACCCAGCAGTGGTATTATAGTAGGTTAAGCTCCTTCTCAAGTTTCGGTTTTTTTGCGCCGCGGCGTGCACGCACTTTTAACAGTGCAAATCGACTTCGGAGCATAGAACTGTGAATTTCAACAACCTAGAAACATTTCCACCATTTGCGCTGGGGTTTTACCCCCATTTCGAAGCCATTTATGCAGTAAAAATTGCCATCAGAGTGACGGTTTGTGAGCTGAAATTTCAGCACTTATTTCAGCTTTCGTCAAAGTGAAGATTTTATCACTTTATTATTCCTCAATGAAATGGCGGGCAGCAATGACTTGTTTGGCATGCTTCAATCTGAAGATAAGCTTGATGGAACCAACTATCTGATGTGTCCTTACATGATGACGCATGTTCTTGTTGCTAAACAACTTTGGAACATAGTGGCAGATGCAGATCGAAGACCCATAGGTTCTTCTACTTCACAGTCTACTGTCACAGATGGAGCTTCTTCTTCAAGTACAGTGGTTTCTCCTTCTCCACCTACACACGAGTAGCTTAGATGGGATGCAAGAGATGCTCAAGCTCATGCTTTGATTACGCTTTTAGTGAAGCGTCATATAGTTCCACACATTCAGTCATGTTCTACATCGAGACAGGCATGGGACACTCTTGCTTCTTTGTATGTCGTGCATAATGAAGCACATGTTGCATACTTGAGGAAGCAACTTGAGGATGTATGTATGGCTGAAAATGAGTCGGTGGATGTGTATGTGACATGTGTCAAGGACTTGAAAGAGCAATTGGCAAACATAGATGAGATCATTCCGGATGCATCACTCATTTCTACATTGTTGTAAGGATTACCGGAATCTTTTCAAAGCTTTGCTACTACACTCCATTTGGATGCAAAAGGAAATTCTAATATGTATGCATTTGATGAGGTTCTGTCTCTTCTTTTGCAAGACGAGCAATCTAGAGTGAATAGAAGTGGTTTGATTGAGGGAACGCAAGCACTTGCTATCTCACAAAAGGGGAAAAGCAAGTATGGTTCAGCTTTGGGTTCATCAAAACCAAAGCCTCAAGCTTTCTCTTCCACTCATTCCTCTAATGATAGTGATTTGCAAAAGAAGAAGATATGCAAATATTGCCGGAAGGCTGTTCATACTATTGACGAGTGTAGAAAGCTTGCTAAACGCAATGAAAAGAAGAAGGAATCCGGCATGTCTATTGCTGAAAATTCAAAAAATGTAAAGAATGATGAAGCTAGCATGGCTCAAGATTTTTTGGCATGTGTTGTTACATGATATTATGATGCTTCTTTGTGTTCTAAATGTATGGTTGTGAGTGAGGTAAATTCGGATTGGTTCTTTAATAGTGATGCTTCTAAGCACATAACATCATGCAAAAGATTTTTTGCCTCTTTGAAAGATGCACCCAAAGGAGGACATGTGGTGTGTGCAAAAAATGCCTCTTATCCTATCATTGGAGTAGGAGAAATTGAGCTTATGACTACAAATGGAGGTGTGATTCTCTTCAAAAATGCATTGTATGTGCCCGGTATAAAGAAGAACTTAATTTTAGTTCCGTTGATTGCCAAAGCTGGACTTCATGTACACTTTGTTGATGATAAGTGTATGGTTCATGATTTCAGCAATGGAGATGTTATCGTGATGTCCGGTACATTAGGTAATGGTTTGTATCGCATGGATACATACAAGAGGGCTGCCTCGAATGCCTTGGTTGCTCATACTTCTTCCATGGTTGAAATGAAGCTTTGGCATGCTTGTTTTGGTCACTTGAACTTCAATAGTTTGCTTTACTTGCAAAAGAAGGACATGGTTATTGGTTTGCCCACACTTGAGTCCATTGAAAATCATGCATGTGAAGGTTGCATTCTTCAAAAAATGCATCGTGCTTCTTTTCCAAAAGATAATCATACACACACTACAAGAAAATTGCAGCTTGTTCATAGTGATGTATGTGGTCCTGTCAAGACTCCATCTTTTGGGAAGCATGTATATTTTGTTACCTTCGTTGATGATGCTACTCGCCATACATGGGTGTATCCTATGAAACCAAAGAATGAGGTGTTTTCTTGCTTCAAAGCATTTTTAGCTATGGCTGAAAATCTTTCTTGACAAAAGCTTTTGACTCTATGCACGGATCGTGGTGGTGAATACATGTCACATGAGTTTAATGATTTTCTTCGTGAAAGAGGTATTTCATACCAATGTACGATGCCATATACACCTCAACAAAATGGTGTTGCCGAGCGTAAAAATAGAACTCTTCTTGAAGTTGCACGATGTATGGTTAAAGGAAAGCATCTTCCTGATAAGTTTTGGAGGGAAGCGGTCATGTGTGCAAATTATGTGTTGAATCGCTACCCTACAAAAGCATTGAGAATCATCACTCCTTATGAGGCTTGGAATGGTCATAAGCATATGGTTAGTCATATGTGTGTGTTTGGTTGTTTGGCATATGCTCTTGTGCCATCACAACAACATCACAAACTTGATGACAAGGCAAAGAAATGTATATTTGTTGGTTATAGTGCTGAAAGTAAGGGATATCATTTGTACCATCCATTGAAGAACACAATTATTGTGAGTCGAGATGTGGTATTTGCTGAAAATTCAGTTTTCCCTCTACTTGAATGCAAAAAACAGCCAATAGTTAGCTCACAAGATGTGTTCGATACACTCATGCTTTGTTCCAAAATGGTGTGTTTGACTATGGCCATGTAGAGCATCCAACTGAGTTCAAAGGGCTGAAAATTTCCATCCAAATCGGGCTGAAAATGTAGAGAATTTCCAGCCAAACATGGCTGAAAAATTTCAGCCAAAAATTTTCAAAACTGTTGGAAATTTCCAGCCACATATGGCTGAACATTTGCGTCAAAATATGGCTGAAAATGGGCATGAAATTCAGCACATGCATGATATAAATGTTGAAGATATATTACATAATGAACGCATTTCTATCAAGAGTACACAAACTATGCCAAAGTGGCTGAAACAAACTTTGCAGGATAGCAAATTGAGTGCACCTTTACTTGGTAGAACAAGATCAAGCTTTCACCATGCATCAAGTAATTTTGTGGATTATTCTTTTATTGCTATAGCATGTAATGAAGAGCCACTTTCTTTTGAAGATGCATGTGATGATCCACGATGGATGAGTGTTATGCAATCTGAAATGGATTCCATACATAGTAATGATACTTGGGAATTATATGAATTGCCAGAAGGAAAGAATGCCATTGGTCAAGGATAGGTGCAAACCATGAAAGAGCAGGACCACATAATAGAGCTCTTATGAGTCCTACTTGAGAAGCATCATCTGGGTACCTATCTGGTTGCATCCTTATGAATAGCTTCACTTGTTGCACAAATCCTCAAAACTTTGATCTTATCCCATCAAATTTCTCGTACTACGAGATTACAACAGGACAAGGCTAGATGTCCAAGAAACAAGACTAGGTAAGACTAGAGCAAGAGACAAGACTAGAACTTGAACTGGAACTTGAAAGTATTTACTTGGTTATCACAACCTCTTGAGCTCCCAAGGCTGGCATCCACAAGACTGAGAATAAATGTGGTCAACCCCTCCTTATATAGGTGTTCAAAGGCAGTGCTATATGACGGTTACGATTTGATGATGTCACCATGATGTCACCGACTTGTAACAGGACCTCCCGGTGTCAGAATTCAGCAAATAGACAGTCGATCTTGGGGTTTTGGCACATTCTAGACACAATGGAAGCATTGGTTTCCTCAAAATCTGATCCAATGATGAGATATAAAAAGTGACATGAAATTTAAGGTTCGGGATGGTTTCCTTTGTGTCCATGACATCACCTCCCCCTCAAGCGATGAGTTCCACAAGGAGCAGCCATGTTATCTAGCTTGGGTTTCACTAGATTCTTCTTATGGAATTCAGGAACCTTAATTTTTTCTCTCTGAAAATTTTCTGTATGTTCACAAGTACGATCACTGATGGCATATGCTTTCCAATGAATAAAGCATTCCAATTTTCCTCGCAAGATTCTTGAATATAAGACATAATTAACCTCGAATTCTTCATGATCCTTATTCTTGAAAGGTGGTGAAGGATTGGGTCTCCCTTGAGCTTCCTTAGCTTCATGACAAGATAGGTCCTTTGAGCTTTTAGTGGTGTGTTGTAGTGTTTCCAAGATCTTTGATGGAGTGCCTTAAGTAAGCACACCTCCTTGATTGAACACAAACTCCTTGTCCTTTATCTTCCTCTTATCTTCATAATTTGTATGCTCCATATCATTCATAATGACTTCTTGGTCTTTGAAAGTTCTTCGTTCGAATTTTTGAGGAATAGTGTCATGATTATTCAACATTTCTAGCTCTTGGACTTGGCTTTCTTTGAATAATTGATTCTCACATTGAACTACCTGATTGATAACATCCTCCAAGGTATTTGTTTGAGGCATGGATAGCAAGAGATATTTGACTTCAAGATTGAGGCCACTTCGAAACTGATTAACCATGTAGTTTTCTTGATATGTAGTTCCACAAAACAACATCTTGATATTCAAGGCATAGCTTGAAACTGATCGATCATCTTGTTGTAGCAATCTTTTCATCTCTTGGACATGTTCGATCAAGTCCTTTATCGTAGATTGAATCTCCTTGCATAGGGAATCCATGGTGCTTAGTCTTGATGAAGATAGTCTTGCCAAAATGTCAGGGGAGCACTAGATTCTGCTCTCTGACTATAGTAGACAAGATTTCGAAAACACACTTCTGATTACAAGAACACCCACAAAGGGAAAATGATACAAGAATACGTGAATGATACAAGATGTCCCACAACCCGGGATTGATAGGTATGAATAACTCGACTAGAGATGATACAGGAGATCCCACAACTCGGGATTGTAAGTATGAAACAAGATATTTCGATTACAAGAATTTCGTCCAGGGATATGAACTAGATACAAGAAATAACTAGAAAGGATCTTGTACTACGAGATTACAAAAGGACAAGAAAAGATGTCCAGGATACAGGACTAAACAGGACTAGATTGTGCTCCCCTGACATTTTGGCAAGACTGATTATGAATGTGACCAACCCCTCCTTATATAGGTTTTCCAAGGGCGGTTACGAATTCATGATGTCATCAATTTGAAACATGGTCTCGGGATGTCAGAATCAAGCAAGAAGACAATCGATCTTAGGGTTTTTGCACATTTCGGACACAATGGAGGCATTAGTTTCCCCAAATTCTCAGCCAATCATGAGATATGGAAAGCCACATGGAATCTAAGGTTTAAGATGGTTTCCTTTGTATCCATGACACTTGCATGCTTTTACAGATAGTGATTGGGCTGGTTGTTATGATACTCTCGTGTCCACTAGTGGTAATTGCTTTTTCCTTGGAGACTCATGCATATCTTGGTTGAGTAAGAAGCAACCTACAGTGATGACATCGAGTTGTGAAGCTGAGTACAGGGCAATTTTCACAGCTACAGTGATGATATCGAGTTGTTATGATACTCTCATGTCCACTAGTGGTAATTGCTTTTTCCTTGGAGACTCATGCATATCTTGGTTGAGTAAGAAGCAACCTACAGTGATGACATCGAGTTGTGAAGCTGAGTATAGGGCAATTTTCACAGCTACAGTGGAGTGTGTATGGTTGAGATGCATGTTGATGGATCTTTGCATGGAGATTGATATTGCTACGCATATTCTCATTGATAGTCAGAGTGCTTTGGCTGTTGCACAAAACTCAGTGTTTCATGCACGGACCAAACATATTGAGGTGCATTATCACTATGTGAGAGAGTGCCTTCATGTAGGAGATATTGATTTGGATATGTGCCTACACAAGATAATGTGGCAGACATATTCATCAAAGCTCTTCCACGGGAAAAGTTTGAAGCTTTTCGCAAATCTTTAGGCTTATAACCTTGTGAGGGCTAATCTGTCACTCTTTGTATGTGTTCACATCATTCGCTCTAGGGGGTTTTGTTACACTTATGTGTTCCTCGAGTAGCTTTGATGTGAACCTTTTCCCTATACATGGGCACTTTTTACTCTAGTGCTGGCTAGAAGTTTTTTCCCCATGTTACCACATACTTGATACTCTCATATGCGGTGGTACTTTGTACTTAGGGATATTATTCAGCTCTTACTTCAGTTCACTTTATCATCAATAGAGAGAGTTATTCCAGCCATTGTCTTCTCCGTGTGTTTTGTTGCATTTGTGCTCCTTGTGTGTGCTTCTCGTGTGTGTCTCACACTTCTACACACACCTAAAAATACATAGGCATATATATATCATGCATACATGCATATAACACTTATATTCATGCTCATGCACACTCTAATATGCATACACACTCACATATATGCACATGCATCTAACTTCATGCATACATGCACTCTCTCTTATGCTCATGCATATGCATATCTTCTAAGTTGAAAATGCACTCATCATGCAGACTCATGTATATGCATACGCCTCTCGCTCATTCTTATGCATATATGCATCTACTTAATCATGCACATGCCCACACATTCACTTATGCATATGTTCACATCATTCTTTTTGCACATGCTCTCATACACATGCATAAATCTCATATGCATATGCACTCATATGCTTACACACATGCATACATTCAAGAACACATGGATGCATACACAGTCATGAATAAGTGCATACATACATGCACCTCTCTCTCTCTCTCTCTCTCTCTCTCTCTCTCTCTCTCTCTCTCTCTCTCTCTCTCTCTCTCTCTCTCTCTCTCTCTCTCTCTCTCTCTCTCTCTCTCTCTCTCTCTCTCTCTCTCTCTCTCTCTCTCTCTCTCTCTCTCTCTCTCTCTCTCTCTCTCTCTCTCTCTCTCTCTCTCTCTCTCTCTCTCTCTCTCTCCTCTCCCTCTCCCTCTCCCTCTCCCTCTCCCTCTCCCTCTCTCTCTCCCCTCTCTCTCTCTCTCTCTCTCTCTCTCTCTCTCTCTCTCTCTCTCTCTCTCTCTCTCTCTCTCTCTCTCTCTCTCTCTCTCTCTCTCTCTCTCTCTCTCTCTCTCTCTCTCCCTCCCGCTCCCTCCCTCCCTCCCTCCCTCCCTCCCACCCTCCCTCCCTCCCTCCCCCTCTCTCTCTCTCTCTCTCTCCATGATGATCTTCCTCCTTACTATGTAATAGCTCCACTTAAGAACTCTGATCTCTCAGCTTGTGATTTGACTACGTTGAACAGTTCTCATGTAGAACACAATGAAGCCAATGCTATGCAGGCTAACAAGTATGATGGTGATAATAGAGAACCAAATGTGGGGGCACATTGCATGCTTGAATAACACCCCAATGAGATAGAAGAAGGAGGATCCTAACGATACAGGTATCCAAAGCATCGCAAAAGGAATGATTGATATTGACCCAAGATAGTACACAACATAGTCCAATTTTAGCCAGCCCTTGGAGACCACAGGGCCATAACATGGTGCTATCCTGGCTTCAATCTGTTTGAAAGATAAATAACTTGTTCTTCCAAGGTGATACATCACTACAAAGGGGAATCCCATGATAAGAAGAATATCTGATGTTGTCAAGATTCCCAAGAGACTACGCACCCACAAAGGGTATGTGCTTAATTTGGAAAATATGCTTCCTCACTTTGAAAGCCTTTAATTTCTTCTTATTATAGAGATCAGCTTAATAACAAGAAAACTTAAAGCTGCCATGAGTACCCAAGGAACTGTTTGATATATAAGAGCAAAACCTTCTCTACCATCAGTTGGGAAGAAACAGGAGCTTATGTGTTTGCAAAGGTCGTCTTCATTGAATTCTGGCTCTAGAGAAAAGAACCAATGCATTATCCAAGTGATACATGCAACTGCGATGACAACCTCCGTGCTTCTTTTTGTTACCACTGCTAGTCTTCTGTATATAGAGTGCATCATCGTCACCCTCCCTCTCTCTCTCTCTCTCTCTCTCTCTCTCTCTCTCTCTCTGTGTGCATGCAAACAGCAGTGGGAGGGTGTAGCTCAAGTGTAAGCACCACCTCCTTTACTTTTCAATCCGTGGAGACATGAGGACTAGTATGAAGACCACGAGTGAGTGAAAGCACAAGTGCGTGAGTGAAAGCACACAAACATGCACACACACGCGCACAAGGTAAGAGCAAAGAGAGGAACAATGGAAGGACTTCGGTTGCCAAAGAGTTCTCTTACAAGTCTCTATTCTCTAATAAGCTAACCTCAAAAATGAGCTCTCTAGCGCTTTTTATAGTTTTTTTACTAGTTTTGGCCCTGTTTAGACCTATGTCCGACCTATTTGAAAATTAGGTTCAATGGCTTATTTGAGGGCTCAAACGAAGTCTAGTCTAAAAATTATGAAAAATGGTAGGATGATACCTCTAATACTCCTCAAGCTGAAGGACTCCTTAGCTTGAACAAAATGGTGTTACAAAGATAGAAAATGGTATTTACAATGGTTTTTAGTGATGAAAATCACTATTTTTATATGGATTCTTCTAAAAAATTGACATGTACTTCTTGGAGCGCCCTACTTGCTCCTTCTTGTGTATCCACTTCTTTGATGCACTTATTATGCTTGTCCTTGACCTTGAGCTTCAACACTCCCCCCCCTCTCAAGTCTGTCGTCCTTGACAGACCCTTGTTGTAATGGTTGTTCCATGTAGTGCTTTGAGAGGTAGTGTCCATCCTAAGAGCCATCTATCTTGCAATTGTAGTAGGTTTTGTTGTCTGGTTCCTCATTTGTCATTGCAAGCTTGTGCAAGTTGTAGTCCCTTGGTATGTGCTTCTTCCTTGGATTCCAGCATGAATGTGTCATTGTGGGCCTCCACTAATGTCCTCCAAATCTTCCAAAGATGATGTTAATATGTAGCTCATGCCAAGTACTCATAACCCATAATGAGGGATGGATAAGTGTGTTCGTGCATGGGTTGAGGAAAATATGTGCCTTGTGCATGGCCTAGTAATGTATTCCTATGTATGCTTACTTGGAAAATGCATTGGAGGAAGTATGGTGCAAAAATTAGGGGTCTTGAGCTAAGTGCTCAAGGGTATGCCGACGGAGAGGTTTCCCAATATATCATGGTTATGGTGTTTCCAGAGTAAAGATACTTATCATGGTGAAGGGTCGATCGATGTTTATCTCTTCGTGTTCTACACCCGACATTTGTGATGGAACATTGTTGATGAATGTCCATGTTGATGGTCCACTAATGAAATTTTTTGAGTGCCTAGTCCTGTCTCCTCTTTTCAAAGCAACATTTGCTAAATACTGAGAATTGATTTTCTTTATATTCCTTAACAAACAACAGTGGGTAACTACACCAAGCTTAGTTTCACATATTCTCTTTAGCTCACCCTAAGCAGGAGTCTTCTCATCCAGTATACATACAAGGATTTGAAGGGTACCAAAAGTACCCCTTGCAGATACCACCTTGGATGCTCTCAGACATACAGTAGCTAAGCATCTCTCAAGTTGCGGGCCTTCGAGATCTTCCCTTCTACCAAAGTAAGGGGAAACAAAGTTGTGATGCCATGTTCCTGTCAAGTTCTTGACATCTACTAGATAAAGTAGCAATAATATCATCTACCGAGACACACTTCTGTCCAAACTGATAAATGCCTAGTAATCAATGGTTCCACCTTCAACTAAGCATGACTCATTCATGTTCCATGAGCCAAACGTGGAAACGAGTTCTTTCTCTCTCATTTGTTTTCTTCTTCTCTTTTTTTCTTTTTATTTTGTGAAACAATGTCACAAAACAAGAAGTCAAAGGTTAGTATCAAAAAAAATAGTTTACATGTGTCAATGTGCTCTTGTGCCTGGGACTCTCAATTATGTCTATGCACCACCATGTAATGTGCCCCTATATTAATGCATACTTTGGAAATGCATGATCTGAATGGTGGAAAAGACGGGGTTGTGCAAGGAGCACATGGTTGTCGCTCGTAAAGGCTTTTGATGTTATTTGTAGATGTTGATGCCATCTGTCTTGTACATATCCATTGCATCTCGAGATGACAATTGATCCTTCCTCCTTATAGGGATCCATTTGAGAATGGTCTTCGATTGTTTAGTGATCTCCTTGGGCTGCTTCATGTTTGGATGGTTTCTTGAGGGTTTGATCCTTCGTGGTTGGCACTTTGGTTCTATGGGGCCCACCGGTGCTTTTGGCTTCCATACCCATACCATTGTTGCTAGTCTTCTAACTCTTGTTGAAGAGGTGAGTTGGTCTACTTTTGGTTTTGGTGTTGGGTTTTGACCCTTGCCTCGCCTTGGCTTTGCTGTTGAGACTTTTCTCATGTGGGAGAGCATGGGTTGTTGTGTATGTAACAGCTTCTTGGGTACCCATATTTGTAATTGTCCTTGTTGAGCCGCAACTAATTTCTTAGGCACCCAAACTTGTCGGACACCTTGTGGTTGAGCTTGTCCTAGCTTTTTGTTCGTCTTTTGGCCTGGTTGGCTTGCCTAGATGGGAATTGTTGTGGCAAGGCTGGTGGTTGCTCTCCTTTTCATACCCAGATCTACTTCATGCCTGGCACTACTTGCTTCTTGACATCTCTTTGTGTATTTGATATAGCCGTTGTCCTATACTGTGTTGCTTGCCCTTTTGGTTGAGTTGTGGTTGTGGCATTAGTCCTTGCACAAGAGGAGGATTCCGCTTGTCCTTGAGCCAATTCTCCCATGATTGAGTTCTTCTGGAATACAGAGCTTTTCACACATACAACATCTTGTTTGTGAAGATCAGTCTTAGAGGGACTAAGAGAGTGTGAGGTGCCATGATCTGCGAGCATGTTCTCTAATTCTAACATAATGCATTGTTCCTGTACCCAAACTTGAAGAAGTTGACTTCTTAGGTTCAAGTTGACTGCATGGTCATAAATCCAATCTTAACCCAAGACAAGTGGTTCTGTAAGGTCTTCATCGTGACACACTAGCATTTTGACTTTCATTGGAACAACTTGAAGGTAGATGGGAAGTTCCACCTCGCCCAAACTAGGGGTTTCCACACCTCCCAATCCTATGAGATATGTTTCGATGGGCTTGATGTCCAATTGTAGGTCTTGGCAATATGAAAGTCTAACTGCACTAGTTGTTGCACCTGAGTCAACCAATGCTCTCATAGTCCTTACACTCTTTCCTTGTCCTACCTCTATGGTCACAAAGGGGTGTCGATCGATGATTCGAGAAGTAATAATGCCCAATTTTTGGCACATTTCCATGTGATATTTTGGGGCTTTTGGGTTGACATCTAAGCCTAGTCGCCTTAACTTATTTCACCTAATGTGCTCTCTTGCCTCAACTTGTGCTTGTTCTCTAACCCTTAACTCTTCTTCTTTTCGCTTCTTAGCAGTATTGAGCCTCATTAGCATATCCTCCGTAAGAGGTTCTTGACACAACTTGACTCGGCATCCACTAATAAAGTTTGGCAAGATGTCATCTTCTAGGGTGGCCAATTGAACCACACCACTAGTGGAAATTCTATTAATGATCATGGTTCCGTATCCTCTTTTTTCCAACTTATGGGCATGTTGCTTTAGCATATAAACTAGCACTAGGTCTCCCTCTTTCAATCCTTTATCTTTGATGTGTGCATCAAAGTATGCCTTTTGTCTTTTCTTTGCAGCATAGATACTTGCTATTGCTCGTAGCCTCATCTCACCTAAGCATTCTAGATCAAAGATCCTATGGGACAATTCATGTCCATTCCACTCATGCTCTTGTGCTACTTTTAAAGCCGGGATTAAGAAATCTAATGGTAGCACAGCATTCTGTCCAAAGACCATCTGAAATGGGGTGGCATTGAGTACTGTTTTATAGGCAACTTGGTAAGCCCAAACAGCATGATGAAGTTGTTTATCCCAATTAGAGCGTTTGTTATTTACAAGCTTGGTCAAGACATTACATAGGATCTTGTTTGTGCTCTCCGCTTGTCCGTTAGCTTGTGGGTGATAGGGGGCCAACTTCTTATGTATCACCAAGAATTCTTGGAGAAGATTTTCAATGACTTCATTCAAGAAGTGTGTACCTCTATCACTGACTAACTCTATTGGTAATCCATATCTTGTGAACATGTTCTCAAATAAGAACTTAGTCGTAGTTTGAGCATCATTCTTTGTGGTGGCTTTCACTTCTACCCACTTGGTCAGGTAATCGGTGGCTACAATAATGTATTCAGCATGGGAGTTTCTAGCTAGGAGGTTAATGGGACTATAAAGTCTATACCCCATTTCAAAAATGCACGTCCTCCCATCATTGGCCTCAAAGGCATCTTGTCTTTTCTAACCGGATATTGTGCACGTTGGCATGTGTCACATTTCTTCACATAGGTATGTGCATCCATATGAAGAGTTGGCCACCAAAGTCCAGAGAATAGAATGGTCTTAATTACTCGGTCAGGACCAAAATGTCCACCTGCAACACCACTATGTGTGGCCTCTAAGACTTCCACATAATCTGATTCATGAATGCACAATCTTAAATAACCATCTTTTCTTCTTCGATATAGGTTGTCTCCAACTAAGGCATAGTCTTGAGCCTCTTGCTCCATGCTTCATCTTCTTGCTAGACTAGCCTCTTTGGGTAATATTCTCGATCTCATAAATTCTACCAATGGAGGGCCCAATCCTGAATTAATGACACTTGATAAAGGGTCGCATGCTCCACTGGGGGTTTTTCCTAGCACACTGGACAATTCTTAATCCACTCATGAATTTCTTTGTCCATGCTAGGCCAACACACTCCTAAACATTTTAGATTCTGCACTATTCGTTGTTTAGAATAGTAATTTCCTAGCAATCCTTCATGAGCTTGTTGCAACCAACTACTATGTTCATCGTCCTCGACACAACAAGCTAGTACACCTTCTGTATCTTGCTTGTGCATGCTTCCTGCCAATATGTGATATTTTTGTGATTTTACAATTTCATCTTTGTTTGTTTTCACATTCTTATTTGCGGGTCCAAAGGTTAGGACAGGTACCAACTTATTTGCCCATTTAGGAACAACCTCCAAATTGAACAGATAAGCGTCGGGTAGGTCATCAGACACTCCTTGAGGTGACTCTCTTGAAGTAATGCGAGAAAGGTGATCTGCTCGAAGGTGGGTTCTACCTTTTCTAACAACAACTTCAAAGTCATATTCCATTAGTAAGAGGAACCATCTTACTAAACGTCCTATATTGCAAGGTTTATTGACCAAATACAATAAGGCTTGATGATCAGTAAAGAACTTGAATTCGTTGGCCAATAGGTAGTGTCTAAACTTCTTCATAGCATATACCATGCCTAAGCCCTCTTGCTCTGTTGTGGTATAGTTTTGTTCAGCTGCGGTTAGCTATCTGCTAGCATATGCTATAGGCAAATCTAGATTTCCTTCACTTGTGGGTTGTGCTAGCACACATCCTATTGCATGATTGGATGCATCCACATGGACATGGAATGTTTTGTTCCAATCAGGAGTGGTCAGTATTGGTGTTGTGCACAAATGTCTTTTTAACTCATGGAAGGAATTTTCACATTCGTCGTTCCACTCAAAATTTGTCAATAAGGCATAAAGAGGTCTAGCTATGATTGCATACATGTGGATAAACCTACGGTAATATCCACAATGGCCCATAAAGGCTTGTACCTCTTTAACATTCCTCGGCCTCGGCAGCTCTGCTATAGCTTTGACTTTGTCCTCATCTGTTGATATTTCGTTCTTAGAAACAATGTGACCTAAGATTTTTACCTTGATGCACCATGAACACACATTTTTCTGGGTTCAAACACACTCAATATCCTCTACACTTGTTGAAGATTTGTCTGAGCTCAGGGATGTGGTATCTTCTTTCTTGGGAATGGGCACATAAATCGTCCACATATACCTCTAAGCTCTTTTGCAAGATCTCTTTGAAGACATGACACATGAACCTTTGGAATGTTGCAGGTGCATTGGTTAGCCCAAATGGCATCACACGAAATGCAAAAATTCCCCACTCTGTGGCAAAAGCTGTTTTGTGTTGATCTTCTGGGGCAATGGCTACTTGACTTTAACCTGAAAATCCATCAAGGAAGCTATAAAGTTCCTTGCCTACAACACGCTCCAATAGGTGTTCTGTGATTGGAAGCGGATAACTATCTCTGATTGTAGTGGCATTAACTTTTTTAAGGTTAATACACACCTGCAACTTGCCCCTCTTCTTCGGCACCACTACAATGGGGGACACCCATTCAGTATGCTCAATCTTCAATCAGCCTATCAATTTCTTCTTTTATTTTAGCTGCATAAGTGTCATTATATGTGTAGGGTTTTTGTTTGGTAGGCTTGGCATCAGCGGTCATGGGGATTGTATGAGATCATATCCTTGGATCTACTCCCTTTAAGTCTCTATACTGCCAAGCAAACACGTCCCTATATTCCCTTAATAGAGCTACGAGCTCCATTTCTTCTCCTGCACTTAGGTCATCTCCTATGTATGTACATCTCTCTTCATTCTCCTCAATGGTCACTACAATCTTTTTGGTCTTTTCCTTATTATCATATGATTCTCCTATGATGGCCTCTCTTTTAGGCATTCGTACCAAAATTTTTTGGTCTTCAACTTCATATTTCTTGAAATTTTCTGGTACTTCAAACAATGATTCCTCCTCTTCTTATTTGAGTGCTTTTCTTTTCTTTTTCTTTTGACTACTCTCACTTCCATTCTTTGAATTTACCATTTTAATTCTTGTAAGAGGTTCTTCTTCTTTCTGGCTAAACACTCCTACATCTTCTAAATAGTGTTTCTCTGAGTTAAAGCAACTATCCATCACAATGGACTCTAGATCATCGTCATTCTCTTCTTCTTATATGACATCACTAGGGTCACATTCTTCTAGCAAGGGCTGACACATGAACACTGAAATATCATAGCCCTCCTCATCACAATGAGGTGTCCATTGTTCTTCATTGACTGCAATGTCCATAGTAGCTAAGATTTCTGCCCAACCATGAGGCTCAAATTCCTCATCTGGAAAGATCATCGGTGTATAGGCTAGGTTTTTAATTGGTCTATCTCCTAGAGAAGATCCTTCTTCTCTTGCCTTTATGCGTTTTTCCTCTTCCTCCGTGACCTTGCACATCCATAAATGAGCTTCATGCAACCAGGATAGATCAGGTGAACTTCCAGAATGTACAGAGATAGAATCTTCTTTCGCTTTGTGGATAGGATTCCACTGTAGGGATGGTACATCTTTGAAGGTGTAATCCTTCAAATTGACCTTGGTGGTGACCCCTAAGTGTTGTAAGTACAAGGAGTTGGCTCCCCAATCCTGTACTATTTGCAATTGTCGTAGGAAGGGTCTTCATAGGATCATCTCATAGACATTATTTTTCTCAAAGTCACATATAGCAAATGTATGTTCAAACTCTACACCACAGGTGGTTAAAGTTATCCCTTCTAGCAATCCTAGAGGTCTTTCAAAATGACCATTTGCCATTTGAAGCTTCATGCTAGTTGGTCTTAATGTGGGTTTGCCCCATCGCTTCCACAAGGAGGTGGTCACAATAGCACCACCAGCACCTGAATCTACGATCGCATTGGTTGTGTAACCTTGGTAGGTGATTGGAAGATAAGTATTACCTTCTTCACCTTCACTCATGTCCCCTATTTTGTCTAGAGGTATCTCTGGTACTTTCTGCTTAGAGCCTCCTTTTGGCATATTGGAATCAAGTTCTAGGACATGATCCTGCACATGATTCCATAGCTCAGGTTTTGCTTTGAGAAGCTCTCCTACAGTGAGATGACATTGAACCTTAGTGTTCTTCATGACATCAGTGTTCCTTGGGACCACTGAGTCTTCATGTCTTTCCAATATTGTGGGAGCATTGATTTGAAGAGATTCAGATTCCCATGGGCTTGTGAATTGTGGCAACTCTTGTAAAGAATTAGATTCAAAATCTAATATTTCATCTTCTTGTTGCTCTATTTGGTCTCCATAGATAGACGGAATGACTTGGGGAAATTGATCATGATGATCATCAATCTCTGGAATAGGAGGGGGGTTAATCCTCTCCTTGGCCCATTTCTCTTCTTGTATTTCTCGCAAGAACTCTTGAGAGTACTCTTGAATTGAAAGAGGTGTTCCAACATCCATGGAATTAAGAACATAAGCTTTCATTGGTGGAGAAATTTCTCTGTCAACAATTGGTTGAGCCAGTGGAGGTAAAGAAACATGTGGTTTGTTTATCAACTGCTCTAATCTTTCTAGTAAGCCCTGGAAATGCAAATCTAGTGTGACAGAGTTTGTTTGATTGAACTTTTGATTAGTCTCAAGCATAGCTTGAGCTAGTTCTACCATTTTCATGCACATTTTCATCCGTTCAATCTCTATTTTTCTTTTTATCATGTTGCAGCAACCATTAATGTACTGCTTTATGTATGTATCTTTTCTCAACTTTTTTGTTAAAGGGGAAAGGTTTAACCCCTATTCAGAGCTAAGGTTATAGAGGCATACTATAGTCAGAACTAGGATCTCGTTAGCTAAATGTTTCAAAAATTAAGGAAGCCTACTTCTATAAAATAAATCTATTTCTACTAAGAGTCTCAAGTCAAGTTTTCCCTTCTCCTATCCTCATAACAATCATAAGTGTCCTAACACTTACCTTGACTCACATACACATCCCTACTTTGATTTATAATTCTTGATTTACATAATTTTAATACCTTTCCTTTTATACGAGAAACATGTAAATTCCTAACTATGAAATGCATGAAGAGAAATTTTATATTAAAAATAAAGAAAAATTAGAACTATTTTACCTTATTAACATCATGCTTCATCTTCATCATCCAAGAAGTCTTCATCTAACTCGTAGTCATTGCTTGACCTTCTTTTGAATAGCTTAATCCTCTTACCTGCAATCATATTTCTTAATGGAGTTCCATCAAGTTCTCTTAAAGTAGATGTACTTGTATAAAACACAGAAACAACAACATATGGACCAAACCATCATTTAGTTAATTTTCAACATGCATCATATTGACTTTCAAAAGTACTATCATAAAATAGTACCCAATCTTCACTATATATCGATCGTGACCGTAGTCGATGTTTCTTGTCAAAGTAAATTTTATTCTTTAATCGTGACGCTTTTAATTTTTTAGTAGCCTCTTTTAGATTCTCATTACCTTGTTTTGATTATGTAATTTTTAATGCCAATAAATCTTCTCGTCTTAAATTATCTTTCCATTTTAAACTGATCTAGTTTAATATCTGAGTATGTATAGGAAAAATCAGCTTTTCACAATACATGAGTTTAGCTGGCATAAAACCAGTTGTTCTCGTGTACATCACCCTGTCGGCCCATAAAGCAAATGGTAAGTATTTTGCTCATTGCCTAATATCTCCATGGCATGCTTTTGAGATCTCTTTTACTATGGAAGGATGTCCTCATTAAATTTTTCCATTTGCTTTTGGGTTGTAGGTTGTCATAAGAGACAAATGAATTCCATATTGATCAAAGAACTCTCTAAAGTATTTCGATGGCGATGTACCACAGTGCACTCTCCTTCTAACGATCTCTAGGAAGATATCCTCAGAGTAGAAAACCGAGCTCCTAATGTTGCACACGGTACTCTGCATAGAGACTGTCGAATACACAATGTACACAGGGAGCACGAAGACAGACTTCTTAGGTCTTACAAATGCGATCGAACTTAAAGTTTGTGACTGACCAGGCCACTTTATGTTTTATTAAAGAACATATATATATAAGTGTCCAGTGACCATTTGGCCTTTCACATGGACACGAACAGTAACAATCTCCCACTAAAGGCCAATATGGCCAAAGTAACTATGGGAGAACAATAAAGAATGATAAAGAATACCCGAGTGTAAGTATACAAACTATACCTCCCACCTGATGGGCATGTTACACAGTATACAAGTGACTATGTAAGATCATGAATCAAGTAATCCCCATCAAGTGACAATAGTGTCGAAAGCTATCCTGTGGTAGAGCTTTAGTCAAAGCATCTGCAACATTATCTTGAGTGTGAACCTTCTCAAGAATAATGAGCTCAGTGGCTAAGCAATATCGAATGAAGTGATACCTCACCTCAATATGCTTGGTGTTTACATGATAGACGGGATTCTTAGCCAAGGCAATGGCACTCTGACTATCACTGAAAAACCGAGGTACATGCTGAGGTAAACCCATATCACAAGCAAGACAAGAAAGCAACAACACTTCCTTACATGCCTCATTTGCTGCAACATACTCTACTGTTGATATATTTAGGTAGTGATGTGTGTGAACACTCTAGGACTGCCGAGGCACTTTTTTCCCTCTTTAGGAGGTTTTTTTCCCCCGGCTTGTATATACGCCTATTGCCCTAATGGGCTACTTATCTTTGTACATTCTCTAGTAATACATTCAGTATTGTGTGTTTGTGCTCCAAGCTTCTTCTTCTTCCTTGTGTTGTTCGCGTGCTTCCGCAGACGTCTATCTCCAACAATTGGTATCAGAGCAGGTCCTCGCTTCTTCTAGGGTGCCGTCGACACTCCTCCGTTTGCAGTCTCAGATTCGCACGAAATTTGGTGAGCATACTCAGGGTGTTTTCAAAGATCAAAACGGCTTCGCTCTATGGTGTCGAAATCATGATCTGAGCTCGTTTCGGCCTCCGAACGCACTATCGCAGTGCTTGTGCAGGCTATTTCGTCCTTTTGTGCCAAAGGTATATACCAATTTCTATTCGCCAGTTTAAGCATCTCAAAGTCTGCTACAGGTCTAGCGGAACTCGTTTGGGTTATTCCGTTCAACTTTTTGAGATACAGTCAGTTTTCTGCATCAAGGTATTTTAGTCACCGGCCATGGCTGAAAGCAGTGATGTATTCCGTATGTTGGTTGTTGAGGATAAGTTGGATGGTACCAACTACCCATTATGGGCTTATATGATGTGACATGTACTAGTTGCAAAAGGATTGTGGAACATTGTGCAGGGTGTTGAAAGACGTCTTGTTACACCTATAACGACAGGTACTGCAAATACAGGTGTTGGAGCTGATGAAGATGGTATCGAAGATGATATTCCGCAGATTCATGTTCGTGCTGCTGTTTCTGTTGCACCTACTGCAGAGCAGATTCGTTGGGATGGCAGAGATGCCTAGGCACATGCATTGATAGCTTTGTCTGTCAAACGTGCCATTATTCCTCACATTCGCTCTTGCAGAACAGCAAAGGATGCTTGGGATACACTTACCACTTTGTACCAGGCTAGGAATGAGGCTCGTGTTGCTTACCTCCGAAAACAGTTGGAGAGTGAGCACATGAATGAAGGTGATTCTATGGACTGTTTTCTTACAAAGATCAAAGACCTGAAGGAACAATTGATTTCTGCTGATGAGGTTATACCAGATAGCTCACTTGTGCAGACCGTTCTGAATGGTCTTCCTGATTCATATCAGAGTTTTGCCTCTACTCTTCGGTTGATGATGAAAGGCAATCCGAACGCCTTGTCATTTGAGGAATTAGTCTCTGTTCTGTTGCAGGAAGATCTGTCCAGGAAGAACAGGTCCATTATGCATGTTGCAGATCAAGATTTCCTGGCTAGTCAGAAGGGCAAAGGAAAATGGAGCTCTTCTACTGGTAAGCAGAAATCTGCAAATGCTGCACAATCGAAGAACCAGGATAAAGATGAGAAGAAATCAGAAAAGCAGAAATTGTTCTGCAAGTACAAATGTAAAGGAAATGATCATATTATAAAGAACTGTCCAAAACTGGCTGCTAAAGAGGCAAAGAAGAAAGAGGCTGGAATGGTTGTTGCAGAGGCCTCTACACCAAAAACAGAGTCTGCAAATCTTGTGCAGGAAGAAGAATGGGCGTTTACTACTGTCTGTAGTTTTTACCCATCTTCTCATGATCAGTGCATGTCTGCAATAGACTTAGATGTTTGGTACTTTGATAGTGGGGCGACCAAACATATTACCTCATAGCGCAGTTTCTTCTCTTCACTCGAGCCTGCCCCTACATGGAATACTGTCACATGCGCCAATAACTCCTCTTATCCTGTTATGGGAGTTGGTAAGATCATTCTAACTACTGCTGATGGTAGTTCTTTCACTTTGTCAGATGCTTTATTTGTGCCAAGGATCAAAAAAGAACTTGTTATCAGTTTCTGCATTAGCCAAGATTGTCTTGGTTGTGAAATTCATTGATGACAGGTGTACAGTCCATGATCTCTCAAATGGCGATGTGATTATTGCTTCTGGCATTTTATGTCGTGGGCTGTATAAGCTCATAGACTATGAAAGATCTATGAATGATTCGGCATGTGCAGTTCATGATTCTCAGACTATGTCAGATGCAAAGCTTTGGCATGCACGCTTTGGTCATCTGAATTTTGCTAGTTTGTTACGCCTGCAGAAATCTGAAATGGTGTCCTCTTTGCCCAAACTTGAGGCACCTGGAAAACATGTTTGTGAAGGCTGTATTTTGGGCAAAATGCAGCGTTCTTCCTTTCCAAAAGATGGTTCATATAGACACCCTCTTTTGGAAATTACCTTTACTTCGTGACTTTCATTGATGATTTTTCCAGGCATGCATGGGTATATCCACTCAAAGCAAAGTCCGAAGTGTTCATGTGCTTCAAACAGTTTTTGGTTTTGGCTGAAAATCTGTCAACATGTAAAATGGGCACCCTCCGTTCTGATCGAGGGGGGGAATATATGTCTTCAGATTTTAATGCACTTCTAGCTGAACGTGGGATAGAACACCAGTGTACAGTGCCGTATACACCTCAACAGAATGGAGTTGCTGAACGAAAGAACAGGTCACTCATGGAGATGGCGAGGTGCATGGTCAAAAGTCAGGCTTTACCACATAGTTTCTGGCTTGAGGCTTTCATGTGTGCAGCATATGTACTGAACAGGTGTCCCACTAAAGCGTTGCAGTCTATCACTCCATATGAGGCTTGGCATGATTGCAAGTCATCAGTTGCTCATCTACGTGTTTTTGGTTGTTTGGCATATGCATTAGTGCCTGAACAACATTGCAAAAAATTGGATGATAAGGTAGTAAAATGTATTTTTGTTGGGTACAGTTCTGAAAGTAAAGGCTATCGTCTGTATCATCCACAGACTAAATGCATTCTGGTTAGCCGTGATGTTGTCTTTGTGGAAGATGCTATTCAGCCATTGCTTTCATGCACTAAGGAGACATCTGTTAGCTCCAAAGACATGTATGATACTTTGATGCCTCTTGTTACAGGTGGACAGGCTAGTGCTAGTCCTAATGAGGCAACTTCTCAGCCTTTGCAGGTTTCATATGATGATGCAGATCATTCCATTTCTGATGCAGATTTACATGATGCACTTGTTGATGAGAGAGCTGATATTGAGCAGGCAAAAACTATGCCAAAATAGTTGGTGCAGACTTTGCGTGACAGCAAATTAGATGCACCTTTGTCATATCGTACTCGTTCAGGCTCTCATAGTGCCTCCTTTGCATCACATTGCTATGCTATGGCTGCATCTAGTCTCTGTGATGAGAATGAGCCTATTTCTTTTGATGAAGCACAAAATTCAGAAAATTGGATGGCTGATATGCAATCTGAATATGATGCTATAATGAAGAATGGTACATGGTCTTTATGTGACTTGCCTCCTGGCAAGAAGGCCATTGGCACTAAGTGGGTATACAAGCTGAAGCGTAAACCTGATAGTACAGTTGACAGGTATAAGGCTAGGCTTGTTGCAAAGGGTTATGCACAGGAAAGAGGCATTGATTTTGATGAGACCTTTGCACCTACATGCCGTATGACTACTGTTCGGAGCATTTGTGCACTTGCAGCCCATCATGGTTGGAATGTACATCAGTTGGACATTAAAACAACATTTCTGAATGGTGACTTGCATGAAGAAGTGTATGTTTTTCAGCCCCGTGGCTTTGTGCAGAAAGGGCATGAAAACCAGGTTTGCAGGTTAAAGAAGGCATTATATGGTTTAAAGCAAGCACCACGTGCTTGGTATGAGAAGATACATGCCTATCTGATTGCACATGGTTTTGAGAACAGTCCAACTGAAAGCACCTTATATGTTAAACGTGCTAATGATGTGTTTCTGATCATTGTTGTCTATGTTGATGTCATGCTGATCACTGGTCGTATTGAGACACATATTGCTGATTTTAAGGCTGATTTTCATGCCTCATTTGAGATGTCTGATTTGGGGCATTTGCATCACTATTTGGGCATTCAGTTTATGCACGTTGATGGTGGAATGGCTTTGTGTCAAACGAAATATATTGACACATTATTGCAGCGTTTTGGCCTTGAAGACTGTAAGCCTATTGCCACTCCTATGGAGATAGGTTTACGATTGAGTCTTCATGATGCTAGAGATGCATTTGATGTTGTTCTCTATCAGCAGGTTGTTGGATGCTTGATTTACTTATGCATTACTCGGCCAGATATTCAGTTTGCTGTCTCACAGATGAGCAGGTTTATGCATTGCCCAGGAGTCACGCATTGGAAAGCGGTTAAGCGCATCTTTCGCTACTTGAGTGGTACTCGGCTACTTGGGTTGTTTTATCCCAAGGGGGGATCACTACCGCTAGATTTGCATGCTTTTTCTGACTCAGATTGGGCTGGTTGCTATGACACTCGTGTTGGTGCATTTTGCACAAGCCTACATGCTTGATATATTTGATATCATCCTCATTTGTAAGTCACATGAGTAGTCATGTGAACATCTCTTGTAAAAGAGTTCATTTTTATGTCTTGTAATTGAAAAAAGAAAAAGGAAAAGGATGGCTTACCTCATGCATGATGTAAAAGCAATTTCGTGGCTCTAACTACCAAAACCCATGACTTTTTGAGCTGAGGGAATATCTCCTAACTTTGGGGATCACTTTTAGGTGGAGCCATTCGAATTCGAATTCAAAACTCCCTCTAAGAATAGCTATAAAAGGAGCAAGAAGGAAGAGGCGATTAGCAAGCCTTGTACGTCACCACTTCATGTCATTTTGTAGAGATTGAAGAGCTTACTCCATAGCTCTATCATTCTACTCCCATTGTACAAAGATTCATTGCCAATGTGGTTGTAATCATATGTGAGTCTATACATTTATCATCATCTACTTCTCTGTTTTGTTCTCTACTATACTCACTCAGAGCAGTACCTTCAGAAGGTCATATCTCACGTTCTACTAATTCTTTTTCAGTGATTTAATGTGTGTTGGAGAGCTCTTACTGTCTAGTTTCCGCATATCAATTTTCAAGGTCATTGGATTTATAGTTTTTGAGATATCTGCATTTTAGTGCTCACTGGTCTATCTCTGCAGAGCCCCGAGAATGGTGAGCATGTTCCAGAAATTGATAAATCTTGTTCTCAGTGCTCAGTCCATCATTTGAAGTGTTTTAACTTGGATTGGGAAGCTTGCTAAGTCTATTTGCTATGCCCAAAATGAAGTTTTCTAATTCCTACCAGGTTGAGAGCACTGCTCATTTTTGCCAGCAAGTGTATGTCCAAAAATAGCAAGTTTTGGGAGCTAGTCATTTCGCAACTAGTCTGTCTTGACTTAAACTTTTGGGATACATGTTCCAAAGTACTTGGCTGATATTTTGGTGGATTTAGGAAGCTTAAAGGGTCTACTAATCAACTCTGAAGTCTCAGTTGGCTGGTGTGAAGCTGGTTGTAGCAGCACCTACTCATCTTTGGATTGCATCCACCATCTCTCTTCACAGTGGTATCAGAGCATAGTCAAGCAACATGGGAGATGGATTTCCATCAACAATTGACAAATTGGATCGAAACAACTACCCGGCATGGTCTCTAAGGATGGAGGCTTACCTTCAAGGGAGGAATCTATATGGATTCATATCCGGAGATGAAGCAATGCCAACCATGAGGAACAAAGGGCAACCATCACATGAAGAAGTGGAAGGACTTTCGAATTGGTGTTCGAAGGATGCACTTGCAAGGTCCTATATTCTAAATTCAATCTCTGATTTTCTTTTACCTCATGTCAAGGGATGCAAGACATCAAGAGAGACCTGGAATGCACTTGCTTCTTTCTTCTCTTCCATTACTCGAGCAAGGAAGAACCAATTGTGGATGGAGTTCACAACAATGAAGAAAAGCCCGAAGCAAAATGTGACTGATTATGTCACAAAGATGAAGGAGATTTCCGACCAACTTGGAAGCATTGGAGAGGTAATTGAAGAGGAGCAAATCATAAGACAAATCATGAATGGAATCAAAGAAGACGACAAGTGGGAGTCATTCACAACAGCCATGGATTTATACATGGATATGCATGTACCCGACCTCAACACACTCATGGGCCAACTCTTCACTCATGAAGCAAAGATTAGCAAAGGTGGTGAGTCCTCAAGAGGTAATCAAACTTTTGCCTTATATTCTAATAAAGCTAAGGTCAAGGATAAGTCAAAGAATAGGAAGAATGAAGATGAAGGAAGCTCTTTCCAAGCAAACTTTGCAGGTAGAGGAAGAGCTAGAGGAAGAGGCAGAGGTGGAAAGCAAGGCAGGGGGAGATTCCAATCATCTCAACCTTGCAACATATGTGGCTTATCTAACCATACTACTGAAGAATGTTTCAGGAATCCAAGGAACTCAAGAGGAAGAGGGTCCAATAGAGGTGGCTATGGATCAAATAGAGGCAGATACAATGGAGGCTACAACAACAACAACTACTACAACAACAATTACAACAACAACAACAACTATCAAAGTGGCCATAGAGGAAGAAGAGATTACAATAACTATGCAGAGGACCAAAGTCAAGAAGATTCATTATTGATTATGAATCTATCAGCGAAGAAGGGTAAGGATGATGATCACATATTTTACATTGATTCGGGATGCTCGAACCATGTAGCAGGAAATGTGGCTTTACTTTCTGATTTGGAAGATCCTCATAACAAGCATGAAGTGCAGACAGGAGATGACACAAAGCACTCAGTGGAGAAGATAGGTAATGTGAAGACATCAGATGGGAATATGAACCTCTTAAGCAAAGTCTTGTATGTCCCTACAATTACCAAAAATTTAATAAGTGTTGGACAGATTGTTGAAAAAGGATTGCAGGTTAGATTCAATCGATTTGGAGCATATGTTGAAGACCCAAGGCAAGGCTTTCGAAGGATTGCCAAAGGAGAAAAGACAGGAAGGCTTTTCACTTTTGAAGTGGAAGATACAAAGAACATAGCTTTGTTTAGCTATGGATCTCAAACTCTAACAAAGTTGGAGATATAGCACAAAAGGCTTGCTCACATTGGTGAGAGGACACTCAAACAGATTTGCAGGGACCAAAGTGTACTTGGTTTGCCTAATATCACAAGGCAACACATGATTTATAAGTGTGAAGCTTGTCAACTCGGCAAGGCTCATAGACAACCTTTCAATAAGAAAGGATATATGTATCAAAATCCTTTGGATCTAGTGCACACGGATGTGTGGGGTCCAAGTAAGGAGCCATCTATATCAGGCTCAAGATATTATGTGTCTTTCATAGATGATTGTAGCAGGTGGACCATTCTATTTTTCATGAAGCACAAGGATGAAGTGTTTAATTGCTTTAAGAAGTATATTGCTCTTGTTGAAAACCAAACAGGTAGGACTTTGAAACAACTCAGATCAGATGGTGGAGGAGAATACTTCTCTTCTGCATTTGATGCCTTCTTGCATGAAAGAGGCATTAAAAGGGAAGTCACTACAAGGTATATGTCATGGACAAGGAAACCATCTAAACCTTAGATTCCATGTCAATTTCTATATCTCATGATTGGATTAGATTTTGGAGAAACTAATGCTTCCATTGCGTCCGGAACGTGCCAAAACCCCAAGATCGACTGTCTATTCACTGAATTCTGACATCGGGAGGTCTTGTTACAAGTTGATGACATCATGATGACATCATCAACTCGCAACCGCCATACAGAACCGCCTTTGAACACCTATAAAAGGAGGGGTTGGCCACATTCATTCTCAGTCTTGCCAATGCCAGTCTTGGGAGCTCAAGGAGTCGTGACCTCCAAGTAAGTACTTTCAAGTTCCAGCTCAAGTTCTAGTCTTGTTTCTTGCTCTAGTCTTGTCTAGTCTTGTATTGTGGACATCCTTTCTTGTCCTATTGTAATCTCGTAGTACGAGATCCTTTCTAGTTATTTCTTGTATCCAGTTCATATCCCTGAGGGGATTTCTTGTAATCGAGATATCTTGTTTCCTACCTACGATCCCGGGTTGTGGGATCTCCTGTATCATCTCTAGTCGAGTTTTCCATACCTATTGGTCCCGGGTTGTGGGACATCTTGTATTGATCGTATATTCTTGTATTATTTTCCCTTCGTGGGTGTTCTTGTAATCAGAACTGTATTTCCGAAATCTTGTCTACTGTAGTCGGAGAGCACAATCTAGTGCTCCCCTGACATTTTGGCAAGACTATCTTCATCAAGACCAGGCACCATGGAGACTATTCGAGAAGAATTTTTTACTGCACTTAAAGTCATTCAGCAACAAGTCCAAGAGATACGAGAGAACCAACAGAGGATTCAACAACAGAGTATTCAAGATGTAATCACAGAACTTCAGAGGCAAATACAAGAGCTGCAGATCATTGTTAGTCAATCTTCTTCAAGTACCCCCATGACAAGTAACATGAAGAAAAGTCCAAAAGTAAGCATGCCTGAGAAATTTGATGGGACGAGATCAAAGTTTCGAGGATTTGTGCAACAAGTGAAGCTATTCATAAGAATGCAACCAGATAGGTACCCAGATGATGTTTCTCAAGTAGGACTCATAGGAACTCTATTATGTGGTCCTGCTCTTTCATGGTTTGCACCTATCCTTGAGAAGGACATGGATATTTTGCATGATTTCAAGGCCTTTATTCAAGAGTTCACATCCTCATTTGGAGATACCAATTGTTCACGTGTTGCCGAAACAAGGCTAAGGAAGCTACATCAAGGAAATAGGCCTGCATCTACCTATGCATCGGAATTCAGACAAATCATTTGTGACCTCACATGGCATGAGGATTATTTTATCAACCAATTTCGATGGGGCTTACGTGATGATGTTAAGGACCTCATGCTAACCATGCCCAAGGTAAATACTTTGAATGAATTCATGAATCAAGCAATTGAATGTGATAATAGGTTGTTCGAGAGAAAGCCCAGGATCCAAGTACTTCAACAACGCCATGACAACCTTGCAGCAGGACATTTTGGAGTAAATAAAACAATAGAACTCATATCAAGGGACTTTTGGTGGCCTCAGATGTGGAAGGAAGTCAAAGAATACATTCGAACCTGTGATACTTGCAATAGATCTAAGGTACCCCGACATAAACCTCATGGCCTCTTGCAACCTCTACCTATTCCAGAAAGGCCATGGGCTTCATTGTCGATGGATTTCATCACAGATCTACCAAAGTCAGATAAGTATGATGCCATTCTTGTTATTGTGGATAGATTTACAAAGATGGCACACTTCATTCCAACTACCAAGGCAATCACAGGTGCAGCCACTGCCAGACTTTTTCTTAGGTACATATTTAGGCTTCATGGATTGCCTGATGACATTGTCAGTGATCGAGGTCCACAGTTCATATCCAGCTTTTGGAACAGTCTTTGCAAGCTCCTTGGTGTTCAAGTTAAACTATCTACAGCAAATCATCCACAGACTGATGGACAAACAGAACGAGTGAATCAAGTCCTGGAGCAATATCTCCGTTGTACTAGCAACTATCACCAAAATGATTGGTTTGAGTTGTTACCCTTTGCAGAGTTTGCCTATAACAATAGTGTTCATGCATCTACTAAGCAAACTCCCTTCTTTGCAAACTATGGACAACATCCAAGGATGGATATACAACTCTCAAACCATGTCAAGAACCCAGCTGCCAGAGACAAGGCCCAGTACCTGATGGACATTCACAAAGAACTGAAGGAAGAGATCCATAAAGCTCAACAACAATATAAGTACTATGCAGATCAACATCGTGTCCAGAATCCATCGTATCAAATTGGGGATAAAGTATGGTTACTCCGAAACAATTTACAAACTTCAAGGCCTTGTGCAAAGTTAGATCATCAAAAGTTTGGACCATTTACCATCTTGGCCAAGATTAATCCAGTCACCTTCAAACTCCAGTTACCGAGTACCATGAGAATACATCCAGTTTTCCATGTATCCATGTTGGAACCATATCAGATTTCACCATTGAGGGGGGAGAGACCTAGTCCTTCACCACCTATCGAGATTGATGATCATGAAGAATTTGAAGTCGAGCATGTCCTAGATTCCAGAATATCCCGGGGAAGATTGGAATACCTTATTCATTGGAAAGGGTATGACATCAGTGATCGTACTTGGGAACCTGCAGAAAACCTTCAGAGAGCACCAATCAAGGTTCGAGAATTCCATAAGAAAAATCCAACGAAGCCGAGACCAGATAACATGACCGCTCCTCCTGGAACTCGTCGCTTGAGGGGGAGGTGATGTCATGGACAAGGAAACCATCTAAACCTTAGATTCCATGTCAATTTCTATATCTCATGATTGGATTAGATTTTGGAGAAACTAATGCTTCCATTGCGTCCGGAACGTGCCAAAACCCCAAGATCGACTGTCTATTCACTGAATTCTGACATCGGGAGGTCTTGTTACAAGTTGATGACATCATGATGACATCATCAACTCGCAACCGCCATACAGAACCGCCTTTGAACACCTATAAAAGGAGGGGTTGGCCACATTCATTCTCAGTCTTGCCAATGCCAGTCTTGGGAGCTCAAGGAGTCGTGACCTCCAAGTAAGTACTTTCAAGTTCCAGCTCAAGTTCTAGTCTTGTTTCTTGCTCTAGTCTTGTCTAGTCTTGTATTGTGGACATCCTTTCTTGTCCTATTGTAATCTCGTAGTACGAGATCCTTTCTAGTTATTTCTTGTATCCAGTTCATATCCCTGAGGGGATTTCTTGTAATCGAGATATCTTGTTTCCTACCTACGATCCCGGGTTGTGGGATCTCCTGTATCATCTCTAGTCGAGTTTTCCATACCTATTGGTCCCGGGTTGTGGGACATCTTGTATTGATCGTATATTCTTGTATTATTTTCCCTTCGTGGGTGTTCTTGTAATCAGAACTGTATTTCCGAAATCTTGTCTACTGTAGTCGGAGAGCACAATCTAGTGCTCCCCTGACAGTATACACCCGAACTCAATGGTGTAGCAGAGAGGAGGAACAGAGCTATTGTCGAAGCTGCAAGGTCCATGCTCAACGAAAAGGGATTGCCAAACTACCTATGGGCAGAGGCTGTGTCTACAGCCACATATCTCATAAATAGACTTCCATCTGAGTCACTAGATGGAACCACTCCATATGAAGTGTGGAATGGAAGAAGACCTAGTCTAGAGCATTGTAAAATCTTTGGATGCTTAGCCTATGCTCACATTCCTTCTCAAGTAAGAGGGAAATTGGATCCCAAGGCAGAGAAATGTGTATTCATTGGTTATGATCAAAACCAAAAAGGATATAGATTGTACAATCCAACCAATAAAGGATTTTCTGTGAGTAGAGATGTAATTTTTGATGAAAACAAATCATGGTTTGATGATGACAGGAAAGTGAAGCTGCCTTATGACTTGGATGAAGATTTTCCATCACTTCAACCAAAGGAGCCAAAGCAGATTGAAGAAAGTGATTCGGAGATTGACCTAAAAGACTTGGAAAGACTAAAGCTATGGAAGAACAAAGGTAAAGCAAAGATGCAGGATGCTACATATGGACCCGAGAGCTCACATCAACCACTTAGAAGGTCTTCAAGGGAGAAGAAGAAACCAGAGAGGTTTGGTTATGATACTTCTTTGGTCACCAAGCACTCAATCTACATTGCAAAGGATTCAACCAATGAAGAACCTACCACATTTGAAGCAGCACAAAGCAAGAAAGCTTGGAGAGATGCAATGGATGAAGAAATGGAAGCCTTGAAGGAGAATGACACTTGGGAGCTTGTACCTAACAAGCCATCTATGAAGATAATCGGATCTCGATGGATATACAAAATCAAGAGGAATCCAAATGGAAGTATAAATAAACACAAAGCAAGGTTAGTTGCTAAAGGGTTTGCTCAAACCCATGGTATTGATTATGAGGAGACTTTCTCTCCTGTTGCAAAAATGCCTACAATTAGGGTTCTCATTAGTCTTGCTGCATCTAGAAATTGGAATCTTTATCAACTTGATGTAAAGAATGCTTTCTTGAATGGATGGATTTCTGAGGAAGTGTATATGGCACAACCTCCTGGATATGAGGATGCACATCATCCTAACTATGTGTGCAAACTAAAGAAAGCTTTGTATGGATTGAAGCAAGCTCCAAGAGCTTGGAATTTTAGATTGGTGACTTATTTGCAGGACGAAGGATTCAAAGCTAGCAAGGCGGATACCTCTTTGTTCATAAAGAGGAATGGATCTGAAGTGATCTATTTATGTGTGTATGTTGATGATATTATTATCACAGGCAATGATCTTGAAGGAATCAAACAGGTAAAGAGTCAAATGAAGGAGGAGTTCAAAATAAGTGGCCTCGGACCACTCACTTATTTTCTTGGATTGGAGTTGATCTACACAGATTCAGGTATATACATCACACAAAGGAAGTATGTCCATGACATGCTCGTCAAGTTCAAGATGGAAAATACCAAGCGTGCAGGTACACTTACGGAGCAAAATCATAAGCTTAGTGCTCATGAAGGAGAGCCAATTGAAGACATCACAAGCTATCAAAGCTTGGTTGGAAGTTTGAACTATGCAACACTCACAAGGGTGGATATATGCTATAGTGTTAGCATATTGAGTCAGTTTATGCATAAGCCGAGAAGACCACATATGGAAGCGGCCAAGAGAGTCCTCAAGTACCTAAAGGGGACCATGAATGAAGGTTTGTTCTATTCATATACTTCAGATATTGAGCTAAAGGTCTACTCAGATGCAGATTGGGCCGGATCTAAAGATGATAGAAGAAGCACATCAGGGTATATATCATTTGCAGGTTCAAAAATCATTTCTTGGTCATCGAAGAAGCAACCAACCGTGGCATTATCTTCTACTGAAGCAGAATATAGAGGTTTGGCTAATGCAACTCAAGAAATCATGTGGTTAAAGTCTTTGTACACAGATCTTGGACTTCATTCTTCAACACCTCATATTTTTTGTGACAACACAAGCTCAGTACATCTAGCAGCTAATCCGGTATACCATGCTAGAACCAAGCATATTGAAGTCCACTACCATTATGTAAGGGAGAAGCTATTGAGCAAGGATATTCAACTATCCTATGTCTCTACAGATATGCAATGTGCCGACATGTTGACTAAAGCTCTTGATGGTATCAAATTAAGTAGATTCAAGTTGATGATTGGCTTGCAGGAAATCAAGGACAATTGAAGACTTATTTGGAGGCCAAGCATGTTAGGCTTGAGGGGGAGCTATTGGTGCATTTTGCCCAAGCCTACATGCTTGATATATTTGATATCATCCTCATTTGTAAGTCACATGAGTATTCATGTGAACACCTCTTGTAAAAGAGTTCATTTTTATCTCTTGTAATTGAAAAAAGAAAAAGGAAAAGGATGGCTTACCTCATGCATGATGTAAAAGCAATATTTCGTGGCTCTAACTACCAAAACCCATGATTTTTTGAGCTGAGGGAATATCTCCTAACTTTGGGGATCACTTTTAGGTGGAGCCATTCGAATTCGAATTCAAAACTCCCTCCAAGAATAGCTATAAAAGGAGCAAGAAGGAAGAGGCGATTAGCAAGCCTTGTACGTGACCACTTCATGTCATTTTGTAGAGATTGAGGAGCTTACTCCATAGCTCTATCATTCTACTCCATTGTGCAAATATTCATTGCCAATGTGGTTGTAATCATATGTGAATCTATACATTTATCATCATCTACTTCTTTGTTTCGTTCTCTACTATACTCACTCAGAGCAGTACCTTCCGAAGGTCATATCTCGCGTTCTACTGATTCTCTTTCTGTGATTTAACGTGCGTTGGCGAGCTCTTACTGTCTAGTTTCTGCATATCAATTTTCAAGGTCATTGGATTTATAGTTTTGGAGATATCTGCATTTTATTGCTCACTGGTCTATCTCTGCAGAGCCTCGAGAATGGTGGGCATGTTCCAGAAATTGATAAATCTTGTTCTCAGTGCTCAGTCCATCATTTGAAGTGTTTTAACTTGGATTGAGAAGCTTGCTAAGTCTATTTGCTATGCCCAAAAGGAATTTTTCTAATTCCTACCAGGTTGAGAGCACTGTTCATTTTTCCCAACACGTGTATGTCCAAAAATAGCAAGTTTTGGGAGCTAGTCATTTCGCAACTAGTCTGTCTTGACTTAAACTTTTGGGATACATGTTCCAAAGTACTTGGCTGATATTTTGGTGGATTTAGGAAGCTTAAAGGGTCTACTAATCAACTCTGAAGTCTCAGTTGGCTGGTGTGAAGCTGGTTGTAGCAGCACCTATTCATCTTTGGATTGCATCCACCATCTCTCTTCACAACTCGTGTGTCCACTAGTGGTTTTTGCTTCATGCTTGGTAGCTCATGTATATCTTGGTTGAGCAAGAAGCAGCCTACTGTGGCCACTTCCAGTTGTGAGGCTGAGTATAGGGCAGCTTTCACAGGGAGTGTTGAGTGTGTGTGGCTCAGACGCTTTATGGCTGATTTGGGTGTTGGCCAGTCTTCTCCCACCACCATCTTCACTGACAGTCAGAGCGCATTGGCAGTTGCGAGGAACCCTGTGTTCCATGCTCGCACTAAGCACATTGAGGTGCATTATCACTATGTCAGGGAGAGGTTCTCTGCTGGGGAGATCAGCTTGGCATATGTGCCCACGCAGGAGAACATTGCAGACCTTTTCACGAAGGCTCTGCCTAGGGAGAAGTTTGAAGCTTTCCGCAAAGCTTTGGGCTTACTTCCTTTTGTGGAGTGATTTCCACATAGCTTGGCACTTCCTTATACATGAGTGCCAGCTCCTTGTTCACCGCATCACTCCCAGGGGGGATTTGTTGATATATTTAGGTAGTGATGTGTGTGAACACTCTAGGACTGCCGAGGCACTTTTCTCCCTCTTTAGGAGGTTTTTTTCCCCCGGCTTGTATATACACCTATTGCCCTAATGGGCTACTTATCTTTGTACATTCTCTAGTAATACATTCAGTATTGTGTGTTTGTGCTCCAAACTTCTTCTTCTTCCTTGTGCTGTTCGCATGCTTCAGCAGACGTCTATCTCCAACATCTGCTTCTATGGTGGAAATAGTTGTACATTCTTGAAGAGGATATCTCCAAGAGATAGCACCTCCAGCAAAATGAAAAATGTACCCTCATGTAGACTTACGATTGTCTACACAACCAGCATAGTAAGAATCTGTGTAACCAATAATGGATGCTTTACGTCTACCTAAGCATAGACACTTGTCCTTAGTGCCACTCAGATATCTTAAAATCATCTTGATTGCTTCCCAATGTTTCTTGCCAAGATTAGACATATATCTGCTCACAACTCCCACTGCAAATGCAATGTCTAGTCTCGTAGCTAGCATAGCATACATGAGACTACCAACAGCAAACTGATAGGGAATTTTGGTCATGAATTCCTTTTCCTCATCTCATTTGGGGCAATCATCCTTGCTCAATTTCACATATGTGGATAAAGGTTTACTCAATGCCTTTCGACCCTGCATATTGAACCTGTGAAGTACTTTAGATATGTACTCACTTTGAGACAATTATATACATCTTTTCCTCCTATCACGAGTAATGTGCATGCCAAGAATATGTTTGGCATCCCCCAAATCCTTAATATCAAATGTCTGACTCAACTTCTTTTTGAGAATTGACAAATCATAAGAGGACTTCCCAGCAATCAGCATATCATTGACATAAATTATCAAGCATATCAAGCTACCATTTGAGCATCTCTTTGTGTAGAGACAATGATCCTCATTGCTTTGAGAATAGCCTTGAGACTTCATAAAAGCATCAAACTTTTGGTACCATTGTCTAGGGGACTGTTTAAGTCCATACAAGCTCTTCTTAAGCTTACAAACTAGACTTTCTTTACCAGGAACTACATAACCCTCTAGTTGTTCCATATAGATCTCATCTGTAAGATCTCCATGCAAGAAAGCAGTTTTTACATCCATTTGGACTAGATCTAATTCCTCCATTGCAATGAATCCAAGCAACATGTGCAAGGTAGTCATCTTGACCACTGGAGAGAAGATTTCCTTGAAATCAACACCATGTTGTTGTTTAAAACCCTTTGCAACAAGTCGTGCTTTATACTTTGGAAAAGAACTATCTAATGTGAATTTCAGCGTATATACCCATTTACATGGTAAAGATTTCCTACCCTTTGGAAGAGGTACCAAATCCCAAGTACCATTCTTGTGAATAAAATCCAACTCACTCCTTATGGCACGCTCCCACTTGACATGGTCCTGTGTCTGCATAGCCTCTTTGTAGCAAGAGGGCTCACCAGCATCTGTTAGCATAACAAAATCTAAACTTGGAATATATATATAAAGTGGATGTGAGACACGTGCAGAACGTCTCAATGGTTGCTGAACAGGAATATGTGCAGACTGATCTAAATGGACATTCTCTTGAACATCCCTATGTGCAGCATTTTTATGCATGCTAACCGGAGGACTAGTATCCTCAAACACCACTCGTCTCACTTCAACCTCCTTAATTAGTTGTTTATGCACCTTAGACTCATTGAAATTGACATCACTACTTTTAATCACTGGCCGTGTTTCAAGATCCCATAAGCAATATCCAAATTGTCCTTCTCAACCATATCCAAGAGAAATGCATTTCTTTGACTTATGATCCAACTTTTTTCTAAGATTCTTTGGTATATGAACATATGCTTCACACCCAAAAGCTCAAAGATGATCATAATATGGTGGCTTCCCTATCCATAACTCTTGTGCCACTTTCAAACCTTTGGCAGTACTAGGTGAAAGGTTAATCACATGAACTGCAGTCAATACTTCTTCTACCCAAAAACCTTGTGAGAGGTTTTCATGATGCAAAATAGAGACTACTCTATCTTGAATAGTTCTATTCATCCTCTTAGCTACACCATTCTATATTGGGGTGTAAGGAGCTGTAACCTCTCTACAAATCTGTCTAGACTGACAAAAAAGGCTGAATTCATGTGAGGTATACTCACCCCCATTATCTAAACATAAAGCCTTAAGCTTAGTTCCTTTTTCAGTCTCAACTGAAGCAAGCCAATTTTTCAAAGTAGGGAATACCTCATCCTTCGATTTGATAGGATATACCCAAACTTTTCTGGTAGCATCATCTATGAAAGTGACAAAGTAAAGAGAACCACCTAAGGACCTAGTTGGCATAGGACCACACACATCTGTATGAATGAGATCTAAAGGCTGAATTGAAGAGTCAATGTGCATTCTATGCACATTTCTAGTTTGCTTTCCATATTGACAATGCTCACAAAATGAAAAATCGAAGAAGGATAACACAGGTAATTAGCCAGAACGAGAAATATTTTCCATTCCACTACGAGATATATGGCCCAAACAACCATGCCAAATACAAGCCATAGGTTGTTCAGTAACAGCTACCAAGTGTTCTTTGTGTGATACAAATAAAGGAGAAATTGAGCCAACTTTGCCAGCGGAATTTAAGCAAGCATTGCCAGCGGAGCAAGTAGAAGACATGTTTACACAATACAATCCTTTTGGACTCATGTTAAAGAACATGGCTTTAACTTGGTTCCAACCATCGCAACAAAGGCAATTTAGGGATATTCATCACTTGTTAGAGACATTCATCACAGAATTCTCTAAAAGTGGAATCAGACATGATACTTCTTCATTGATCCACAACTTCAAATAGACTCCTCAGGAAACAGTCAAACTTGCAAGACGTAGGTTTAGAATATATATCGAGAGATGCCCAATGCAAGAACTACCCTCTCATGCCAAGTAAGTGTCTTTGTTTTTAGATGGACTCTTGAGCTCTAAACTACACTCCTATGTCTATCTGAAGGAACCCAGAACACTAGAGCAATGTGTAAGGATTTGTATAGATATTGAGGATAACCTAGGAGATGAATTGGAACTTTCAAAGGTCTATAACAACTCAGATAGCTCATCTCAACCATCCTCAAAACTTTCTAGCTCGATTGACCTAGTAGAAAAAGTGTCCTAGAAACTAGGAGTCCCTAGCAAACAGATGCCTAGGTTAACAACAAACAATCCTTGTTACACCTGTGGTGGATATCATAAGGAAAATGTGTGTCCCAATGTAACACAACCTCAAGCCAACCCTAGTGGCCAATACTGCACAATAGAGAGGAGATACATGAATCAGAGAGCATAAGATTGCCCATACAATAAACAAGTATTACAAAAGATCTACCCGCAAGCATACCCCCAACGAGGTAGGTATCAAGGTCAATACAATGCTCAGCCTCATTACTATAGGCCTCCATAGAACTATCCTTATCAACCTCAATAGAGACCTCAACCTCTTTTAGCTCACCAGCCACCACCCCCAGCTAATGTAACCTCAATCAAGTATGCTGCTGTAGAAGAGAACCTCGATAGGGCATTAGTTCCTTCTTCACCCCTGATCACAGAAGGTGATCATAATTCTAATAGTTTTGACTCCACCCATGTAGATAGTCCACCTGCATATTACACAGAGTCTCCATAACGCATGGAGACATATCAATACGATAGTCCACCCCTAGAACCCAATTGGGAGCCTGACTATGCCAATGTCATGTATACGAAGCCTAACCCACAGCCCCAGCTAAGATAGCCAAGACCACAAGGCCCTAGACGACCATGTTTTAGGTGCCAAGGGGATCATTTTATAAAGGATTTCCCACATCCTCCGATAGTAGGATAGTCACAATACTATAACATACAAGATTTTTGTGCAGAATGTGGTAAAGAGCATGTCATTAGAGATTTCTTGAAGAACCTTGCTACTGCCTCAAAAGTGACACCCATTAATGTTATAGGTATTGTGCATAACTCTGATGGATCCAACCCAACATACCTGCCTATCCAAGCTATAACAAGAGCCCAAGCACTATTATAGAATCAAAAGCCTAATCCTAAAAAAGACAAATGAGACTAGTGAAGTTGGAGAGTCTAGTAGTAAAAGACAAAATCTTGGAAGGATTAACAAGAAAGAATTAAGAGAAAGTGGAGCAAGAATTCAAATGAGTTTGAAGAAATCCTAAAGGAATCTAGAGCCAAAATCCTCGAATTGACTTCACAAGACTCGAGTCATGAGAACCTAGCTCAGCGATCAGGATCAGTTCTTGCTAAACCCATACCTAAAAACCTAGATATGATGTTTCAAGCATACTAAGAGAGATTAAAAGAAGGACCCCAGGTAGCTGAAATGAGTAAGAACTATCCAAGATCAGATGTAGAAATTGAGAGAACTAAACTTTGCATGAAGATGGTAGAATTAGCACAAGTGATGTTTGAAGTCTCTCATTATATTAATTGGAACAACATGGCAAAACCAAAATTACATTTTCAAGGACTACTTGAGATGTTAGACTACTTGATTCCTAGCAATGAGAAGAGGAATCTATAGAAGAACCCTATTGTTCCTGAGACATAAGAAGGTAATGCACCATCCCTATCTCAAGTGCCAAATACTGAGGTGAAAGACAACCTATCTTCCATACACAAGTATTCACAAGGTTTTTTGAGAGAAATCCAAGAAGAGAAATGGAGACAAGTGCAAAAAACACATCCTCCTATTCAAGAGATAGATGACCTGCAGGAACAATTTCCCCAAGATATAGCCTCTATCTATGATGATGTAGAGGAAGAGCAACTAAGTGAACAAACAGATTTTGAATCCAATTCTTTGCAAGAATTATCTTAGTTCACAGGACCTTGGGAAGCCAAGTCTATTTGCATGAGAGCACCCACTATAATAGTAAGGAATAAAGAATCAGTAATCCCTAGAAACACGAAGTGATAAAGAACACCAAAGTAGAGTGTCATCTCACTCTAGAACAATTGTTAAAGGTTAAACAAGAATTGTAGAAGCACATAGCAAACCAATTCCCTGAGATCTCCACTGCTCCCTCTCAGATAGGATCACACAAGAAGGTACCGGAGATACCAATGGAAAGAATTGGAGATGTGAGCAAGGGAGAGAAAGACAATACTTATCTTCCACTAACCCAAAAGGGCTACACCACCAAAGCAATCTTAGAATCAGGAGCCGGAGTAACCATCACTACCACCACTTTATCGAAACGTTGGGGTAAGCCAGCACTAAGACCCACCAAGATGAAGCTACAAATGGCCGATGGACATATAGAAAACCCATTAGGCTTACTAGAAGGCATATCTCTCACCACTTGTCGTGTAAAGTTTGAACATACTTTTGCCATTTGTGATTTTGGAAAAAATCATGCTTACAAGATGATTTTAGGACAACCATTACATACATGCACCTCTCTCTCTCTCTCTCTCTCTCTCTCTCTCTCTCTCTCTCTCTCTCTCTCTCTCTCTCTCTCGCTCTCCCTCCCTCCCTCCCTCCCTCCCTCCCTCCCTCCCTCCCTCTCTCTCTCTCTCTCTCTCTCTCTCTCTCTCTCTCTCCTCTGTGATGATCTTCCTCCTCACTAAGTAACAGCTCCACTTAAGAACTCTGATCTCTCACCTTGTGATTTGACTACTTTGACCAGTTCTCATGTAGAACACAATCAAGCCAATGCTATGCAGGCTAAGGAGTATGATGGTGATAATAGAAAGCCAAATGTGGGGGCACACTGCATGCTCGAATAACACCCCAATGAGACAGAAGAAGGAGGATCCTCACGATACAAGTATCCAAGGCATCGCAAAAGGAATGATTGATATTGACCCAAGATAGTACCAACATAGTCCAATTTCAGCCAGCCCTTGGAGACCACATGGCCATAACATGGTGCTATCCTGGCTTCAATCTGTTTGAAAGATAAATAGCTTGTTCTTCCAAGGTGATACATCACTAAAAAGGGGAATCCCATGATAGAAGAATATCTGATGCTCTCAAGATTCCCAACAGACTGCGCACCCACAAAGGGTATGTGCTTAATCTCGAAAATATGCTTCCTCACTTTGAAAGCCTTTCATTTCTTCTTATTATAGATCTCAGCTTAATAACAAGAAAACTTAAAGTTGCCATGAGTACCCAAGGAACTCTTTGATATATAAGAGCAAAACCTTCTCTACCATCAGTTGGGAAGAAACAGGAGCTTATGTGTTTGCAATGATCGTCTTCATTGAATTTTGGCTCTAGAGAAAAGAACCATTAAATTATCCACATAATACATGCAACCACGATGACAACCACCGTGCTTCTTTTTGTTACCACTCCTAGTCGTCTGTATATAGAGTGCATCCTCTTCACACCTCTCTCTCTCTCTCTCTCTCTCTCTCTCTCTCTCTCTTTCTCTCTCTACTTGTGTGCAAACAGTAGCGGGGAGGGAAAGGAGAAGAGAAATCACTAATAATACCTATAGGAAAAAAAACATTAGAAGAAACTCACACTCCACATACATATATATAGTCACTTACAAAAAATACGTATGCTCATACCTTTTCATGCATACCCCACACACACATACCACACTTTATTCACTCAACACACACACCACTCATTAACACATAACTCACACACACAACACTTTCACATACTTTAATCACATAACTCAATCACACCACTCCTTTATAACCCACAATTCACACACACCTCACATATTTAGATTTATATACGTTTTAGTTTTCTTTTTATTTTATTTCTTTTGATCTTATATTTATAATTATTTAATACTTTTAATTTAGGATCACACTTGTCATGATGAAGGAAAGGAAGAGAGCACACGCACACACTCTCAAGGAGAAGCACACACACAAGTTGAGGCAAGGAAGAATAATCTTGTTCTTCTTTTTCTTCTTCTATTACATAAAAAGGAATGTACAAGAATGACCCAAAAACAAGAATACAACTACTGCAATATATAAAGACCAGTACATAAGCAAAAACCGGATGTCCGTGAATGAGTGAGCTGGCAAGAAACAAATGTGCCATCACTCTTGGTAGATAAATCTAATAAATCTCAATGAAGTGTCCCTAACATATATCGGCATGACCACTATACATGTCAGAGAAATGAAAAAGTGATATGTGTCATCCTGTATCATCACATGTTGAGCTTGATATCTCAATAACACTAAGGAATAATATACTTAAATACTTTAATAGTTACATACACACACACTATTATGATAGATAATTAAAGCATAATATAAGATATATTAACTAAATGTATAAGTTATAAGATATATTAACTAACTGTAATCATATATTTGTTAGATCAAATGTTCACACACATCACATATATGTAAATGCTCACATGAAATACATATTAATTCATAGTCATTAATAAGTATTCTTATATAGAATATCTATGAGTACATATATATGAGAATTTATGTTTACACATATATACACCTATACATACATATACACACTAAATCCCTCAAACACAATCACATAGCACAAACACACGTACTTGAATACTCATATATATAGATAGACATATAGGTTTATACCCATACCCCCACATACTATTGGGTACCATACACACAATCACACAACTACATAGACACTTAGGGTAAAACCTAATACACGTATGCAAATGTAGGGTATATAGGTGGTATCATGTAATTAAGTAGTCATGCACTTTCACACACATAGGTATATAGACACTCTTATCCATATTCATAAACATAAGAATTCATAAGAGGAGGTCCGATCAATTTACATCTTCATGATTTTGCTGCCTACAGGTACTAGAGAGAGATTAGTCAAATAAAGAAGCTTTTTTGTGAGATTCTAGAGATAACCATCCTAGAAGGTTAAAAATTTTAATTTTGTTGTATGTTAATTGGAAGGATGAAATCGTTCCGACATCTACCCCCACCAAACCTGCACATCGTCCCGATGGGCCAACCTGTAGATCATGGGAAGTAGCATCAAATTCTTTTGGAAAAATTGATTAACTGACTTTAACTAATATGATAACAAATGCTTCTACATTCAAGTTAAGATTCTCATAAAATATAAAATCTTTAAAATTATGCAATTTGGAATTGGAAACCATTTTGTTCAATGCATGAAGTTTAAAGACAAGTTTAGAAAATCCCATAACAGTCATTCAGATAATCATGGTACTTACTTGTTTATTAACCCTATTCAAACTAACTTTTATTTTATGTAAGTGTTCCATCCTTTATCTCTTAGCCATCTACCTCAAGATACATTTAACTAATTCTTCTATAGCAGACCTCTGCCTCATATAGCCTATAAATTCATTTCGGGAGTGGTTTTTAGACCACAACTGATTCATAAGTTTTTTCTCTTTCTTTTTCTTTGTTTTCTTTTTCTTTTTCTTTCTTTTTCTTTCTTTTTCTTTCTTTTTCTCATTTTTCTTTTTATCGTGTCGCAGCAACCATTAATGTACTGTTGTATGTATGTATCTTTTCTCTTTTTCTTTGCAACTTTTTTGTTAAAGGGGAAAGGCTTAACCCCTATTTAGAGCTGAGGTTCTAGAGGCATACTATAGTCAGAACTAGGATCTCGTTAGCTAAATGTTTCAAAAATTAAGGAAGCCTACTTCTATAAAATAAATCTATTTCTACTAAGAGTCTCAAGTCAAGTTTTCCCTTCTCCTATCCTCATAACAATCATAAGTTTCCTAACACTTACCTTGACTCACATACATATCCCTACTTTGATTTCTAATTCTTGATTTACATAATTTTAATAAGTTTCCTTATATAGCAGAAACATGTAAATTCCTAACTATGAAATGCAAGAAGAGAAATTTTATATTAAAAATAAAGAAAAATTAGAATTATTTTACCTGATTAACATCATGCTTCATGTTCATCTTCATCATCCAAGAATTCTTCATCTAACTCGTAGTCATTGCTTGACCTTCTTTTGAATAGCTTAATCCTCTTACCTGCAATCATATTTCTTAATGGAGTTCAGTAAAGTTCTCGTAAAGTATATGTACCTGTATCAACCATAGAAACAACAACATATGGACCAAACCATCGTTTAGTTAATTTTTGGCATGCATCATATTGAGTTTCAAAAGTACTATCATAAACTAGTACCCAATCCCCACTCTCTATCGATCGTGACTGTAGTCAATGTTTCTTGTCAAAGTAAGTTTATTCTTTAATCGTGACGCTTTTAATTTTTTAGTTGCCTCTTTTATATTCTCATTACCTTGTTTTAATTATGTAATTCTTAATGCTAATAAATCTTCTCGTGTAAGATTATCTTCCCATTTTAAACTGATCTAGTTTAATATCTGAGTATGTATAGGAAAAATCAGCTTTTGACAATACATGAGTTCAGCTGGCATAAAAACAATTGCTCTCGTGTACATTACTCTATCCGCCCATAAAGCAAATCGTAAGTATTTTGGCCATTGCCCAATATCTCCATGGCATGCTTTTGAGATCACCTTTACTATGGAAGGATGTCCTCATTCAATTTTTCCATTTGCTTTTGGGTTGTAGGTTGTCGTAAGAGACAAATGAATCCCATATTGATCAAAGAACTCTCAGAAGTATTTTGATGGTGATGTACCACAGTGCGTTCTCCTTCTTGAGATCTCTAGCACGATATCCTCGGAGTAAAAAATCAAGCTCCTAAGGCCACACACGGTACTCTGCACAAAGATTGTAGAATATGTAGATAAACACAGTACATAGGGAGCATGAAGACAGACTTCTTAGGTCTTACAAATGCGGTCGAACTTAGAGTTTATGACTGATCAGGCCACTATATGCTTTATTAAAGAACATATACAAAAAATTATCTAGTGGCCATTTGGTCTTTCGCATGGACACAAATAGTAACAATCTCCCACTAAAGGCCAATATGGCCAAAGTAACTATGGGAGAAAAATAAAGAATACCTGAGTGTAAGTATACAAACTATACCTCCCACCTGATGGCCATGATACATAGTATACAAGTGATTGTGTAAGATCATGAATCAAGTAACCCCCATCAAGTGACAACAGTGTCGAAAGCTATCCTATAGTAGAGCTTTAGTCAAAGCATCTACAACATTATCTTGAGTGTGAACCTTCTCAAGAATAATGCACTCAGTGGCTAAGCAATCTTGAATGAAGTGATACCTCACCTCAATGTGCTTGGTCTTTGCATGATAGACCAGATTCTTAGCCAAGGCAATGGCACTCTGACTATCACTGAGAAAACGAGGTACATGCTGAGGTAAACCCATATCACAAGAAAGATCAGAAAGCCACAACGCTTCCTTACATGCCTCACTTGCTGCAATGTACTCTGCTTCTATGGTGGAAACAGTTGTACATTCTTGAAGATGAGATCTCCAAGAGATGGCATCTCCAACAAAATGAAAAATGTACCCTGATGTAGATTTACAATTGTCTACACAACCAGCATAGTCAAAATCTATGTAACCAATAATGGATGCTTTCCCTCTACCTAAGCATAGACACTTGTCCTTAGTGCCAATCGGATATCTTAAAATCATCTTGATTGCTTCCCAATGTTTCTTGCCAAGATTAGACATATATCTGCTCACAAATCCCACTGCAAATGCAATGCCTGGTCTCGTAGCTACCATAGCATACATGAGACTACCAACAGTAGACTGATAGGGAATTTTGGTCATGAATTCCTTTTCCTCATCTGATTTGGGGCAATCCTCCTTGCTCAATTTCACATATGTGGATAAATGTGTACTCAATGCCTTTCCATCCTACATATTGAACCTGTGAAGTACTTTGGATATGTACTCACTTTGAGACAAGTATATGCATCTTTTCCTCCTATCACGAGTAATGTGCATGCCAAGAATATGTTTGGCATCCCCCAAGGCCTTCATATCAAATGTCTGACTCAACTTCTTTTTGCGAATTGACAAATCATAAGAGGACCTCCTAGCAATCAGCATATCATCGACATAAAGTATCAAGCATATCAAACTACCATCTGAGCATGTCTCTGTGTAGAGACAATGATCTTCATTGCTTTGAGAATAGCCTTGAGACTTCATAAAAGCATCAGACTTTTGGTACCATTGTCTAGGGGACTGTTTAAGTCCATACAACTCTTCTTAAGATTACAAACTAGACTTTCCTTGCCACGAACTACATAACCCTCTAGTTTTTCCATATAGATCTCATCTGTAAGATCTCCATGCAAGAAGCAGTCTTCACATCCATTTGAACTAGCTCTAAGTCCTCCATTGCAAACAATCCAAGCAACATGTAGAGGGTAGTCATCTTGATCATCGGAGAGAAGATTTCCTCGAAATCAACACCACGTTTTTTCTTAAAACCCTTTGCAACAAGTCGTGCTTTATACTTTGGAAAAGCACTATTTGATGTGAATTTCAGCTTATATACCCATTTACATGGTAAAGCTTTCCTACCCTTTGGCAAAGGTACCAAATCCCAAGTACCACTCTTGTGAATAGAATCCAACTCACTCTTCATGGCACACTCCCACTTGACATGGTCTTCTGTCTGCATAGCCTCTTTGTAGCAAGAGGGCTCACCAGCATCTGTTAACATAACAAAATCTAAACTTGGAACATATCTATCAGGTGGATGTGAGACACGTGCAGAACGTGTCTCAATGGTTGCTAAACAGGAACATGTCCACACTTATCTGAATGGAAATTCTCTTGAACATCCCTATGTGCAGCATTTTTATGCATGCTAACTGGAGGACTAGTATCCTCAAACACCACTCTTCTCACTTCAACCTACTTAATGGGTTGTTTATGCATCTTAGACTCATTGAAAATGACATCACTACTTCTGATCATTGACCGTGTTTCAAGATCCCATAAGAGATATCCAAATTGTCCTTCTCGACCATATCCAAGAAAAATGCATTTCTTCGACTTATGATCCAACTTTTGTCTAAGATTCTTTGGTATATGAATATATTCTTCACACCCAAAAACTCGAAGATGATCATAATATGGTGGCTTTCCTATCCATAACTCTTGTGCCACTTTCAAACCTTTGGCAGTACTAGGTGAAAGGTTAATCACATGAATTGCAGTCAATATTGCTTCTGCCCAAAAACCTTGTGAGAGGTTTGCATGATGCAACATAGAGACTACTCTATCTTGAATGGTTCTATTCATCCTCTCAGCTACATCATTCCATATTGGGGTATAAGGAGCTGTAAACTCTGTACAAATCCCTCTAGACTGACAAAAAAGGTTGAATTCATGTGAGGTATACTCACCCCCATTATCTGAATGTAAAGCCTTAAGCTTAGTTCCTTTTTCAGTCTCAACTAAAGGAAGCCAATTTTTGAAAATAGGGAATACCTCATCCTTTGATTTGATAGGATATACCCAAACTTTTCTAGTAGCATCATCTATGAAAGTGACAAAGTAAAGAGAACCACCTAAGGACCTAGTCAACATAGGACCACACACATCTATATGAACGAGATCTAAAGGATGAATTGAAGAGTCAATGTGCATTCTATGCACATTTCTAGTTTGCTTTCCATATTGACAATGCTCACAAAATGAAAAATCTGAGAAAGATAACACAGGTAAGTAGCCAGAACGAGAAAGATTTTCCATTCCACTACAAGATATATGGCCCAAATGACCATGCCAAATACAAGCCATAGGTTGTTCAGTAACAGCTAACAAGTGTTCTTTCTATGATATAAATAAAGGATAAAGTGAGCCAACTTTTCTTCCTTTTGCAATAACCATATTTCCCTTTGATATGCGAAAGGACTGGACATAGAAGACCAGTCATATCTCCAATCCCACAACATCACACTGGTAAGAATCACCAAGTCTCACGGTACCAAGAGACTTTGCTACATAATTAGAGAACCATTCTCTATGTGGTGTCACATGGAAAGAAGAACCGGAATCTAGAACCCAGGTGTGGGAAGGAGAATCAGCCATAAGAGCCTTAGTTGGCATAATACTATCAAGTGTCAACACATCAACATCATCAAAAATAGCATTAATTTCTTCAATCTTCACAGTCAAAGTAGATGGTGCAGGTAACTATTTAAAGAAGGAGAATTAGCCATAAGAGCCTTAGTTGGCAGAGTACTATCAAGTATCAACAAATCAACATCATCAAAAATAGCATTAATTTCTTCAATCTTCACAGTCAAAGTAGATGGTACAGGTAACTGTTTAACATGCCCATCAACATTCTATCCTTTACCTTTAGCATTCTTTAATTCGTATTCCTTAATAGATTCAAGAATGATAAATTTTGATTCTATTTTTTTTTGGAAAGCAATCTCAAGTTCTTCTATCAAAGTAGTGCTTTTTGAAATCTCAATCATACATTCAATATTTTCTTCAAGTGAAATTAATCCTAAGTTTCTAAAATATTTTTCATTTCTTTTTCTGAATGTTTTTGTAAGTTTTTCTTTTTTAAAAAGATGCAAACTATCAGTAGAAGTGCAAACTAAAAAGTCTTCAAACTTACATACATCATTAGGCAAGACATCAAACCATTGTCCACTATTGTCTTGCTCAATAGTGGAATCTAACAAAAATTTTAATCGTAATAAGCCCCAAATTCTCTAACATGTAGTGAATCTTCACACATATTATTGTATGAGTCAATGGGGTTTCTTCGTAGATTTTTTCTATTTCTTGAATGATTAGGACAGACTATCATTACTTGCAAGGAATCCATCCTAGATTTAGACCGAATTCTTGCATATGATGACCCATCATTCATAGCTTTCGTTTCCATTCTCTTTTTGCTATAAATGCTTGCCATAGAATTACTTCATAATAACAATTATCTTGTACAAAGAAATGAAATGCTTCTCGAACACCTCCTATCATAATAGGCATATGTGCACATACACCTAGTAAGATCCCTGATCCATTATCGGTTGTTCTTATTCTCCAGCCATGTTCTTTATCAATAGGTCATCTAAACTTATCAAAGAATTTCTTTGATATTACGTTTATCTCTGAGCCCGAATCAATCAGGGCCAGAGCTAAACACGAATCTTTCTCATCACCAATCTGAATTTTTACCTCTGGAGTTCCTCGTGCCTAGAAGGTTATATTAAATTGACTTTCACCTTTCATCATTTCATCGTCAGGTTGTATTGGACCTAAAAAATTCTTGTTTACACTTCTAATCGTAAAATCCTCTTCCTCATCATAGCCGCTATCATTAAATGGCATAGCCTCATTCATTGCTAAGGTTTCCTCTGCAACATCTTGCATATCCTCATCATGTGGTAGTGGAAATCATCTTCTTCTAATAATTCGTATAAAACTATCCTCAAACTCGGGTTTTGCGATCGAAAACACTTGCTCAATGGACATAGTGATTTGGCTTTTTAGTAGTATATCATTAAGGATCTCTCTAGCATCATTCTTTCAAGCTCCGAGATCATAATTGCCTTGGAGTCCTCCTTCCTTTCTTCTTCCCTTTTTCCTCACCTTTCTTGATGTATAAGACATTACAAGAAATGCATTAATATGACACTAGACAACCTCTATGGTCAGCATTAACTCATTTCCACACCAAACTTTGAGAAATGATAGCCAAAACCAAGAACTTTACTTCTTCAGAAATTCCTAGTTACTATAATGACATACCTTCACTATTTTTCTTATTTCTCCTATCACAAATATTATTTCTCCAAGATCTTTTGATGGATGCAAGCAGAAGAGTAGAGCTTTCCAACAAGCTATTATTTGCAAAGAATGGGTCTCTAGAACTCAAGTTATGGCCTTCACAAGATCACCCTGTATGAGTTTCCAAAACTAGAAGTTTTTGCTCTTTTAGTAAAAATGACTAACTATCTAAAATGCAAATTCGATGCCTAGCATCAAATTGCAACCAAAAGTTGATGTCAAGCATCAAGTTGGTGCTTTTTCGGCCACTTTTTAGCTCTTGAAATATGTGTGTGAACACAAGATATGAACAAGACCACTTTTATGTGGCAAGTCGATATCAGGCATCGACGTTATGCTGAAACTCGATGCCAGGCATCGACTTGCTCCACAAAGCTCATGTTTTAATAAGATTCAACAACAATAGGCATCACACAATAGGCAAGCATGGAGATAATGGAGAGAGTCTCATACACAGAACTTCACTCAGTTCTTCTCATAACTATGAAAAACTCAGAAGCTTACAAGTGCTTTCTCACTCAGAGAAGCCCAACTATACTAACTCATACAAAATGAACTTTTTCTCATTCTAACTACTCTTCCACACCGCGTCAGTTGATAGAAACTAACTTATATAGTTCTTCTCAATCTTGTGACTTTTAAAAAACTTCTAGAACTAAAGTGAACTAACTTTACAAATATAATACATGTGAATTTGTCCATTCACATAGGCATGTGATTTTCTTCTAAAGCTTTGACCTTCAAATATATGTCCAATTAGTGATTGTTTCTCCATCTATTTCTTCATATCATCTTCTTTTCTTTTACTCCTTCCATCTGCTATCTGATCCTTTGTAGAAATGTACTCCACTTCAATTTCTTTCTCCATTAACTTTTCTCTTAGGCAATGATCATGTATCTTTATGTTTTGTTCTTGCATGAAATACTAGATTTGCTACAAGATAAAGTGAAATCATATTATCTCCATGTATTGTAGGTATACCTTGATCAATGCCCAAGCTTTTGAACAATGTCTGCATCCATATGACCTCCTTAACTGCTTCCACAAGTCCTTTGTACTCAGCTTCAATTGATGATAATGCTACAGTATGTCTTTGAACACCAACTTACAAGCTTATCACCAATATATATCATGTAACCATGAGTTGATCTTTTGTCATCTTGATTACCTACCTAGTTTGAATCACTATAGGCTCTCAACTTCAAATTTGAAGTAAAAGGATAATATAATCCTTCCTTTATAGTTCCTTTGATATATCTGAGAACTGTTTGACCTGCAATCCAATGTGGGTCCTTTGGACAATGCATGAATTGTGACAATACTCCCACTACATAACTAAGATCAGGTCTTGTTAGTGTAGCATAAATCAAACTACCCACAAGATATTGATACTTCCTCATCTTTATATTATGCACCATCATATTTATTGAGCTTGTGGTTGACTTCCAGTGGATTTGAAGCTTCTCTGCAATTTTCCATTCCATACTTCTTCAACAAGTTCAAAAGGTACCTTTCTTGTGATACATATATGCCATGATCTGTATAAGTGACTTCCATTCCAAGAAAGTGTGATAACTTTCCTAGATCACTGATCTTAAACTCTTTCTCAAGTAATCTCTTTACCTCCTTGATTCCTTCATCTGAATAACCTGTGATTATAATCACCTTCCAAACTTTCCCTGAGTCATTTCGACTCCCTTCGCAAGGTCGGGAAAATGGCCCGAACCTCCCCGTAGCAACAATGACACAACTATTTCCTAGGTATTCGTCAAACAAATACGCGATACTTTGTCGACCGGAACCTGAAAGATCCGCCCTTCAATTCTTAGTAGCTATCCTCAACCTATAGAAACGTACTTATGGAATATCTCGTCCCTTCTACTCCGCAATAGACTTAGCCGCCCGAGAACCAGTGAATTTTGCGTCCTATTTCTTCCACCGCATTCACAAAGAATGCATAGCAATCATCAAACATGTAAACAAGGGAGGAATACCAAGATCGAGACTGCCTCATATCTTATCCTTCCTGTTTCCGGCCATCCTTGCAGCACAACCACCACCCAGAGGCCCCATCCTACGACATGAAGAGTCTGTGCAATTATGGGAGGATGATGAAGAAGATGAAGAGGAGCTAAATCAACTCTTCCGCCGAAAGAGAATCAGGATCAGTTCTTCTGAAAGTGAAGCCCAGGGATCAGCCGAAGGAAACAAAGATGATGACAAGGAACAAGAAAAGCATGATGAAGAAACCTTCCACGACACCGCCACATCTATGCAGCACGAATCATCCGCGCAGTCATCTTCAGAAGGGCAACAAGAACAGGAGGATCACACTAAAAGCGACACAAGCTCGTCAGAAGAGGCATCACAGCAACAATCGGAGCCGGAAAAACAAAAAGATGAAGAACAGGTAGTTAAGGATATTTTCAACGAACTGCTTAGAGTAGTAGAATCCACAATTGCTGATACCGCCGACACTGCACAACAAACCGTAGATAAGGTAACGCAGTCGCACTCTGTCCTTCCCACTCCCCCATCGGAGCCGCCACTCGACCCCATTATCCCTATCCAACCCATCCACCCCAAAGAACCCACTGACTCTTCGTCCTCATCCCCCAACTACTCTCCACCGAACTCCCAACAGCTGCGCACCGCATCCTCATCCCAAACTCGACCTCAGCTTCCATTTCCTTCAATCCCTACGATCTCTGAACTTGAAAACATGGGCCAACTGTTAATTCAGTTATCACAGCAATTGCCAATCCAGATGAGAGAAGTCACCGATAATATTCAAAATGAGTTACAACACAAGGTGGATGTCCTAGAAGTAGATATCATGCCTCTACAGGAAGAGATAGATGCGGTCAAAGAAGAAAACCATCAGCTGCACTCCCAAATTACCCATCTCCAAGCCCAGCTTGCAGAACAACAAACAATTGCCGATCAGAGAGATACCGCACTGGCAGATCTCAACCAAAAGGACAAGTTACTAAGCAAAGCACAGGCCAAAATCAGTTAGTTAAAGCTAGATCTATAGGATAAAGAAGATGCCAGAGTAGCCTTAGGTAATTTATTAAAAGAGACCAGAGTGCAACTCGATGAAGTGGTACAAAAATGCCAAGAACAGCATGATCAGGCAATGAAGACAGCGGAAGAACTACAAAGATACAAGGATCAATTAGCTAATGTAAACAATATGCTCAAACGTTATTTGTCAAAAGAAGCTCAAACACATAAGGTAATAACAGATCTATGCAGAGAAAGGGATGCATACTCCAGAACCATCCAGTTCCAGAATCAAGAGATTGAAAGAACGGAAAATCAGCTGGAAAATCAAAAAGAAAGAGTAATCAGTATGGAGAAGCAGGTTGCAGAAATGAAGATATCCAGAGATGCGGCTTTGTCCAACGAATTCTACCTACAAGAAGCTTTTCTACATACGCAAGCAGAGATTTTGCTCACCGAAGCCATAACTTTAAGTTCTGTAAGAATAGATGCACAGCTAATAGAACCGGACACCCTCAAACAAATGTTAGAAACTCTAAAGAAAAAGATCGCCCGCACCTTTAGATTAGCCAAAAATATGTACTTAGAAGGAATTATAGATGAACAGTAGTTTTGTAAAACCTGCGGGTTCGAGTCCACTGTGCGTGCCAGAGTGTTATCAACCGCCGGATTGGAAGTGTATAACTGAAATCTTGTTTCACACGTGCAAAAGGTTGTTACGCAGACACGTTGTATTCTTTTATAAAGAAATAAAAAGAGATGCTCAGTGACGTTCGAGAGATCACCAGACTGTCTGTCTGGGTGATTTGTCTGTAGTGTTACTGTGTATTGCATTGGTTAATTTAGAGTATCTTGTCGAATTTCTGAGTATTCTGTGTATATCTGTGTCTCATCTTGTATGTTGTCTATTGGTATCCATTGCGGTTGTGAGTATCATCTACATCCAGTAGATAATTCAGTCTGTTGTCTGAAGTGAATCGTCTACGAATCCTTATTGTGATTGTTGTGTTAAGTTCGCGTATTGCGGTAGTACTCGTTCGTGGAATGTTCTGCCAGTTGTTTGGTGAAGTCTGTGTAACTGTGGTAGTGTTTCTAACACTGTGCGGGATCGTGTTGTCTTCAGCATTGAGATCTGTCATCCTACGGTAAGGGTTAAGCTATAGTAGGATTCTTGGGTTGCGTACTGAACCTTCAGTATGGTGGATCTAAACACTTGAATTCTCTGTGTCTTCGGACGTTGGTCGGATTGTGGTACCTATTCGGTAAAGGTTGAACGATTACTCTTGTCTCTGGTATTTTCAGTAAGTTTATGTGCAGATGTAATATAACATCTGAGTGTATTCGGTACATGTTGGCTGAGCTAAAACCGTGAACTGTAAATGTCTAAGTACAATAGAATCTTGATAGAGCTCTCAGCATCAATATATTGCTGTGTGTAAGTGATTAGTTTTGGAACTAAGTATAGGGCCTCTGTCTAACAGACCCCTTCCACTCCAAAGAGCCCAAATAACATTTAAACGCACTTCTGACAATTATAATAACAGCGTTTAACACCACTAGTGGACACACGAGAGTCATAGCAACACAGCCTAGCCAGATTTAGAAAAAGCATGTAAATCTAGCGATAGTGATTCAATACCCTACACAAAATTCCACAATCCTTTTGCTACCGATACATGATGCATCATATATGCCCATAATGGGTAATTAGTAACATCGAACTTTTCCTCAACAACCAACATATGGAATATATCATTGCTTTCAGTCGTGGCCATTGGCTAAATACCCTAATGTAGAAAAATGAGTTTATCTCAAAAAGTTGAAAAGAACCTCCCTATTGAGCTCTGCTAAACCTGTAGCAGACTTTGAGGTGTTGCTATTGGCAAATCAAAACATGTATATATGTTTGGCATAAAAAAGACAAATTTGTCTGCACAGGCATTGCAATAGTGGATTTGGAGATTTTCATGCTCATCAATTTTTGTGTGATTCTGAGACTCTGATCGAAGGGATGTCGACAACACCTTTGATGAATTGGTGACCTCCTTTGATATCAATTTTTGGAGTTTGAGGTCTACGGAAGCAAGCAAATCACACAAGGAAGAAGAAGAAGCTTGGAGCTCAACACACAATAGTGAATGTATTACCTAGTGAACATACAAGAGTAAGTGACCCATTAGGGCTTTAAGCATCTATACAAGCCAAGGGGGGAAAACCTCCTAACGAGAGAAAAAAGTGCCCTGATGGTCAGTGTGTTCACACACATCACTACCAAAATATATCAACAAATTTGGGGTATGTAATGAGCTCTAAAAATAATGAAACTTTGTATGTGGGTTCTACCTAAGTTCCTCAAGCTCAAAGACTCCTCAGTTTGCACAAAACGGAGCATTCAATTACAAAAATTAGTTTTTGTATGTACAAATGTAGTGATAAGAATCATTATTTGAATGTTTGAAATCTGAAAAGTTATTGATGTTGAAAAATATGATTCAATACAACTTATCTCCACATGCCCAATTCTCACCTTCATTCACATACTCCCACGCCTTCTATGTCTACTTCTTGTAGCATGACCCTGGCCTTGTGCGCCAACAACCACCCCCAAAACATGTGAACAAATACCTTCCTAGAAAGGTAAATTTGAACAAAACCACCCTGTCGAGCTCTACTAAACGTGTAGCAAGCTTCGAGGTGCTCCTACTAGCAAACCAAAACCTGCATATATGTTTGGCACAAAAGGAAAAAATTGCCTACACAGACGCTATGATAGTGTGCTCAGAGATTTTTGTGCTCACCAATTTTCATGTGATTCTAATAAGTTTCGACGATGCCCTAGATGAATTGGCGACCTTCCTCGATACCAATGTTGGAGTTTGAGGTTTGCGGAAGCACATGAATAGCACAAGGAAGAAGAAAAAGCTTGGAGCTCAACACACAATATTGAATGTATTACCAAGTGAATGTACAAGAATAAGTGATTTGTTAAGGTTATAGGCATATATATAAGCCAAGGGAAAAAACCTCCTAAAGAGGCAAAAAAACGCCCTGGCGGTCCTAAGTGTGTTAAGACACATCACTACCAAAATATATCAACAAATTTGGGGTAGCTAATGAGCTCTAAAAATAATGAACCTTTGTATGAGGGTTCTAACTAAGTCCTTGAGCTCAAAGACTCCTCATATTTCACAACATGAAGCATTCAATTACAATATTTGGTTTTTGTATGTATAGATGTAGTGATAAGAATCATTGTTTAAATCTATGAAGTTTGAAAAATTATTGACGTTGAAAAATGTGAATCAATACCACTTATCTCCACATGCCCCATTCTCGCCTTCTATATCTACTTCCTCGAGCATGACCCTAGCCTTGTGCACCAACAACGACCCCCAAACTATATCACCCATAGGCTTATCATCTATAAGACCAAGATAAAGATTATTACGCTAAAAAAAACAATAAGATATTAGATTAATTTTAAAAAATGAAGGGTCCCATCAAAAGGGGTAAGTGTTTTTTTTTTCCATGTGTAGTGACCATCAAAAGGGGTAAGTGTTTTTTTTTGTCCATGTGTAGTGAAGCATGACATTATATAGTCCATAATTACCCCGATCAGAGGGTAAAAAGGAAAAATAACAAAAGTATGTATGTTTGTATGAAAATCCTTCCATAAAAAATCTCGTATGGGCTATATAATGTCATTGAATCACTAGAGCAAAGAAATTTTAAATATAAATAAACATTAAAATAAATAAAAACTAATATAATAACAAATAAAATGGTGTCACTTTGATCAAACACATAATTTTTTGTATTAATAGACTGATAAGACAACAATATATCAAGCATCACAATCCAATTCCTTATACTCAATCTTTTATCTTTACACCTATTAATTCTTTTACAGAAAGGTTTACGAGCTCCTAGATCAATCAAGATGAAGAGCACCGCCTTAGCATACCTACAACCAACCCAAATAATAAAGTTAGTAAGAACAAAGTTACTGTGAGGGGTGATATGTACAACAATCATGATTTATTGTTATCCCAATCACACCTTGACATGTCTATTAGCTCAAAACAATAGACATGTCCTCACAAGGAAAAACATTCTTAGTATACATCAAAACATTACTATTCTATCATAACTCACCAAAACATTACTATTCTATCATAACTCTTTATAATTTTAAGATAGAATCCACTTATATGTCATCCTAACCTTACCACAAATTCTAATATTCATAATTGTAGAAACTAATTTGTGCTAATTTTTTCTACGAAGGGGATAAATAACTTTTCTAATTAGTGAATCTCCTAACAACTAGAATATCAAGAAAGAAAGAATGAACAACCTTAATAGGAGAATACATTTTTTTCCCCTTTTGATTAAAACAAACGTCTATAATTATTTTCTATATAATATAAATATATAACTTTTAAATATGTCAAGGGAGTACTTTCAAAAAGTAAAAAACATTGTTCATCATATTATGGCTCGATCTCAAAAAACTCAAATACTGATGCGTGTTATTTACTTTCACCCTTATGTAGGTCGCCCATTTTTATAACTAATCAACACCAATAGTAAGATCTAACAAACTGAGCATCTAGACATATTTAAACCATAAGCCCATTCCCAAGACCATCGATTGTGTAATACTCCAATTACTCAAAGTTTCTAATTATTGAGAATAAAGCCCAATAGTCATAAACAAGAGCTATGTCATCCATATTGAGTGCAGTGTATGCAGATACACCGGAAAATTTTATATAAGTATGTATCAAGTTGGTACCATTTGTACTTATGATTATAAAAAATTATATGAAAATCAATGTATAAGAACATGAAAAAAACTATTTTCTAGTTTAATACTACCTGAAGGTGTTACACTAGCCTTAGGCCCACATATGTCCTATCATAGACAGGAGTTGAGACATTACCCTTGCCTCAAGAGGCGGAAGGCCCAACCACCTGCACTAATGTGAATGGTCAATAGATTGCTTTTATCTAAATATGTATTCACCCATTAAAAGAGATTCCAAAAACTTAATATTGAATATCAACCACATGCTTCAGCTTTATAAATACATCCATTGACTTCATCGGGAGAACATTTTGCCAACAATGGCAAAATCAAAGACTATCACCACATCCAAGTGCAAGAAAGAGAGAGACATAGAAAGTCTACCTCTTGTCCAAATTGGAAAATGGTTACTAGTTATCATAAACATTAAAAGTAACTCAAAAGCCATATATATGCCTACACTCACCATTAAATGCAATGATTTTGATGGAGAAAAAACCCCTATTTTTCTACCATTGAGGACAACTAATAATTGATGATTAAAAAATGAGGTCTTCAAGTGCATTCTTGGTTACTAAAGAGGTTTGAGATGAGATAGGGGGTTGAATAAATCACGAACGATGCAAATACCTATCAGGGATAATACATGAATTTTTTTAGGGGAAAGTTATCATTAGTACCCTTCTGTACTCTAGTGGTCCTAGTTAATAGACAAAAGGCTTTTTGGACATGCCCTATTATCAAACCCAAATTCGTGAAGCAACTAAGAAAAAAAGTTGGTGCCACAAAATCATAATGTAAATACTTGGAGAAAAAAGAAAGGGGCACCTTATTTTTAAATTTACAGATGTGTACTTCATTATTAAATCCTTTTAAGGAGAAGACAAGATGTCTAGGATACTAGACTCGATGAGACTAGAACAAGGAACAAGAATAGAACTAGAACTAGAACTTGGAAAGTACTTACTTGGAGATCATGACTCCTTGAGCTCCTAGGACTATTCTGGAAAGATTGAGGATGTATGTGGCCAAGCCCACCTCATATAGGTGTTCAAGGGTAGTTATGAATTGATGATATCAGTAATCTGGAACAGGACCTCCAAATGTCCAAATCAGGCAAATAGACATATGCTTGATATTCGTTAGAGAGATGGATCAATTCGAGATATCCTCTTTTGTTGAAAATGCATTGCTAAAGAGAAATTCATGTGGATATCTGAGTTGATGTGCATAGAGCACTTGAGATATCGAGATATATATGAAAAACCACATGCTTAGGGCAATTAAAAGTCTCCCCACACCAACTCAAGATTGAGAGAGGCAAGGCCACAAGGATTCATCAAGAGGAGGGTTAATGGTTTGTTTTTCTCAAAGGTAGAGTCCAATGAGTTTAGTAGATGCATGCTTGACCTTGAAAGGCATCAAGATGGTATGGTTCATGTTGCATAAACCATGAGTTAGACCCTCCAAAAGGAACCTATGTTTCTTGGATTTAACCCCTGAGGTTTTATTTCAAGTCTTGGGAGAAGCTTCTCCCAAGTGACACCTTGACCCGTACATGACTTCAATTGAAATAGAAGCCATGTGATTCTCTTTGGAAAGTATCCACATGAAGGACACATGGCTAAAAATTAAAGCATGCAACTCTTGGACCTTTGGTATATATATGGGTGGAGTTGGATGGGTGGATACGTACTCACTCACTCTCTGGTGGATGTTATACTCTAGGAAGAAGTTTTCACAACAGTGGTATCAGACTTGCTCCCAGGAACTAAGCCTATATGTAAATCCCCTTATAGACTCCCTTTTTCCTAACAGGCTGAAGTAGAAAAGCAGTTAAATGAATACCTAGTAAAGGGATTCATTCAGCCTAGTCTTTCACCCTAGGCAGCACCCATTCTTTTAGTCAAGAAAAAAGATGGATCAATGAGACTATGCATTGACTATCGAGCCTTGAATAAAGTTATGATCAAGAATAAATATCCAATGCCCCAAATTGATGATCTATTTGATCAATTAAAAGGAGCTAAGATATTTTCAAAACTTGATATCCGTCAAGGATATCATCAAATTAGAATTAAGTCTGAAGATGTTCCTAAAACAGCTTTCAGAACTAAATACGGGCATTTTGAGTTTTTAGTCATGCCTTTTGGACTAACAAATGCCCCAGCCACGTTCATGACACTGATGAACACTATATTAAGCCCTTATTTGGGAAAGTTTGTGGTTGATTTTCTTGATGATATTCTTGTCTATAGTCAAGATGCAGCCTCTCATATAGAACATTTGGAAAAAGTTTTCCAAGTTCTAAGAGAAAATAAATTATTTGGAAAAGAAGATAAATGTGAATTCTTTTCATCAGAAATTAGATATCTTGGACACATTATATCTGATAAAGGGATTCAAGTAGATCCTGATAAAGTCCAAGTTATTCTTAACTGGCCTCACCCTAAAACTATTACAAAACTTCAAAGTTTTTTAGGGTTAGCAGGATACTATAGAAAATTTGTACCCAACTTTGCAAAAATCTCGACCCCTTTATTTGAGAAATTAAAGGGTAAACCCAAAAGTCTTACTTGGGAGAAGGAACAGGTTGAAAGTATGGAAATACTTAAAAGAGCCTTAGCTTCGGACCCGGTTCTACAGATAGTAGATCCAAATGAACCTTTTGTAGTTGAAACAGATGCTAGTGATCTAGCATAGGAGCTGTGTTGATTCAAAATGGTCGACCGATTGCTTTTGAAAGCCAAAAGCTAAATCCAGCTCAAAGAAATTATTTTACCTATGAAAAAGAGCTTTATGCAATTGTGCATGCTCTGAAAAAATGGAGACATTACTTGTTTGGCGCCAAGGTAACTATAGTTTTTGATCAAGCAAGTATTAAATGGTTTGCAAACCAATCTGAACTATCAGGTAGAAAAGCTAGATGGGCCGAATTACTTCAAGAATTTGATTATGAACTCAGATATAGAAAGGGAAAATTTAATATTGTGGCAGATGCATTAAGCAGGATGCCCATGTTAAATTCCTTGAGTTTCATACAAATTTCTAATGAGTTAGTAACACTCATGAAGGGCAAATATCAAGAAGATACTAGTTTTAGTGAAGCTTGGAAGAAGGTTTCTGCTCCAAGTACAAACTTATCAAAGGAAGATAAGTTTAAGCATTACAATATTCAGGATGAATATCTGTTATACAAAGGAAAGATATGTGTTCCTTGTAATTCCTTAGAAAAAATGTTTTGTTTTAATGTCATGCTGCCCCAAGTGCAGGACATCCTGGAATCAACAAAACTTATGAATTAGTAAAAGGGCAGTTTTATTGGCCTAGCATACATAAAGATGTACATAATTATGTACTTAGATGCACTAAGTGCCAAGTTAACAAAGCTGAAAATTTTAAGATAGGGGGTTTGTTGCATCCCTTAGAAATTCCAAATGGAAAATGGGAAAGTATTTCCATGGATTTCATTATAGGCTTGCCACGTACCCCTAAAGGTCATGATCCTGTTTGGGTCATAGTTGACCGATTGACCAAAATGGCTCATTTCTTACCTACTCGGACTACAATAAAAACTTCAGAATTGGCTAAATTATTCATAGAGCAATTGTATAGACTCTATGGATTACCTCAAGACATAGTGTCTGATAAAGATAGAAAATTCACTAGTCATTTCTGGAGAGTTGTATTCAGTCGGTTAGAAACTAAGCTTAATTTGAGTACTGCTGAACATCCTCAAACGGATGGTCAAACTGAAAGAGTCAATCGAATACTTGAAGATATGTTACGAGCATACGTATCTTCTACCCAAACTAACTGGGAAGACTATTTACCGATAGTAGAATTTGCTTACAATAGTGCAAAGCATTGTGCAACAGAATATAGTCCTTTCATGTTAATGTATGGGTTTCAACCTAGAGCACCTTATGCCGTTGGACTTCAAAATGAAAAAGTCCAAGCAGCAAAAGATTTCTTAGAAGATATGAACTTGGTGATGAACATAATACAATGGGGAAGATCTCATATAACGAGATTACAACATGACAAGAGTAGATGTCTAGAAACCAGATGAGATAATACTAGAATAAGGAGCTATATAAGAATAGGAACTAGAACTTAGAAAGTACTTACTTTTGAATGTCTCCTTGAGCTCCCAATACTCGTATTCTCAAGACTAAAAATGTCTTTGGCCAACCCCTCCTTATATATGTGTTTAAAGATGATTGCCTAAGGCAATTATAAAGGGTGATTTGGGAGTGATGATATCAGTAGTTGAATCACAGTCTCCGGATGTCAAAACAAGGCAACACATAGTCATTCTTAGGAGTTTGACACAATCCAAACACAATGGTGATCTTAACTCTTCAAATTCTTCATCAATAATTCCCATGAAATCTAAGATGAACTCGAGATGGTTTCTTTAGTTTTCATGACATCATCTCCCTCTCAAACGATGATTTCCATAAGGATTTTTCTACTTTGACTTTTTTTGGATTCTTTGCAAGATAGATCCTTTGAACTTCTAGTGATCATTGTGGTGTTTCCAAGATCTTTGATGGAGACACTTGAGTGAGAACACCCCCTTGATTGAACATGAAATTCTCTTGTACTTTGCCTTCCTGTTAACTTGATGGTGTATACCCTCCATATCATTCATTTTGTTTTGTTGGACCTCCAAAATTGATGATTAAAATTCTTGATAAATAGTGTCTTTTCTATTCAAAATTTCTAGTTCTTGGACTTGGCTTTCTTTGAGTAATGGATCCTCACATTGAACTGCCTAATTAATGAGATGCTCCAAGGTATTTGTTTGAGGCATGGACAGAATGAGATTCTTCACTTCAGCTTTCAAGCTACTTTGGAATTGGTTAACAAGGCATTATCATTTATGGAATGTTGAATTTTTTTAGTTTATTTTGTTGAGATTTTAATGTGCTTTGTGTTTTGATATAGCAGCTAAAGGTTCATGAGGGCATGGATGGGTGTGGATTTATTCGGATGTATATGGACACAAATAAGAGAAAATATATTTTCCATATATTTTGTAAATAAAAGACCCACATAGAGGGTTCTTCTAAAAATTCATAAAAATAGTGATTGAATAAGGATTGTTTTAGAACATGATTTCTGTAAATAAAAGCTAAGGCTCAGCATAAAAGTGAGCAAATTTTTACTTTCAGACTTTCTTTTTGAAGTGTCACCCTCATTATAACTCTATATTTGGATGTAATAAAAAATCATAAATACATGCAGTCTAGAGGCTCTTCCAACAGAGTGCGTAGGGGGAGATTGAACCCAATATTATGTACCCTGTCATCTACTACATTGTTGATATATTTTGATAGTGATGTATGTGAACATACTCAAGACCGTCAAGGCACTTTTTTCCCTCTTCAAGAGGTTTTTTCCCTCGGCTTCTATATACATATATAACCCTAACTGGTTACTTATCTTTGTATAATCACTTGGTAATACATTCAGTATTCTGTGTTGTGCTCCAAACTTCTTGTTTTTCTTTGTATTGTTTGCATGCTTTGGTATACCTCAAACTCCAACAATTGGTATCAAAGCATGTCGTCCCTTCATCTAGGGTAGCGTCAACATCCTTTGGTCATAGTCTCACAATTGGAACAAAATTGGTGAGCATACTCAAGGCAATTAGGAGTTCAAAACAACTTTGTTTTATGGCTGCAAAATTTTGATATGAGGTCGTTTTAGCCTTTGAATGTATTATAGCAGTGCTTTTGTAGGAAATTTCATCCTTTTGTGCCAAACATATATACAAGTTTTAGTTCGTCAGTACAAGCATCTTAAAGTTTGGTACAACTTTAGTAGAGCTCAATAGGATAGTTCTATTCAACTTTTTGAGATGCAGTGATTTTTCTCCATCAGGGCATTTATTCAATGGCCATGGCCGAAAGTAACGATGTATTCTGTATGTTGGTTGTTGAGGATAAGTTGGATGGTACTAATTACCCATTATGGACATATATGATGTTTCATGTATTGGTAGCAGAAGGGCTATGGAATATTATGCAAGGTATTGAAAAACACCCTACTATACATGTGAATGGAGTTATTGAAGGTGATGTGGATGGCATTGAAGATTATGATATTCATATTCCTATTTGTGCTATGGTTCCTATTGCACCTGTTGTAGAGAAACTTCATTGGGATGCCATAGATGCTCACGCACATGCATTGATAGCCTTGTCTATCAAACATGCATTATCCCTCACATTCACTCTTGCAAAATAGCAAAGGATGCTTGGGATACACATACCACTTTATACCAGGCAAGAAATGAGGCTTGTGTTGCTTACCTCCGAAAACAATTGGAGAGTGAGCATATGAATGAAGAAGATTCTATGGATAATTTTTTGACAAAGATCAAATATTTGAAGGAGCAGTTGATTTCTGTTGATGATCACTTGTGTAGACTATTCTTAATGGTCTTCTAGACTCATATCAGAGTTTTGCTTCTACTCTTTGATTGATGATGAAAGACAATCCAAATCCCTTAACATTTGAGGACTAAGTCTTTGTTTTGTTTGATGAAGATCATTCCAAGCAGGAGGGGTCTATTATGTGTGTTGCAAATCAAGATTTCTTAGCTAGTCAGAAGGGAAACGGTAAATGGATAGTAAGCAAAAATCTACTAATGTTGCACAGTCGGAGAAGAAAGACAAAGATTAGAAGAAAATAGAAAAGCAGAAATAGTTTTGGAAATACTAGTCAGAAGGGAAACGGTAAATGGATAGTAAGCAAAAATCTACTAATGTTGCACAGTCGGAGAAGAAAGACAAAGATTAGAAGAAAATAGAAAAGCAGAATGGTTGTTGTAGAGGCCCCTACACCTAAAACAGAGTCTGCTAATCTTGTGCAGAATGAAGAATGAGTGTTTACTACTATATGAAGTTATGACCCATCTTCTCATGAGTAGTGTATGTCTGCAATAGACTCAAATGTTTGGTACTTTGATAGTGGGGCAATCAAACATATTACCTCATAACGCAATTTCTTCAGTTCACTTGAGTTTGCCCCCAGAGGGAATACTGTCACATGCACCAAAAACTCCTCTTATCCCATAATGGGAGTTGGTGAGATCATTCTAACTACTATTGATGGTAGTTCTTTCGCATTTTCAGATGCTTTGTTTGTGCTAGGGATCAAGAAAAATATGTTGTTAGTTTCAGCATTAGCCAATATTGCCTTGGTTGTCAAATTTATTGATGATAGACATATAATTCATGATCTCTCAAATGGCGATGTTATTATTACTTCTAGCATTTTATGTCATGGGATGCATAAGCTCATAAACTATGCAAAATCCATGAATGATTTATCATGATCAGTTCAAGATTCTCACGCTATCTTAGATGCAAAGCTTTGGCATGTGCACTTTGATCATCTTAATTATGCTAGTTTGCTAACCTACAAAATCTGAAATTGTGTTCTCTCTTAGCCAAACATGAGGCACATTGTAAAAATGTTTGTGAAGGTTTTACTTTAGGCGAAATGCAGCTTTCCTCCTTCCCTAAAGACAGTTCAATTTGAGCTGCTCATAAATTGCAGCTTATTCAAAGTGATGTTTGTGGTCCTTTATAGAGACCTTCTTTTGGGAACTACCTTTACTTTGTGAATTTCATTTATGATTTCTCTAGACATATCCTTCTCCACATACACATGAACAGCTTAGATGGGATGGAAACGATGTTCAAGCTCATGCATTGATTGTGCTTTTTGTGAAGCATCATATAGTTCCACACATTCAGTCATGTTCTACATCAAGATAGACATGGGACACTCTTGTTTCTTTGTATGTCATGTGTAATGAAGCACGTGCTGCATACTTGAGGAAGCAACTTGAGGAAGCAACTTGAGGATGTATCTATGGTTGAATGAGTCTGTGGATGTGTATGTGACATGCATCAAGGACTTGAAAGAGCAATTGGCAAACATAGATGAGATTATTCTAGATGCATCACTCATCTCTACATTGTTGAAAGGATTACCATAATCTTTTCAAAGCTTTGCTACTAAACTCCATTTGGTTGCAAAAGGGAAACCCAATATGTATGCATTTGATGAGGTTGTGTCTCTTCTTTTGCAAGAAGACAATCTAGAGTGATTAGGAGTGGTTTGATTGAGGGAACACAAGCACTTGCTATCTCACAAAAGGGGAAAAGTAAGTATGGTTTAGCTTTGGCTTCATTAAAACCAAAGCCTCAAACTTCTTCTTCCACTCATTCCTCTAATGATGTTGATTTGCAAAAGAAGAAAGAGATGCAAATATGGACCAAAGGCTGTTCATACTATTGATGAGTGTAAAATGCTTGCTAAGTGCAATGAAAAAGGCAAATTTGAATGATTTTGATGGTGAGAAGAAGAGCAGTGAAGATCTAGAGGCATGGATTGAAGAGATAGAGGATTTTTTTGATCTTCAAAAATTTAGTGAGGATTCCAAGGAAAAGCTTGGGATCCTACACCTGCGTACCATCACAAACTTATGGTGGAAGTCATATATGCAGACTTGAATGCATTTTGGTCTGGTTCTATGGAAGGAATTTAGAGAGAAAGCAAAAAAACGCTATTGTTCTCCACACTACCATATGGAGCAGGAGATGGAGTTCTACAAATTTTCACACCACAAGAGTGACAAGCATAGCTTGCCTGTTGATGATTACAAAGAAAAGTTCCTACATCTTCGCAAATATGCATTGGAGGTTAGTGGTTATGCTCTGAAGAGAAAATTTATTGAAGGGATTTGTGAGGATCTTCATTACCAAGTGATGGGATCTGGATGTGTTGGTCAAGTTAAAAGCCAAAGACGGAATCAACCCATCCATTGGCAACAAGATCTTGATTTTATTGAGCGAGCAAAAGGACTAGGTTTGTGTTTTCATTACAGGGAGCAAGGGAATCAAACATATGAATGCCTAAACAAGACAACCTTTCAGTCTGCACAATCAAAGGTGATAAACATCATTGAAAAAGATGCAACAATTGACAAAGAAGATGATGGAGGTAAGTGCCCTAACTCTACTTTACATTTCATGGTGGCTAGTTCTTTCCCAATGGAATCTGTAATTATGATTTTGGGTATGGTTTTTGTGCATAGAATCGACCTTTTGATCGATTCAGGTAGTACACATTGTTTTCTATCTTTCAAATTGGTTCAAAATCTAATGATATCCCTAATTATGCAGATAACAAAACTTGTAGAGATGCCCAATGGATGACTACATTATACGAAAGGATACATTGGAATCCTTACATTTACTTTTTTTGATAGGTGTGTTTTTGGGAGTTTCCATGTGATTAAAATGCAATGGAGTGATGCAATTATAGGCATGGAGTGGTTAGTTCAAAATTCTACAACAATTGATTGCGAACAAATAACAATCACTTTAAGGCTAGATAGTGAATCTATCCACATTCTAGGTGATGCGAATAATCCTAAACCTATTCTCATTTCTGTTATGTAGATAATTAGAGGTATATACGATGGCTATAGAACATTTGTAGTGTATGTGAACATTTTGCATGAGGAAGGTAATGATGAAAATCTTTCGAATTATGTAGGAAATCTTTTGAAAGAATATGCATATGTATTTCTCAAAGACTTGCCTAGTATACCTCTACCTAGGAAAATTGATCATGCCATCGACCTGCACCTAGGAGCAAACCATATTCTAGAGCACCCTATAGATTCACATAGAATGATTAAAGGAGCTTAAAATTCAATTAGATGATCTTTTGAAGAAAGGCTCGATAAGACTGAGTGTTTCACCTTGGGGAGCACCTGTTTTATTTCAGAAGAAGAAAGATGTCTCTTATAGATTATGCATTGACTATAGAGGAGTGAATAAAAGCATAATTAAAAATAAGTCCCCACTCCCTTAGAGAATTGACTTATTAGGTCAATTAAGTGGAGTGACTGTATTCACTAAGATTGACCTAAGATCTAGATATCACCAAATTAGGATCAAAATAGAAGACATACCCAAAACAACTTTTCGAACATGTTATGGTCACTACGAGTTTACGGTTTTACCTTTTGGATTAACAAACGCTTCTACCACATTCATGTGCTTAATGAACAATATTTTTCATGATTACCTAGACGAATTTATCTTAGTATTTATTAATGATATATTTGTATACTCTAAAGATGATCGTGAGCATGATGTACATCTCAAGAAGACTTTGCAAACTCTTAGATAACACAAGCTGTATGGAAAAAAGAGTAAGCGTTTCTATGCTAAGGATAAACTTGTATATCTAGGAAGAGTCATATCTAAAGAGGGAATTCATATAGACAAGGATAAAGTGAAAACAATAGTTGCTTGGCGAGTTCCTAAAACTGTAAGGGATGTTAAAAGTTTTTTAGGATTGGCACAATATGAAAGAGCACATATTAAGAATTTTTCTAAGATTGCTAATCCCCTCACAATTTTGACTAAAAAGAATGCAGGATTTGTGTGGAGTGAAACCTCTCCGAAATCATTTGAATCATTGAATAAAAAATTCATTGAAAATTGTGTTTTGAAAATACCAAAAATGGGAAAGCCTTTTATGGTTGCATGTGATGCAAGTGGTAGCTAGATAGGATGTGTTCTTTCATAGCATGGTAGGGTGGTTGCATATGAATCCAAAAATTAAGAAAACATCAACTTTATTATCCTACTCATGATCTAGAAATGCTTGCTATTCACCATTGCAATACATCTATCCTCTACCTTTATTCTTGACAAAGCAATAGTGGCTTGCTTCTCATTGCTCCATGGAACAACACTCTCAAGTGAAAATAAAAACGAATAATAGATCTTCTATCGCGAACACTATTAGCAAAAAAGAGGATTTCATTTCTCTTGGAATTCATGTTCTTGTACACATAATTTGTAGCTTGTGAGTTCTTCATGATTTTTGAAAATCTTATGCTAATGCATATGTGACTTTTCTCATTTCATGGTCTACCCACTCTTTGGAGTCATACTTTTGTGTGTGTTCATTTTATATTTACTTTCACATTTGCACTCTCTGCGATTTCCACTTCATGTTTGAACGGAGCAAGACGAAAACCTTGGGACAAAGTGGAGACATGATATTGCTTCTATACATAACATAGTGTGACAATGTCAATCCTTGTGGACATTACTTAAAAAATGCACGGGAATTCCCCATTTTAAGTCAAAACACTCCTTCCTTTTTTTTCCAAAAGGAAGTTTGGCAACAACCTACTCTCTCAAGCTTTAATTAATAGAAAGAACAACTCTACATGTGAATGGGCCTAGCACTCACTAGACCTCCCAAATCTCACAAAGGAGGGGTTGCTTAAAAACTTGTTAGAATTTGAGAATATTACAAAGAAGCTTAATCCATTCATAATACAAAAATCGGAGGTATGTGCATTTATATGCAATTTGATAAAAATGAATTACCGTACCAAGTTTTGAACCACGTAAACGCTTACCACTAAGATATTTGTAGAAAAAGTCTTTGTTGGTTTACAAAGGAACTGGACTTGACATTAATAAGTCGGTGTTCCGATCATGGGAGCTTCCCTGAACTGAAAATGTCCGAGCATCGTAACTTGTAAGGCAGAACTATGAAACGGCACCGACCGGAGGAAAGTTCAGCTTCGATTAATATTCTTGATGATGGATGCCTTGTGCGCATTTTCAGCTTCCTTATTCCTCTCCCGGGTAGTGGTTTATATTGTTTTCTGTTTTTGCTTCGTGTATTTTTTTCTTTTGCAGGCTCAACTACTTTGGAAAATTTACCTAAGCGCACAATTTGCATGCATTTTATGTTGTAATCACTAGAGGGTCGTACATGAGTCATTAGATCACTCTTATACTCGTGTTATAGCGCATGAACGTAGGCCTTACGAAAGATAGGAACCTTTTGGCAGGAATTTTCAGTATCCTGCACGCAATTTCCGCATAACATTTATCATCAATAGATAGATTTATAGATTTTCTAATTGAATCTGTTATACGGAAGGTAATCTCCGAAAATGTATTTTATCATTAGGAGATGAAATAGCAGGAATTCTGTAGTGAATTTAATCCTATGTTGTCGACTTTTTATTATTTTCGAATATGTGTATGATGCACATTTATAGAGTTTATTGTAAACATCTGAACTGAGGTGTACAGATCGATTCAATGTAGCTCGGGTATGCAGGCGATGGCATGGCCTTGCATCCGATCGGAGGATGTGGCTAAGAGTAGAGAATCAAATGAATGTCTCACTTCTTCAGCCACTTGTTTTCCCCACTCTCCAGGATGCTGTTACAGCAGCAAAGTAAGCTTTCATGCATGCAGAAATTGAGGGCTTTACATTATTTTTTTCGCTTTGGATTTAACGAAATATCAGGATTATATATATAATGTCTAAATTGGACGTTTGTTATAGGCCTGGCGATACCATCATCATCAGCTCAGGGGAGACTCATATTAGCTCCAATATCTTTATTGATAAGCCACTTTGCCTGGTAACTTCCGAAGGACTTTGTCTTGACTGCATTTTATGGCTTGTTGACATAAATTAAACTTGAAAATGTTTATATGTGACAGCTAGGGGATGGTATGTCTCCTGAAGATACATTGTTGTTCTGCCCCAGAGGGTTTGAGAGGTAATATAACTTGTGATTTGTTTCTATAAGTGCCTTATTTTTGGTGAAAATCTTAACGGCTTAAAAGAAGATCGTAGCTCTGATTTTCTGACATGTCCGTTTTTCTTTCATTGGTTGATGAGAATGTATGCCAATTGAATATTATTTTTGTTTTTGTGTCCATAAAATTCCTCAAGATACTATGGTTCTTAAAGTCGATCATGAAATTTGCAACCATGTTCTTAGTATACGTAAAAGAAACTTGTAAAGGCTAAGAAATTGGCTCATTTGGATGATCACTTGACTGACCATTGGAATGATCTCCATCACCATTTGAAACTTGTAAAGGCTAAGAAATTGCGTCATTTGGACTAGCACTTGATTGTCCACTTGTAAAAAGAGAAAGACTTGACCATCTGTAAAAAGAGGAAGCAAAGTTTTGCACACATCCTTGGAGCTAACCCATGCCTCCTTGGTACATGAAAGTAAGGGCTGAATTGGATCTTCCTCAAAAACGACATCGTGGGTAACCAGAATGCATTTAGCATGTGGATGATATAAACAATAGCCTTTGCTTTTAGAACTATACATACAGAAATACGTTTCAGTGCTTTATCAGCCAATTTTTTGTGTTGTTGTTGAGGCACTAGTGCATATACAAGACAACCAAAAACTCTCAGATCAGCAATAGATGGCAATAGATGGCTTACGATCATGCCAAGCCCCATATGGAGTGATAGATTGCAATGCTTTCGTGGAACACCTCCAAAGTACATATGTTGCACACATACAACCTCAAGCTATAAGCTATGTGGTAAAGCCTGACTTTTCACCATACATCTCACTATTTTCACTTTTCAATCAATTTTGGCTTTTGGCCTGAAATTATGGTTTGATCTTTGATTGCCCAAATGTAGTCCAAATTCAGAATGGCTCTTGAGTAGCACATTCCAAATCTGAAATAAAATCAATTGTAAAATTTTGGCCATTTTCGGCCTTGGTTTCATCATGGCTGACTTTGTCTAAAATTGGCCAAACTGATAAAATGTGTAATCCCTCTTGTGCAAGGTTGCATTTTCAACAATTCCCTCCTAGCCAATCACAAGGGGAATATGTCAGGAAAGGTATGTATGTTTTGCTTGACAAAAAATAATGTAAAATGATATTGCTAGCTGAAAAAGTGGTAATGATGATGGTACCTTGTAAAGATCATGCCAATGTCCATAAGAATGCATAAGATTGTTGACATGAAGAGCACTCCATACTACAGTAAAAGCGAACTCTTAAAATTTTCCCATATACTCTTTTCAACCAAATATTGGCATGGAAAGATGGAGAGCTTGTGAGTAGCACATTCCAAATCTGAAATAATTTTTTCTGTAAAATCTTGACCAATTTTGATCATCGTTGATCTTGGTTTGATCATGGTTGACTTCGTCTAAAACTGACAAAACTGTTAAATGTGCAATCCTTCTTGTGGAAGGTTGCATTTCCAACAAGGTACAGGCAGGGGCGGTTACCTTGACGTAGCTCTTAAAGTCTCGTTTATGCCATTCGACTAGTGTATACATCTCAAAATGTGGCTCATAGCTCTTGGAGAAACCCCCTCATAGGCTGGAAGTACCACTATATTCTTTCCCAAGATTGGGACGTGTGTTCCTTCACAAAGGATGAACTAGGGCGTTGATTTACTTGAATGCTTCCTTGATTTGCTTGAATATTCTTGATTTGTTCTTGTAATCCTTGGATAAGTGCATCTATATGCATGGGATGTCCCACCTGGACTTGTGTCTTTCGATGAGTTAGGTTCTCGACTTGTTTTCTGAAGTGACACCACAATTTGTTCAACTGAGCTCTCCACATGGTCTTGGATAGAAGCTAGTCTTGCCAAAATGTTAGGGTAGCACTAGATTGTGCCCTTTGACTACACCTGAACAAGATTTCGGAAATATGGTTCTGATTACAAGATAGGGAGTAATACAAGATCATCACGTAGAAGAAATAATACAAGAATATAGAACTGTTACAAGAAGTCCCACAATTGAGGACCAATAGGTATGGATAACTAGACTAGACCATCTCCCCTCCTGGCTAGAAACACAAGCTGCACATGTTTAGTTGCTGCCAAATACTCCACACACCTTGCTCGAATACCAAATTGTTAGGAAATAAAGGTACTAAGACCCTTAATTAACCCACAATTAAGTAAGAAAGAGGGAGAGAGTAAGAAATTGGAAGTGGGGAAATATAGGCAGTATACATAAGGAGAGAAAATGAGCAATCAGTAGCTCCACATTCTCACTAGTACTAGAGAAAATCACAAGTGCACAAGGGGAGATTGGAATTCCTCAAGTGCTTGAGGCTTACAATGACCCTCAAATGGTCTTTTTATAGGCAAACAACCCTTAACTAAATGCTGGCAGGGGTAATCGACAAAAAGCTGATTTCTTGCTTTTATTTTAGCGAAAAAACTTCGCCCTAGCTGATGTGGCACACTACGATGGCATGGAAAGCTTTAATTCTGGCACATGGCTTCTCTACCATAGCATCTTGTGTTTTACTATATTTAAGTCCTGACCATTGGTTAAAAGTATGCTTTTCAAGACTACTTTTAACTTTTGACCAAAAATTAGGGTTTGACGTCGGAGTGGAAAAATGGCATTGAATAGTGGAGTACTACATATGGTTGCTCTCTTCAAGCTCTAGAAGGTTATGGAATAAAAATTTTCTGACCAGCCTTTGACCAGCACCTCGTGGAAGGTTGACCATAGTGGACCTCCAATTTGTTGATTTCAAACACATATATTTTGCTTAATCTATATTAGAGTATAATGTGTCTAAAGTAGCCCTCAAATGGAGAAGAACCATGGAGGAGCTGGTTAAGGACATAGTAGGGCTATTCAACCGTTATCCTTGTTCATGGGGCTGGACTATATGAGGTCTCATGTATATTTAAACTTCAGAATGTAAGAATCAATGGATGGAGAAAGTGCTTCATATGTCACATAAAATTTGGAAAAAAAAAAGACACAAAATAGCTTATTGTTGTGCTTTGATTACAGACCTCAACCCAAATATCTGCATGCTGAACATAGCTAGAATTCTCAATACAAAACCCACACATTATAATAGATTATATGACGTGTGCATACCAGCCAGAGGGAATTCTTGAAGAGAAGCATATAAGGGATTTTGTTTGAGGTATGCTACATACAAATTATAGAACATTAAAGAGAGAAGTTAAAAACATTGGGACTCGTAAGGATTTATCCTTACATGAAGTTGCTATGGCAAGGATCATATAGCAGGGAGATCTGCATGGGGTTGTAACCTTTTTACATAGGAATGTTGCTTGTTATCTCGTGCAATCAACTTCGGACATCACTATAGACATTCAAAAAGGACGAAATGAAACCCGAAATGATATTCATGAGCATGTAGAAGGTAACTTTATTATAATTAGTAATTTCATTGATGTTATGTGTTGTTGTGCATTCAAGTAGGCTCTCTCTTTGGTCCTTAAATGTGTCCTTTGTCAGAAAAAATGTCATTTTTTGTGCTATTTGTCCGGTGCCATGGAGTTCTTAACTGTACTGCAAAGTATGCTAGTGATTTCATTATGCCATATGTGGTTGTCCATTTACAAGTAGGCTGTCTTTGTTTTGTAAATGTGTTTTTTATCAGAAGACGGCTTATTTAATTTAATGGTTGTACGATATTTCTTCAGTGCCTTGGAGTTCTCAGCTAGTAGCAGAGTTGCCAATCTTACAATCCTTGCTGAACTTGGAACCTGCCTACTTCATAGAAAAGGTTCATTAGTTGTTGAAAATTGTGCCCTTCGATGTAGGGAACATCCTTTGGAACACTTGTCATGTGCTATTGTCAGCACTGCAGATGCAGTGCCCACAAGCTTCATGCTGCATCGAAATGGAGTATCCGTAGTTGAGACAAAAATTGAAGGAGGCAAGGAAGCAGTGCGAACTTCTGGGAATCTTGTTTTGCAGGAAGTCCGAGTTGTATATGCTCGTGCAGCCCTTGTATTTTGGTTTAATGTTTCTCAAAAGTGTTTAACAGGGTTTGAGCCTTCATGTCAAGTTGGTAAATCCTGAATCAGTACATGCTTATTCTTTTGCATTAAGCTCTGTATCTTAGTTTGTTTTTAAATTCATGATGTTCTCGCTCTCGTATCCGTTACCTTTTTGTTGGGGGGGGGGAAGGGGGGGGGGGGGGGGGGGAGAGAGAGAGAGAGAGAGAGAGAGAGAGAGAGAGAGAGAGAGAGAGAGAGAGAGAGAGAGAGAGAGAGAGAGAGAGAGAGAGAGAGAGAGAGAGAGAGAGAGAGAGAGAGAGAGAGAGAGAGAGAGAGAGAGAGAGAGAGAGAGAGAGAGAGAGAGAGAGAGAGAGAGAGAGAGAGAGGGAGGGAGGGAGGGAGGGAGGGAGGGAGGGAAAGGGGAGGGAGGGAGGGAGGGAGGGAAAGGAGGGTGAGGGAGGGGGGGAAGGAAAAAGGGGGGGGGAGGGGGGGGAGGGAGGGAAAAGGGGGGTGGAGGGGGGAGGGAGGGAGGGAGGATTTTGGGGGGGGGGGCAAGGGAGAGGGAGAGAGGGGGGGAGAGGGAGAGAGGGGGGGGGGAAGAGAGAGAGAGAGAGAGAGAGAGAGAGAGAGAGAGAGAGAGAGAGAGAGAGAGAGAGAGAGAGAGAGAGAGAGAGAGAGAGAGAGAGAGAGAGAGAGAGAGAGAGAGAGAGAGAGAGAGAGAGAGAGAGAGAGAGAGAGAGAGAGAGAGAGAGAGAGAGAGAGAGAGAAAGAAAGACTTTTTAACGTCTATTAGAGGCCAAAATCGGCCTATGAGACAAAACATATACATCAGTATGATCCAATCCACTGTGATCCAAAACGAAAATAAAGTGTGAGTACTACAAACGGGTATAAAAGGAGGGATAGTAGCTGGCATCAAGGGTGTGGGGTGCTATGGGTATGCACTCTATATGCTCAATGGGTGAGATACAAACATGATATGCATAGGGAGGGGAGGCTCGATGGTGTCACAACCCCCTAAATGCCTGGAGTGGGTGTAGGATATAATGCATCGGTGGGTAAGGCATCATGGCGATCCTCAAAATGCTCTGGGCGTCCAAATCGATAGGGGTGCGCTGCTGACGTCTCTGTATCTCCATGTCATGGCGTGCGTGAATCGCCTGAATCTCTCTCTGATGTGGACGAGCTCTCCGGACAGGGGGTCTCGGTCGTCGACGCTGTCGTCTAAGCTCCTCTGCTCTGTGTAATGTGACACCCCGCATCGAGCTGGGCCCTCGAGTGTATGTGGGTCTGAAAAAATCTGTAATATGAGTCTGAGGGGGGGGGGGCAGGTGTATCTCCATCTGCTGCTGGAGGAGTGATGCGCGGTGGTGCTGGAGCTCTACTAGGAAACGACCTAGAGGGCGCTGGTCCTCTGTCCCCAATAAAGCCCTGATCTCTCTAGGCCCCCTGAAGAGCTGTGGGTAGCGGTCTCTGATGTCCTCATATGCCTGGCATCTACATGTGTAGTGCTCCTCGTCCTCCACCTCCTCTCTACATATCCTGCATAATCGCTCATCCCTGGGGGTATGTGTGGCTCGCCCAATCTCAATCTCGAGCTGGTGTGATGATACTCTGAGCTGCCCAATGGCCACTCTCTCAGCTGGTGCCATATATGTATCCATGTATCGTGGTCTCTGAATGAAACCATCCGCTGTCACAGTCAGGAAGTGCTCTCTGTAGTGTTGCCTCTTTGTGGGAAGAGGCTCTCGTGGTGCTATCCATGTCTCCCTGACGTGTATCTGTAGTAGGTCCTGACGGATGATCCTATTCCTCTCCGAACGAGAGAGGGTAATGTGGGGGGAAGAGAGGTCATACTGAAAAGGGGGGAGATCCGTAATGCTCATGCCATGGTCTGCTAACCATCGGTAAGTCTGTGCATACCATACTCTCTCATGCCCTGTCTCTGCCAAATGTCTAGAGCTCTCAAATGCAAGCCTGGTGAGTTGGCTAGTGGGGAGCTCACTGACTCTCAGAATAAAGGTCACCAACTGGAAGAGGGCCTCCACTAGCATCGGTGGTGTGCCAAGCTCAGCTCGTATAATGTCATGTGGAACGGAGGGCTTGCTGCGCAGCAAGCGTGATATCATGGTGATCTGGGGCCTCTCAATCTGTGTCCACATCGCCTCTGTGATCCCTGGTGCCCATACTGCTGCTGCGTACATCAATGCGGGTGTCACTAGAGTGTCAAAGAGCCACCCCTTAGTCCGGGGCTCCTGAAAATGTGTCTGAAAGCAGCGTCTCTCCAATCTGTAAGTGCTGCATAACCTCGCGTCAATCTATCTCTCACAGCCTGTGCCATGGAGAATACCCCTGTGCTGCCCGAGAAGGTGATACCTAGGTAGACGTAGGAGTCCACTACCTCTATCTGTCCTCCAGCTGCTGTGAAAGAGGCGCGATGGCGTACTGTCCTGGAGGTATGGAAGATCATGACCTTGGTCTTGCCAAGGTTCACTGTGAGTCCTCTCTCCATGCAAAAGGTATCGAGCGCCTGTAAATGTGACTGCAACCCCTCCTGTGACTCTGAGAGCAGGACAATGTCATCAGCATATAATAGGATATGTACTGGCGTACCTCCGATGTCTCCTCCTCTCCCTCCTGCTCGCTGTATATACTCCGTGATCTCGTCGATGTAGAGACCGAAGAGAGTGGGTGAGAGGGGGCAACCTTGTTTCACACCAATGGTGCTAACAAGGCTGTCTGATAGACCGTCGGGGCAGCGTACCCTGCCTGTGACTCGTGCATACAAAGCGTGGATGGCCCATAGCATGTCTGATGGAAGCTGTAACTCTTGGAGCCTCCGTAGTAGTCTCTCTCGAGGGACCATGTCGAAGGCTTTGCAGAAATCCACAAAGCAACAGTATAGTCTCTGCTTCCTCACCTTCGCGCTCTCAATCAAGCAACGAAGCACGAAGATGTGGTCGATGGTGGAGAAAGTGCGGCGGAAGCCTGCCTGGCCGGGTGATCTGATCCCCGCTGCCTCAGCGTGTGTACTGAGCTCTGCCTCTAGTACTGCCCCATAGATCTTGGCCAGGATATGGCCTATCATAATAGTCCTGTAGTTCCCTGGGTCCATCATATCACCGGACTTATGGATAGGCGTAATGGTATGCATAGTCCACGAGTCTGGTAATCCCTCAACCAAAGCACGGTTGAAGAGATGGGCGATCAAGTGGGAAACTACATCTGCTGCGTATATAAAGATGCTCTCCCTGTAGCCCCGTGTGGTCTGCTGAACGGCCATGCTGTAGCCTATGGATGGCCTGTCGTACCATGCCTGCTGTGAAGAGGGTGGATATCACCGGATGCGGTGTGGAAGGAATCGGTAATGGTGGCTGTCCTGGGACGTCATATAACCTCTGGGCGTAGGTGTGCCAAGTCGAAGGATCGGCTATGGGTGTAGGTGGACGTGGCTCACGTAGTGCCCTCCACGCGGTGGCACAATCCCTACTCATGAGAAGGTCGATCAACTCTGCCTCCTGTCGCTCCTCGAAAGCTCGCCGCTTCCGGCGTGTGAGGGCTCGCATCTGTCGTCGTGCCTCCCTCTCTGTGATGGATCCCAAGATACTCTGTGCTCTGAGATGTCGGTATAGTCGCCTACACTCCTCATCGTACCAGGAGAGAGAGAGAGAGAGAGAGAGAGAGAGAGAGAGAGAGAGAGAGAGAGAGAGAGAGAGAGAGAGAGAGAGAGAGAGAGAGAGAGAGAGAGAGAGAGAGAGAGAGAGAGAGAGAGAGAGAGAGAGAGAGAGAGAGAGAGAGAGAGAGAGAGAGAGAGAGAGAGAGAGAGAGAGAGAGGGTGGGTGGGGTTTTTTTTTTTTTGGGGGGGGGGGGAAAGGGGGGTGACGGAGGGAAAAGCCCGGGGAGGGGAGGGGAGGGAGCGAGGGAGGAGGGGGAAAAAAAGGGGGGGGTGTGTGGGTGGGGAGGGAGGGAGGGAAAAAGAAAGGGGGGGAAGGGAGGGAAAAAGAAAGGGGGGGAAGGGAGGGAAAAAGAAAAGGGGGGGAGCGAGGGAGGGAATGATAGGGGGAGGGGGAGAGAGAGAGAGAGAGAGAGAGAGAGAGAGAGAGAGAGAGAGAGAGAGAGAGAGAGAGAGAGAGAGAGAGAGAGAGAGAGAGAGAGAGAGAGAGAGAGAGAGAGAGAGAGAGAGAGACGAGAGAGAGAGAGAGAGAGAGAGAGAGAGAGAGAGAGAGAGAGGTGGGTGGGGTTTTTTTTTTTTTTGGGGGGGGGCAGGGGGGTGAGGGAGGGAAAAGCCGGGGGGAGGGGGAGGGAGCGAGGGAGGAGGGGGAAAAAAAGGGGGGGGGGTGGGTGGGGAGGGAGGGAGGGAAAAAGAAAGGGGGGGGGAAGGAGGGAAAAATAAAAGGGGGGGAGGGAGGGAAAAAGAAAGGGGGGGAAGGGAGGGAAAAAGAAAAGGGGGGGAGCGAGGGAGGGAATGATAGGGGCCGGGGGAGGGGGAGAGAGAGAGAGAGAGAGAGAGAGAGAGAGAGAGAGAGAGAGAGAGAGAGAGAGAGAGAGAGAGAGAGAGAGAGAGAGAGAGAGAGAGAGAGAGAGAGAGAGAGAGAGAGAGAGAGAGAGAGAGAGAGAGAGAGAGAGAGAGAGAGAGAGAGAGGAGAGAGAGAGAGAGAGAGAGAGAGAGAGAGAGTCATATTAACGTCTTCTGGAGGCCAAACTTGGCCTACGAGACAAAAACCATGTACAAGTGTAGTAACACTGTGTAGAAGATGAAATGAAATAAAAGGTATATCGCTACACAAAGCAATATAGGGCTGGAAAAGGCTGGGGAGACGTGGCTCTGACTCTGCAGATAGTGGCCACCTAATACATGGGGGGATCCATAATGTGAGTAAAACACCCTAGCTACTGGTGATGGGTGGAGGTGGGTGGAGTATGTGGTACATCGGTGGTGGTCTGAGTGCCTCGTGAAGGAAGACAACCAAGGGGGTGGTGGTACGCCTATGCTCCATCATGTGATCGTAGGCTGTCCTGATGCGTGAGATTTCCTCCTGATATAGTCGTGGTCGATGATATCCGCCCATGCGTGGTCGTCGCCGTGCTCTCTGTGCTGCTGCCTAGTGGAGCGTGATCCCTATAGATGGACCTCTCTGGTGTAGCTCAGCTCGCTGAAATAACTGGGTAATGGTCTGCTTGGTACTCACCCGTGGCTGATGTGTGGGCTGTAGTGACCGCTCTCACCTCTCGTATGCTGCCGTGAGGAAGCGTCCCAAGCGTCGCTGGTCTCCCATAGCCATGCACAACTGGAGTGACTCCTCTATCTCGAACTGTGCTCGTAGGTCTAAGTATGCTGGGCATCTGATAACAAAGTGCTCCTCACTCTCTACCTCTGTCTCGCATAGTGGGCACCACCTCTCCTCACGGGGGACTCCCCTGGACCGACCCCTCTCAATCTCGAGCGGATGTGATGAAACCCTGAGCTGCCCAATGACGACTCGGAGGTGGTGGGGTAGGTACGTCTGCATGTATCTCGGAATCTCGATGAAGCCCTCGTTCGATATATGTAGAAAATGCTCACGGTAATAGAGCATTTTCGGTGGCAATGTATCATCCCTAGGGCTCACCCATGTCCTCTGTATGTATGTATGCCATATCTCCTGACGAATGACCCTATTCCTCTCTTGATGAGAGAGCGAGTAGGTGGGTGCATGTGAGTCGTACTGTAGTGGTGGTAGCCTGTCTATGTCAAAGCCATGGTGGGCTAGCCGGTCTCGTGTATGTGCATACCACGAGGAGGTGTCCCCTGTTAGTGCCATATCATGTGATGCCTGGAAAGCACGATAAGCGATGCGATCTGTATCCATGCTCCGGAGTCTGTGTAATAGGCATAGTGTCTGGAATAGTGCCTCAACGAGCATCGGTGGTGCAGGGAGCTCTGCTCTAATGATATCATGTGGTACCGAAGGCTTCCTGCGGATAAGTCTCGCAATCATGAGGATCTGTGGCCTCTCTAATGCTGCCCATACTGATGTAGCTAATCCTGGTCCCCATATGGCTGCCCCATACATGAATGTGAGAGAGAGAGAGAGAGAGAGAGAGAGAGAGAGAGAGAGAGAGAGAGAGAGAGAGAGAGAGAGAGAGAGAGAGAGAGAGAGAGAGAGAGAGAGAGAGAGAGAGAGAGAGAGAGAGAGAGAGAGAGAGGAGAGAGAGAGAGAGAGAGAGAGAGGGGGGAGGGGGGGGGGAGAGAGAGAGAGAGAGAGAGAGAGAGAGAGAGAGAGAGAGAGAGAGAGAGAGAGAGAGAGAGAGAGAGAGAGAGAGAGAGAGAGAGAGAGAGAGAGAGAGAGAGAGAGAGAGAGAGAGAGAGTCATATTAACGTCTTCTGGAGGCCAAACTTGGCCTACGAGACAAAAACTATGTACAAGTGTAGTAACACTGTGTAGAAGATGAAATGAAATAAAAGGTATATCGCTACACAAAGCAATATAGGGCTGGAAAAAGCTGGGGAGACGTGGCTCTGACTGGGCAGATAGTGGCCACCTAATACATGGGGGGATCCATAATGTGAGTAAAACACCCTAGCTACTGGTGATGGGTGGAGGTGGGTGGAGTATGTGGTACATCGGTGGTGGTCTGAGTGCCTCGTGAAGGAAGACAACCAAGGGGGTGGTGGTACGCCTATGCTCCATCATGTGATCGTAGGCTGTCTTGATGCGTGAGATATCATCCTGATATAGTCGTGGTCGATGATATCCGCCCATGCGTGGTCGTCGCCGTGCTCTCTGTGCCACTGCCTAGTGGAGCGTGATCCCTATAGATGGACCTCTCTGGTGTAGCTCAGCTCGCTGAAAGAACTGGGTAATGGTCTGCTTGGGACTCACCTGTGGCTGATGTGTGGGCTGTAGTGACCGCTCTCGCCTCTCGTATGCTGCCGTGAGGAAGCGTCCCAAGCGTCGCTGGTCTCCCATAGCCATGCACAACTGGAGTGACTCCTCTATCTCGAACTGTGCTCGTAGGTCTAAGTATGCTGGGCATCTGATAACAAAATGCTCCTCACTCTCTACCTCTGTCTCGCATAGTGGGCACCACCTCTCCTCACGGGGGACTCCCCTGGACCGACCCCTCTCAATCTCGAGCTGATGTGATGAAACCCTGAGCTGCCCAATGACGACTCGGAGGTGGTGGGGTAGGTACGTCTGCATGTATCTCGGAATCTCGATGAAGCCCTCGTTCGATATATGTAGAAAATGCTCACGGTAATAGAGCATTTTCGGTGGCAATGTATCATCCCTAAGGCTCACCCATGTCTTCTGTATGTATGTATGCCATATCTCCTGACGAATGACCCTATTCCTCTCTTGATGAGAGAGCGAGTAGGTGGGTGCATGTGAGTCGTACTGTAGTGGTGGTAGCCTGTCTATGTCAAAGCCATGGTGGGATAGCCAGTCTCGTGTATGTGCATACCACGAGGAGGTGTCCCCTGCTAGTGCCATATCATGTGATGCCTGGAAGGCACGATAAGCGATGCGATTTTTATCCATGCTTCGGAGTTTGTGTAATAGGCATACTGTCTGGAATAGTGCCTCAACGAGCATCGGTGGTGCAGGGAGCTCTGCTCTAATGATATCATGTGGTACCGAAGGCTTCCTGCGGATAAGTCTCGCAATCATGAGGATCTGTGGCCTCTCTAATGCTGCCCATACTGATGTAGCTAATCCTGGTCCCCATATGGCTGCCCCATACATGAATGTGAGAGAGAGAGAGAGAGAGAGAGAGAGAGAGAGAGAGAGAGAGAGAGAGAGAGAGAGAGAGAGAGAGAGAGAGAGAGAGAGAGAGAGAGAGAGAGAGAGAGAGAGAGAGAGAGAGAGAGAGAGAGAGAGAGAGAGAGAGAAAGAGAGAAAGAAAGAGAGAAAGAAAGTCATATTAACGTCTTCTGGAGGCCAAACTTGGCCTATGAGACAAAAACCATGTACAAGTGTAGTAACCCTGTGTAGAAGATAAAATGAAATAAAAAGTATATCGCTACACAAAGCTATATAGGGCTGGAAAAGGCTGGGGAGACGTGGCTCTGACTCTGCAGATAGTGGCCACCTAATACATGGCAGGGGGGGGGGGGGGGAGAGAGAGAGAGAGAGAGAGAGAGAGAGAGAGAGAGAGAGAGAGAGAGAGAGAGAGAGAGAGAGAGAGAGAGAGAGAGAGAGAGAGAGAGAGAGAGAGAGAGAGAGAGAGAGAGAGAGAGAGAGAGAGAGAGAGAGAGAGAGAGAGAGAGAGAGAGAGAGAGAGAGAGAGAGAGAGAGAGAGAGAGAGAGAGGAGAGAGAGAGAGAGAGAGAGAGAGAGAGAGAGAGAGAGAGAGAGAGAGATGAGAGAGGAGAGAGAGAGAGAGAGAGAGAGAGAGAGAGAGAGAGAGAGAGAGAGGGGAGGGAGGGGGGGGGAGGGAGGGGGGGAGGGAGGGTTGGGGGGGGGGGGGGGGAGAGGGAGGGGGGGAGGGAGGGAGGGGGAGGGGAGGGGGGGGGGGGTGAGAGGGAGGGAGGGGGAGAGAGGGAGGGGGGAGGGAGAGAGAGAGAGAGAGAGAGAGAGAGAGAGAGATGAGAGAGAGAGAGAGAGAGAGAGAGAGAGAGAGAGAGAGAGAGAGAGAGAGAGAGAGAGAGAGAGAGAGAGAGAGATGAGAGAGAGAGAGAGAGAGAGAGAGAGAGAGAGAGAGAGAGAGAGAGAGAGAGAGAGAGAGAGAGAGAGAGAGAGAGAGAGAGAGAGAGAGAGAGAAGAGAGAGAGAGAGAGAGAGAGAGGAGATGAGAGAGAGAGATCGAGAGAGAGAGAGAGAGAGAGAGAACATCCACGAGGGGCCAAACCAGCCCAGGAGACAAATCATATAATTGTAGAACTCTGTCATCGGTGAAAGAGATAAAAGCAAGTAGAGGATGAAAGTAACGTGTGCAGCGATACAATCAGTACATGTGTTATAGCTAGTCCCAATTCTATCGGGCAATATATTTATTGAAGTGTATGTTTGATAGCTCAGGGTACCTCGTAGCTTGATCCTCTGGATCTGAAACTCATGGCATCTTGTATATCTTAAGCCTGAAACAGGTTGTCTATGAGTTCTCTGTTCCTCTGCCTCAGCAAGTGTTAATCTTGGTTCTCTGGGCGAGTCAGTTCTAATCTCCCTTTGGTTATGAAAGAAATGTGGAGAGGGTGAGCTGGCACAGTCCACTGCTTGCTTGGTGGGAGATATCTACCCAACCTTGTAGAGTGAGATGTGCTCAATAAATATGAGAATGATGGAGGTTTACCAAGAATATCATAATATCGCCCCCAAATCTCTCAATCTGCTGGCATCTACAGTTGAAATGTTCCTCACTCTCAATCTCTGTGAGGCACAGTCTGCAAAGCATTTGCACTGGTAATCTCTTAGGCTCTACCTCTCTTGATTTAAAATTGATTTGAAGAGACCCGAAGCTGACCAATTGCAACCCTCGTAGCATGTGGTAGAAATGCTCTCAAATAAAAAGAGCGCATCAATGAATCCCATTTCTGATATATCCACAAATTGATCTTAATAATACTGCAATTTGGCTGGGACAGGCTCGTGGGCCAATCCGTTGCTGTCTGATGTATATCTGCCACATTTGCTGTTAAATCACCCTGTTCTGCTCAGGTTTAAAAAGCGAACATGAGCATATAGAAGCCATGTTTAAGAGTGGAGGAAAATGATCGATGTCCAACCCATTGTTATGAATGATGTCCAACCCATGAGTTATGAACGATGTTATCATCTGACTAGATCATGAATGTGCATACCCATTTTCATATAGTACTCTAGAAGCCTCAAATGCAATGTGAGATAAGCTCTTAATCCTAGTAATGAAAGTCACAGTCGGGAAGAGAACCTCGATCAGCATGGGAAAATCAAACTCTGCCTTGACGATGTCATGTGATATTGATGGTTTGCATCACATCATCTGTGAAAACATCATAATGAGAGGTCTTACTAATTGGGTGCAAATGTGTGGAGGTAACCCAGATGCCCAAATTGCTGCAGCATACATGAGTAATGGAGTGACCATCTTGTCAAACAGCCATCCCTTAGTGCAGGGATCCTAGAAAAAGCCTTGGTGACACTCACGAGAGTAGATAAAGTGATGCGCAGTAAAGGTAACCTTGAGTTCCAATATGAGCTAACACCTCAACTCTTGGGGGAAAGTAGCACATGGCAATAAATTGCTTGATCCTCCTTTGTGTACTCACCCATAGAAGTCTAGGATGCGGATCAATAGCAAGAAGTTGATTTTTTCTGTGGGCCTCTCTGCTGATGTATAGTACTTCTGGAGCACGACTCCCATATGAACCCCCCCACTCCAGTTAGACCTTTGTTAGGACTTTGGTCAGTCTCAGATAAGAAAACGATGTCGGATTTCCTAGTTATTTCCTCTAATCTGCTCGGACGTCTCCATAGAAAACCATTACAGTTGCATACAACAACATATATGGTCCTATCGGCCTTGCATTGCCAGTTTGTGGAGCATCCATGTCCGATCACTGGACCACCCCTATCAAGAGCTTTTTGATCATTTTCTCGAGGCTGAATGGCTTTTGACCTGCATGATTTTCTTATGTTCAATCTGCATATATGTGAGCTCCGTGTCTATGAAGATAGAATCCCCACTCCAAGCTTTGGGAATAGCCTTCTTTTTGAAGAAGATTGTGCAAGAAGATTGTGCATGACTAAAGTCTTCTAATTGCATTTATTAGCCCTCTTTTATTATAGGAGTGGCATAAGATAGGATAAGTATCTTTTCTAAATATAGCAACTCAAAATTGTTCTAAGTTTGGAGTACTCAATAAATCTAAGTACAAAATGTCATGTATGCAATATATACAGACCGAACTTTATTCCTACTCACCTCATCAAGTCCCACCCTAAATTCTAATTGTCAAGAATTTTTTGTTTGAGCATCTTCCTATGTTGCTCAAAATGATCTCGAGGTAATGCTTTTGTGAAAATGTTTGCCACACTATCTTGAATAGAAATATAATGAAGTTTAATTTCTCGGTCCTGATCCCCCCTCTAGTTTAGTGCCAGTGAACTTCAATGTGTTTTATCTTGTAATGGAATACTTGATTCTTAGCAATTGCAATGGTAGTCTGAATATCTGTGTAAATATCTATAGGTAAAGCATCTTTAAGGTATAAGTCCTTGAAAAGTTTCTATATGCAAATGCATTATGTAGAAGTTGCATAATATGCTTTCTACTTTGCCTCACAAGTGGAAGTGACAACTATATTTTGTGTCTTACCAAGTCAAGATATGAGTGAATCTCCAAGAAAGAAACAATAATGTGTAGTAGATTTCTTCTTGTCATAATCTTTTGCCCAATTCAAATCTACATATCTTGTGAGTTTGAAGTTATTTTATCTCTAGGAAAATCAAGAATATGACCTATTAGTATCTGAAAATTCTCTTCAATGCTTTTCAATGTGTTATAGAATCATGAATATATCTACTTGTGATACTATATACTAGATATAGTATTTGGTATTACATACATAGATCGAACTCCTAATAATCTTGACTACATAATGTAGTAGCAAATGGTTCGTCTTCATTATTATAAAATGTTATTTTGAGATTATTCTCCATAGTTATTGAAATACTTACAATTCCATATGCACTCTTTTGATTCATAGATAGAGTGCTCATCATGTGGAAATAGTATGCCCAAATAATATTGCAATAATCCAATATTTGACAAAGTTATTTTAATTTTAGCTATTGTTTCTCCATTAGGACCTATGAATAAGATATCATTTACGTGTATGATCAAACTAGGGAAATATTTTCCTATCATGTTTATGTAGAATATTGATGTGGATGGGCTATTTTTAAGTTTTGCTTTGAGTACATATGCATGAATTTTCTTATACCAAGATCTAGGAGCTTGTTTGAGTGCACATGATGCTTATGCTTGCAAACATTCAAAACCTAGGGATTGATTTATACAGATTTCCTCATGTAGATTACCATTCATGAAAGCTACAATACTTACTAGACATCTAATTATAATCATATGAGGTAGGTGCAAATGCCTCAACATAGTCAATACCTTTCTTCTATGAAAAATTGAGTACTCAACATAGTCAATACCTTTCTTCTATGAAAAACTGAGTACTAATATAGCTTTGTATTTGTCAATGGATCTATCTTCTTTTCCTTTTATTTATATACCCATTTTGAATTAATTGGCTTTTTACTTGAAGGAAGTTCACAGAGAATCCATGTTTTATTCTTTTCAATTGTGTTTTAACTCACCTTCCACAATTGCAATCCACCTTTTATCCTTCAAAGCTTCACCTGCACTTTCCATTTCTACTTCATTTGCAAGAATACTCGAAACAAAAACATCAAAAAGATGATAAGAAGTTGTTCTTTCTTCGCAAGGTGAGCTTCTCTTTGATTTTTATCAAATCAGATAAGCTTTTGCTACAGAATCAACGAATTTTCGCGATGCACACACAGAGTTCTCTCATACGGTTCACCTCCTAGCTGCCGAGCTTCCTCTTGAAAATTCTCTTGTGCTCGGACTCCCCTGAACCCCATGTACTCTATGTACATGGTCATCTCTGTGTGTTGTTTCCCCATATCCTTCCCCCTAAGAAGTTTCATTTGAGATCATCTCAAAGGTGGGAAACCATATGAGTGGTGCCTACTATCTCCCATGTACACTCTACTTCCAAATTATCACTCCCATGACATACAACATCCAAATGACCTAAGTCCATATGACGTATCTCTATGGAGTAATAATATGAAAAATAGGTGCAAAGTGTCAAGCTTATAGGCTTGACCATACTATAATGGAGACAATAAACCATAGAATCCTCTAAAATATAGAACAAAGTCCCATAAGAAGTGACTCCAAACCCATCTAGGACTAAATGATAGATTGCTCTGATATCAATTATCAAATCAGATAAGCTTTTGCTATAGAATCAACGAATTTTCGCGATGCACACACAAAGTTCTATCATGCAGTTCACCTCCCACCCGCCGAGCTTCCTCTCGAAAACTCTCTTGTGAGAGCGTTCATACTCTATCTTCCACCAAGTTATGTAATGATACCTATAATATGCTATGTGGCATGAACCACCCTGATGAGTATCATATCCCAATAAATATCATATGGCATTTCCTTCCTGTTGAAAGCATTTTCGTCCTCGAAAATGTAAATGAAATGTTCGTAATGGTAGAAGAAAGTGCTCAGACTCCCTTGAACCCTATGCACTCTATGTACATGGTCATCTCTGTGTGTTGTTTCCCCATATCCTTCCTCCTAAGAAGTCTCATATGAGATCATCTCAAAGGTGGGAAACCATCGGAGTGGTGCCTACTATCTCCCATGTACACTCTACTTCCAAATATCACTCCCATGACATACAACATCATCCAAATGACCTAAGTGCATATGATGTATCTCTATGGAGTAATAATATGAAAAATAGGTGCAAAGTGTCAAGCTTATAGGCTTGACCATACTATAATGGAGACCATAGAATCCTCTGAAATATAGAACAAAGTTCCATAACAAGTGACTCCAAACCCACCTAGGACTAAATGATAGATTGCTCTCATACCACTCTAGGTCTTCCTAACCCTGAGTATAATCACAAGTAATAGTTTAGTCTAAACTACCTTATGAACTGTGCAAATCCATCATCTAGCTCATATATAAGAATTTTTTATAGTAAAATGCAATCTCTACATTTCACCAACCAAGAAGTATGTGGTTTGCCATCCTTTACCATTGGACTAAGTTCTACTAGAAGAGCATCTATTGGCACTAGTGCAAACTCAAAAATATTCTCTTCCCTGTAGCTTGCCATATGAATGCAAAAATCATTCCCTTTGAGATTCAGATAATCCCTAAGTAACCATACTCCTAACTGATATTTACACATCATGCTCATGATGTAATACCAACTAAGAGTTTGGTACCTCAATAGGTTATATATCTCCCTATCTCCTAGAAATCCTAAAGAGAAGAGTCATAACTCTACTCCCAGTCTAACTAATGTCAATAATTAGATCATCTCATCTAGTCAAAGACCATCACTAGAATAACATAATTGCTCCTCTCCAAAGTCTCCATGTGAGACTCAATCTAACCATCATGATTAACTGATCTCCCTCTTGTCTTTGATAGAAGAGTACCACTTCTATCTAGACAACCAAAATGAAAAAGTGAAATTCTCTCTCTGTCTCTCTCTCTCTATAATCTCTTGTAAG